>BMAW01121488.1:638456-706606 GCA_019974015.1 Nephila pilipes
TATATATATATATATATATATATATATATATATATATATATATATTTGAGTGTTTTATAGATAAGTACTGCTTTAAATATAAAATAATAAATATTATTCATTTTGATATTAAATTTTAAAAAGTACAGCTTTTACTACTATATTATTTTTACAAGAAATCCTTTAACTTATTCAACAAAACTACCATTCAACAAAATTATCTCTACTATTAAGGTATTTGTTATATCCTACAACCAGCTTGTGGATATCATCCTCATAAAATTCTGTCGCTCAATGGGCTAACCGCTGTACCATGACCGTTTTGAAATCATCACTCTCGCCACAGCACTGACCGTCTAAATACTTTATCAGGAGAACAAGTAGTAGTCACTGGACATCAGATCAGGGCTATACTGAGGGTGATCAAGTTACTGCCAACCATATGATACGATTAATTCTTGTATTTGACGAACCACATGTGAACGGCCACATGTGAATGTGTTGTTTGCTTATTTTTGGAGACGCATTTTAGGTAAGGTGTTACAATATGTCTCGGAATCTATTGTGTCACCCCGAGGCAAGAAAACCCCACGAGGAACACCCCTGCCTGTTCCAAAACATTATACTTATGATTTTACTGGCTGATATCGTTTGCTTGAGCTTCTTTTTTGGGGTGATGTTAAATGCTCTTATTCCATTTGTTTCTGTTTTGTTTCCGATGTCACAAGAATTACAAGTCCATACAATACCTGCTGGTGAATTTCGACAGCTTTCATGCCTTATGCATGCAGAAAAAGTATCACACCACATATTTCACAATTGGCGGTATTTCCAATTGTGTGAGGTATTTTAAATACGCACGGATGAGTGCTTCCACGCTGACATCTGCTACTCGTGAACAGATATGGGTACTTAGTGCATTTGTGTGGAATGGCGACAGTAGAACTGCAACTGCTATATTTAAAAATGGTGCTTACTTGAAAAACATGCCTAGTATATATATATGTTTTTACATTTTTTTTTAAATTCAATAATAAACAAATAAATTAATTTAAAAGTTAAAATTATAAAAACAAATGTAAAATTAAAACTGTATCAATAAGGGAAAATATATGAGTCATACCAAAAATGGAAAGATAAAAAATTTCAAACTGAGAAATGAAGGATAATATAATAAACTAATTAAACTATAAAAGAAAAATTGTAAATTCAAAAGAAAGTAAATTAAAATAAATAGACAAAAACCAGAAATATCAAAAAAGGTGTAGAAATTAATAAAAGTTTAAATTCTTTTTGAAAATTCACGAAAAAATAAGAAAATTAGTAATTCATATTTTTTGAAAGGTGTAATTGGCTTTAGACTGTTAAGCTTGATTATTCTACAATTAATGGATTTCTTTTTTTACAACTTTGGAAAGTGGCAAGAAACGAGTGAAAATTCAAAACCATTTTCAAAATGAGAGGAAATTTTATAGCTATATGGTGATCGTAAAAATGACTAAAAATATAATATTCAGCTCTTTATTCTAAGAACAAGTAAAAAATAAATAATTATAATTATAAAGACAGATTATTGGTTTTAAACAGTATTAAGTATTTTGATTTGATATTTGCATTCAGATACAGATTGTTGGCATTTGGCTAGTAATTGCTTTGCAATAAAAGCTTCTGTAATACGAGTATACAGCTGGTGGTTTCAATTTTCGTTATCATAGTATATTTAGATTATAGATCAATTTAAAATTTGAATTTAATTTTGAATTTAAAGCTCATTTTCGAAAAATTCGAAAGTTCTTCGACTACCAAAGAAAAAATAAATAAATAATCACTTATAATAGCTATTTAAAATAACCGCTAACTTGCTTTAATTTCATCATCCGAAGTCAGAATATATAATAAATTTATTAACACACAAAGTATACAATGCGTTTAACGTAAAATTCGTCTTTCATTTATTTTCCGGATTTAAATGTTATTGGAAAGGAAAATATTAAATTTTTCAAGTCTCCTTAGAAATGCTAAATATAGAGCAATAAATGTTCGCAATTTTTTTAAAAATATTTCTAAAATTCTAACATTTTGTTTTCTTGTAAAAACAATTTGAAAAGTTTTCCTTACAAAAAAATGTTTTAAACTAAATTAATGATTCTGTTATAGAATTTAATATAAAAATAAAATAACACAAAATATTTTTACTAAAACATTTGGTTTATAATCTTTTCCCAAAACACATTAATAGTATGATAATGTGAAAAATTGCCTTAATTTCTTAAGCATAGTATGAAAATACGCGATCAACTCTTTCATGTATGTTTTAATAACATATTTTCTATTACATATGATATTACGAACCAAAGAATCTTCTCTAAACAACAAGTATTTATCTTCTATTACACTGTTTACTTTTTTATATAGCGTACAAGAGTTAAATATTTATTAACATAATTAATTTGTACACCGATAAAAAAATTTCAGTGAATCAAGAGCGAAAATTTATGCTATGCTTACTGCGCCATCTGTAGGCAATGAACGACTGCTTAGATTTTTAATACCGATATCATATAATAAGCATATACCACATTATTTTTAAAAAAAATTCATTTCAATCACTTATCTGCTTAAATTTGATAATAGAGTATTAAAATGTGACAAATATTTTTCTTAAAGTTTTAATTATTAGCATATAAATTTCTATAAAAACATGCCTGTTCTTATAATTAACTTATTATGAAACTACAATAAGTTTATGGAGGATATATAAATAGCTGCTTGCCTATAAAAAATTTTACTTTATTCTTCACTTATTTTTTAGAATATCATGATATTTTAAAATTCTGTGTCCAAAATGTTCTGTCGGCAAATTCTTACTGAATTGTAATTATGGATTGTAATGAAATGCAATTCTTAAAAAAAGAGCAAATATCATCATTATTATTGTTATTTTATTTTATATTTATTTATTGGTTTATATTTCTAACATTCAATATATTTAATTCGAATTTTATATTTAAAGGTAAATCTTTCAGGACACTCTTCTACGAAAACGTTTTGGGTTTTTCCAATTATTGTCGTTTAATACAAATTCATTTAACATTCAATAATTGTTTAGTAAGAGTTTATTTCAAATGAGAGATTTTGACAAAAGAAATTGATTTGATGAATCATGAATAAATCAAATTTCTTTTACTCGTTTTCTCCAGGTATGCATAGTCTAAAATATATTTCAGTAATTCTGAAAGTTTTTTTTACTGTAACTACAGTTGAAATTCAAAATAATAATAAAGGTGTAATAAATAATAATAAAGGTATTGATACATAAATAAAGAATGAAATGAATTCTCGCATGTTTGACTATTTTAGGTAAATGATTAAAAATAACTACGGTGTTCTCATTACAAATGGCTTCTACTGATTTTGTCTTAAATTATGTTGCTCTCGGTATTTTGTTCTCTTGACTTTTATACCAAAACACACGAAGACTTTAAAACACAATTCTGTTCAACTTTCACTACTTTTAACCCCATCCCACTTTATTTCTTACGACACATTCATAGCGGCATGAGAACTTAATATGCACCTGCAATTGAACTTCACACACAGCTTAGAAGCATAATCACTTTGGCTTGTCTGATGCGGTAGCCAAGAGATTTTTGGATTTTATTGACAAAACGGAATGGTTTGGATTCATTAATATCATACTAGAAGCAACATGAAGGTTATTGAAGAAGGACCTCATAATACTGAACCTCGGTAAAGTGACGAGGATGGCACCTGATCTGGCACCTCCTCTCCTAAATTCCACACCATGCCATCGAGAGGTATTTGAGCCTCGACAGATTTAACGTGCATCAGCCCCGACTACACGGCGGGTCTTAAGTGGCATCAAAACTCAAACCAACGATTCGGCGCAAACCTCTGTCCTTGAGTCCGCGGTCATGACCATTAGGCTACCTCGGCCAGTTAAAAAATTGTAAAAAAAAATTTATTTATTGTTCCACGTATTACAGCTGATTTTCTTTTGGTACTGATGCATCAATTACTATAAAGATGCCAATATCATTAATAATACTAATTACATGTGCTAAACAATCTATTATCCGTTTACATGTAATTTATTCTGAAACTGAACATAAGGTCATTTATAATCTGAATAATAATTTTTAGTATTTTTTGTAGATCGTACCACATATTTCTGCATCTATCCACTAGATTTTTAAAACTCCATTAAAGGAGCAATGCGCGAATACTTTCTGCAAGAACAATGGATATTTGCAAAAACAAACAGTTAAATGAAAAGCGTGTGATTTTAAACCACAGTGAAATACTCATGAAAAGTCTAGGAAAATGTTTTCTGGAATAGCTTTTTAGCTATTTGATTAAATAATAATTCGAGATAAAAAGCAACGTTTTTAAAAACAACGTTTTTATATGGTGGTAAAGTTTATTAAATAGTTATTAGGCGGTATTTTGCCAAATGTGGCTACCCTGGACCACTTCACGGACTTAACTTTCAGCCAGAAAAAAATCGCCAAGTTTGGCAATTTTTGAAATCGCGCCAAGTGGTTGGGCTAAACTGCATTATTAAAAAAAATTATTGAAATATGAGTTAAAACTTGTCGAAAATGTCTAAATATTGCATTGTTAGTCGAGTAAGAACGATTCCCAAAGTTCCAGAGCTCTAGCTTGAGGGGAAGTTGGTTAAATTAATGATCGAAAATTTGATGACACACACAGAGACAGACGCACACCAAGTAAAATACATAAAAACTTTGTGAAAATTTTTGTTGGTTGCTAAGGGTATTCCCCCCGTCTTTCAAAGCATTATTGAGCGCTACATTTGATTTCAATAAAACAAAAAGTAGAACCGAAATAGAAGTTGTCACGTTTATCTCTCAATTACTTATAAAAAAAACTTATTCTACCTGAAGAAATATTCATCGATTACATTTGTAAATTTTGAAAATCAGTAATATAATGCTTGAGGAAAATTAAGCTCTTATGCAAACAAGCCTGTATGATTCATATTACTCTATGCGATAACATCACATGTCTTATTGACGAAATATGCAAGTTCAGTGTGGTATCTATTTCATTATTTTAAAACTAAAATTTTTACCTTCCTTCTCTGACTAACGTCGTGTCAAAAAGGTCGAAAGAATTAGAGTTTCTCGAAACCCTTCTTCAAGGCTATTTATCAGGAAGAAAAAGTCTTATTAAAGCCATTTTCTCTAGATCTGATGATTATTAATATTGTATTAATACACAGAATACACTGGACATCATGGAGTTTTCCTCTTGAAACTACACAAATTTTCCTTTTGTTTACAACTATTCTCTTTCTTATGTTCACTTTCCTCCTTCCTCCAGAAGTGTTGCTTGTAATATGAGTCCCGTGGTCTGTAAACAGGTTTGAAATGATCAAGTTTTCAAGGGCGACAGTTTCTTGTCCCAGTGAAAAAGAATGAAAGAAAAAAGTCAATAAAATGATGTCGGCAAGGAATGACTAAGCGATTTCAACGTCGTTTTCAAGATTTCAATACAAAAGTTTATCAAAAATTCTAAAACCTTAAACTGGTCAAGGCGTATTATAATTTATGTACTTCAGCTCTTGGGAAAACATACTACAGAAGGAAATGCTTTCCAATAGTATTTCCTAATAAGAAAAAAAAAAAGAAAGTATTGTTTTCAAAAGGATTTTCAAAATTCATTAAAAATTATTTAAGCAATTTTTGTTCAGTTATTTCATGGTTTGAAATCATAACTATTCAATGAAATATTTTTACGTGTTTTGAACAAATAATTAAAATTAGGTCAAGAGGAAATGAATTAAATTGTCTCTTTGTCTTGCAAAATTTACAAAATTAAAAAAATTTATATATGACTTCGTTTATTTATATTCTCTTACGAAACGAAATTCTAGATAATACGACAGCATAGGAACTATTAAAACAGTAGTAAATTAAATTAAAAATTCATTTTCATTCAATTAATTCATTTTAAAGTGCTTTCTTTTGTAATTATTAAAGTAATTCACAAATAATATATTTTATATTTCGAATCCATTATTTGAAAAAAAATTCTAGATATGCGTGGACATGTTTTATTAATCTTAAATTTGGTATATTAAAACTTATGGAATATAATTTTTAAACTTATATATATATATATATATATATATATATATATATATATATATATATAAGTGTGTGTGTGTTTGTGTGCGCATGTGTATGAGCGTGTGTCATTATTAATGTTAAATATGCATGATTTTAACATGTATATAAAACCTTAAAAAAAATTATAATTCATAAGAAACCCAAAATTGAAATAAAAATTATTAGAACCATTCAATTGCAAGTATTACAGAATTAATAAAATTTAGTAAAAAAAACTATATACGATTCCAGTCAAAAACCATAATCAAAATTTAAAACATGCTTTTAAATTTTAACAACTTTAGTATAAAAAAAGGGTAAAAATTATCTAAATACAATATAACAGGATTTCAGGAATACGTATTAAAAATGGTAATTATCATTTAAAATTGAATTATTAAATGTAATTAATAACTAAAAAAATTACAACCAAGTTAAATTAAACATAACGTTACCAAAAAATACAAAACATATCTCAGGATAAAAGAATTTAAAAAAATTCAATAGAGATATTGTAATTAAAATACTGTCAACGAATATGCGTTGAACGGAGAATAGTACTCGAAAGTTAAAACTTATTCCATGGTTACTAGCATTATAACTCCGCTAATTACATTATCATTAATGGTATGTAGGCCAAGAATATGCAAAAATCTCAAAACCGAATAGTTATTCAAACCAAGAAAAAGAGAAAGAAAGAAAATAAAGGAAACAAATACAAGTGAATTGAAACAAATTATACATAGTTAAATAAATGTAACCATTAAAATAATATATACTTATTTTATACACTTTTAAAATAAATTTAATTAAAATTAATTTAAATAAAAAAAATTTCTATAAAACATTTACCTCCAGCAAGCAATTTAATAGTCCAAATTTTCCAATATAGCACAGTAATATACTATAATTTCTTACTCACCAAACATTATAGATTGATTAATTGATTTCTCGAAACCAAAAAAAATTCCTAAAATTTACTTATCCTTCTAATTTTCAAAATTATTTAAGAAACCTATTAACCAAGAAAATCAATATTAATATTATAAATTTTAACAATATATAAACTTACTAAAATAGTATGTTTAAAAACATTATAAAAGTAGATAGTACTAAAACTATGTTTTAAATCATAAAATGGTATGTTTAAAAAAATTATAAAAATAGATAGTTCTAAAACTATGTTTTAAATCATAAAATGGTACGTTTAAAAGAATTATAAAAATAGAAAGTTCTAAAACTATGTTTTAAATCATGTTCTTTACTATGTTTTAAATGTATTTATTTTCATTATTTTTATATTTCTTTTTCTTCTTTGATTGAATTACTATTTGTTTTTGGGATTTTTGCTTCCACTTGGTCAATACATCATTAATGATATTATAGTTACTGAAAATGTAATGGTTCGATCCATGGAACTAGTTTAAGCACACCATTTTTAGAGCAAAGCTTGATACAGTATTTCAATTACATAAACTCAATTTTTAAGTTTTTCTCGGTTCTTTTCTTTTAAGTTTTTCTTTGTATTTCTTGGTAAAGTTATTTTTATTTAATTCGTTATAATTTTGTAATTATAGTTTCATTTTTTATTTGAATAAAAATTATCAGGTTGAATATATATTCTTGAATTTCTGTTATATTATATTTAGGTAATTTTAAGTTTTTTAATATTATAATGCCCTGTATGATTTAATTTTTGATATTATTTCTAACTTGAATGGCTTATGGTGCTTTGATTATCTACAAATTATTTTCACTAAATTTTTATTATTTGAAATTCAATAGTTCTAATAATATTTTTTTATTTCGTTACTTATTAGAATTAATTTGTAATTTATTATAATTTCATATGCATGTTAAATTTATGTCTTTTATATATATGCATGTATGTAGATAATTTTTTCAGAAAAAAGTTAATAAATAGCTATATACTAATAAGTATTCAATAAATTATTTATACAATTTATTGAGACTAATTACTTAAATTGCGAAACATATAAAATTCGAATCATTATCCTATTGTAATGTCCGAAATATATATTACACATATTTAAATTAATCATATAATTTTAATATACATGAATTAAATACTTGATTTCTGACAACAGACATTCATTATTACTTATCACAAAATATTTCTAGATTATTAGAACGAATAAACATATATAATTTTTAAAATTTAAATTAAGACATTGCTTTAATATATAATTTGATATAAATAGAGTAAATTTAAATTAAAAATTTTATTTCGGTTAAATTTTGTTTAAAAATTTTGTTGAAGTTATTTTTATGTTTCTATTTCAATAGTACTCTTTCTTCGACATTTTAGAGAATAAAAATTATCCCATTGAATTAATGCTATTTTTAAAAACCTGATAATTACTTTCCTTATTTATTTCAAAAAGTGTATAATTTTGATTTATTAGCCTGTTAATAATTTCAGTTCAAATAATTGTTATTCTCGCTTTTATTTTTATTGTTTTAATATGTAATGAAGTCAGTTAAAAATCAGTTATGCATATTTATACATTTTATTTGTATTATATGATGCGAGACATAATAACTCCTATTTTTTATGAAATTCAAAGTCAAATAAAAAAAATCACGAAATTGAAAAAAAAATATATAGCATTTTTATCACAAAAAGGGTTAAATATTTAATAAAATGTGTTTCGTAATAAATGTGATGAATAACGTAATGTAATAAATAAATGATAAACGTCATTTTGCGGCTTTTCATGACTCATTTTCTTCGGATTTTGCTTTTGTTTGAGATTAAACCTTTGTCAGTTTTTCACTGTTAACTTTAATTCAGAAAATGAAGTATAGTTTTCCAATTCTTCTTGAAGGAAATTTAATCATGTCATGCATTTTGATTCATGTTGTAATGTAATAATATGAAGATATATATTACATATCATAATTCATAGAAAAATTCACTGATGTTCAATAATTCTGTAGCAATTTTAGGAAATCGCGTTTTCTTATTTTCGTTCGAACTATACAAAAAAGGGACAAAATTATTCAACCTGTTGAATTATTTTGTGTGTAAATTTGATTTCTAAAATTGAATGCATAATTCTGATGAGGAAAAAAGATAAATTGTCCTATTGTTGCAATAAGTTACTCGAAATATACTGTGGAAGGTCATTGATAAAATTCAGGGTCGGTCTAAATGACTTTAAGACGTCAGAACATTATTAAAATCATTTTCATAGGTAATATCAAGTCATTATCTTTTAGTGAGGTCACTAGCTGTTGCATAATGGTTATGAGAGGAAATTAAAGCTGGAGCTCGGAGCTGGTTATAAGGAATATTGCACATTACAAAATAGATATTTGTAGTTAGAATTCAAAATCAATACGTGAACAGTAAAAAAATGTGATGAATTTGTTAATGAGTTTATTTTTCTAAGAAACTTCTTAATGAAAGAAATGAATTTAAAACTTTAACTCCTTAAAACTTAACGCAATTCCTTTTTATTATATTTATTCTTGCTCTACATTTTTTCCTATTATATTTATTCGATGCTTTATTTTTAATGTAGTAAATCTTTCATGATAACATTTTTGCTCACTTTCTTTCTAACTCAGTTATTCAAAACGCTTACTATTGCATTCGTTTCATTTTGTAATAAAGATGAAGTGAGTGTACAAAAAGCAATTTTGTTATTATTTTTGCCATTAGTACAATATCAAAAAGTTATAATAATATAATACTAATGTTAATATATTATTGATAAATTAGTGTGATAAGAGGTTCTTTTAAATTATCAATAATTGTAATGATAATATGCGTATTAATAACATTTTTTTTTAAGAAACAGGATAAAAAATAAAGCATTCCTTATTGTGATTGACATAGATAAGAGGGAAATAAAAAAATGATTACTTTTATGGATTTCAGCTCTCCTTTTTTTATGTGTGTGATGACCGAATAGAAATGTGATGTAATTCTTCTTGAGATATATCCTTCGATAATGGTTCCAGATTTTTTTCCTCTTTATTTTTGTATTACACATTAAAAAAATATCTGAGTGAGTGAAATACAACCTATTGATAAATATTAAATATGACAGCCAGTCATACTATTTTTTTTTAAAATGTGAGCAACAATATCCTCGAACAAGTACTACTGGACACCATTTTATCATGTCATCCCTTTCAGAGAAGCTTTTTTTTTTATCACTGGCAACATTTTCAGTTCTTACAAATGTGCAAAAATGCTTCTGTACTTCATAGATTTCAAAAATAATTTTTAAAAAATAAATTTTAAAATTTCTAACTGTTAAAGCATTATTTTATTTCAAAACTTTTCGCTTTTAGGTGAGATAAATAAAAACACATAAAATATTTGAACTTTTTTTTAAAAAATTACTCTTCAAGGAAACTTTTAAAATGATTTTATGCGATTATATTATTTCGTAAGAAGTATTTAGAATTCATATTTAAATTAGAAGATATTATGGAATGATAGTTAAGTTTCAGATGACAGCTTTATGTTATTTTTTCGAAACATAGGTAAGATAATCAAAATATAGTTAGTTCTAACCATATTAAAATCTGTATGAGAAAGATGTGACACAATTCTTGAAAATATAATCTTATGGAGTAATTACTTTAACCTTCTTTTCATTTTCTTCACCAAACTTAATTCATAAAACTTTTTACCTTCAAAGTTTGACTTTTGTCAGTAAGATTTTAGCAATAATTTTGAAACATTGAACAACTCCATTAATCATTATCATTTTCAACTGTAGTACATTTACAGTAATTTTGGGATTACTTCCTTCATAAACACTATTTATTTAAATTGTTCTAAACTTGTGATGGACATTATCAGATTGCTACAAATAATTTTGTATCATTGTCAATGACATAAAATTTTTCTAAAGGTATATAATGCCTGAAATTATTTGTAAAGGGCAGACATAATACAGAGTTTTCTCTTTCAAGTTATGAATTTAATAAAACTTTATTTATGTGTCTTCTTGAAATCAAAAACATTTTTTTTTGCCTTTTCAATGTTATGTAAAAGCTAAACTTGTTAACAGTAACTTATGTGAACTAAAATGTTACAATTAATTAATTAACTGCCTATTATATAAACAGTTTTATTTTTTTCAAAAATAGGCAGTAAAATTTCAAACTGATTTTGATGTAAGAGCAGTGCAATTTAGAAAGGCTATAACAATGTATATTTTTTTAAAATACTATAAATCTTATTTTTATACCAATAAATTCTATCGGAAACTGTGTTGCGTATTATTGGTAGTAAAATAAGTTATTTTAGCATAGTTGATAATTATTTATATTCTATTTTATAAAAAAAAATTAAAATTTGAAGATATTTGAAATTTTAATGATTAATTCCTATAGGTTCGCTAAAATTAACTTTCCTACATTTATCTTATTTAAATACACTTCTAACCATAGAAAATAAAGATATAAATTTTAGAATTTTGAATATTTCCAAATGGCAAAGTAAAATAACAACTACGTAGGAAAACAGAACAATCATTTGTTTACTTCTAGAATAGAAGACAACGAGAAAACCCACTTTAGAAGCGTCGTTACAAACGTTCTCGAAAACATAGCTTAGAAATATTGGCAATTTTTCATGTTTCTCAATTTCACGACAACTCGCAAGTCATTTTTTTTTTTCACTTAAAGAGAGTTACTAAACTGTCTGAAAAGTTCCCCCTGATTGTTCTGATATGAATACCCAAGCGCTCTTAAATAGATGGAAATTAATTGCAATCCCCTAAAAAATGCTTCCCCTGTTATAAACAATCACGCCACCCAAAACAAAAATACCACAAGCAAACTCACTTAACATTTAAACAAATCAGTTTTTTTCTCATTAATTGACGTCATTTGACGTCTAATTCCTCTACAGATGCGTGTCCCAAGGAAAAGGCAACTCTGTTATGACCGTGAAAAACCTTAATTCCATAATAATAAATACAAGAACAAAGCTTTCTTAACGAGTTTTGCGATTTACACAAGTACATGCATAGTTCATTGCACAATTTATCGAAAGTAAAATTTACCACGTGAGAAAGTTGAAGGAAAAAGGTGACCCATCAAAATGACCGGAGGGCGTTTTCCCCTACTCTCTGAAATCAAGCAACATGAAACAAAGAAAATTCAACGTTCTTTCCTTTACTGAGGGAGAACAAGAAAGTATTTTTGTTTGTTTTCTTTTATTTTGATTTGCTCTGCGTCCATCACTTCTAAGTTATATAAATGTTACTGCGGCAGCTACAAGTTAGTTCGATAGGTTTCTCGTTCCAGTACTGAAATGAAGCTCGTTATAGCAAACATTTTGTTTCTTGCCTTGGGTAAGTTTAAGGTTTCGTCTTGATATAATCTAGAGGTAACGCACAATTTAACATAATTAGATGTCACATATACCTTACATTTTGAAATGTTTATTCACTTTCTAGAACTTGAGAAAAACAATTATCCTTTTATTGTCTATTTATATTACGTCAGCATTTGCAATTTATTTAAATGTGTTTTCTGAAATTTAAAAATATTTTGATTTACATCGAATTAATTTATATTATATATTGAACACTCATTCATATTTATATTTATTATTTTTTGTTGGAAAATATGAATAAAATTATTATATTGATTAATTAATTAGTAACTATATCAAATTAATGACAAATTAACTCTTACTGATGTGGTCTAATTTTAATAATAATGGAAGAACAAATTATTACTTTTAAGACATATTAATCAAACAACGGTACTTTAAAGTTTGCTAAAGTTGATTGCAGTGCTATTTCATTATTCATAATTTTATCCAATTATGTTTAACTTGTTAATTTTATTTAACAAATTAATAATAATTGGATAACGTTATTAATTACCTTTTACTATATCAGTGATAGATAGGGTTGCTAATAT
Source organism: Nephila pilipes (assembly GCA_019974015.1). Taxonomy (NCBI): domain Eukaryota; kingdom Metazoa; phylum Arthropoda; class Arachnida; order Araneae; family Nephilidae; genus Nephila; species Nephila pilipes. The sequence continues at coordinate 651,512 of BMAW01121488.1, forward strand.
AGTAACTATTTAAAAATTTCTATCTCTCTCCCTCATTCTTTATAATAAATCATAAATACAATACAAAACTAAAAAATTTAAAAATAAATTGCACAAATAAAATGTCAATAGAAAGCAATATCCACAAAAATACTTATTTCTTTTTTTCAAAATTGTTATATTTTAATTAATTTTGAAATTCTTAACATTATCTAACATTATTATCTAAAAAAATTATTTAAAAATTATTTATAAATAATTGTATATTTAATATATTTTAATATTATAATAATTTGATATTGGTATTTGATAATTATTATTTTTATTTGAATTATAAATTAAAGATCATAAAAACTACATGAAATAATGAAATACTTAAATTTTAATTTGCGTTAAAAATTATTTCAAAAATATAATTTTACAGATACCAAAGATTTAACATAAAAGAACATTGTATTTAATATTTAATTTTAAACGTTATGAAATGATTTCTTCCTGCATAACTTTCTTTCTTAATACTTTTCATGTATATTAGAGAAAAGGTTCTACATGTACAGTTGTTAAGAAAATTGATAAGCAATTTCTTCAAATGTTAACATAATTTTGAAAAGTTTAAAACGTTTAATTTTAATGCAGCCCTATCATTTTTATAACTCAAAAGTTATTAATTAACATCTAAATAAAAATTTATTTAAAACTTAATGAATATATTACTTTCGATATGTGTCTTATTCGAAATGTAACTATTTAAGCTTTTAAGCGATTGCAGTGGTTAAAAATTATCTTACATTTTCCAAAGACTGAAATATGAAATAAATATTCGTTAAATAAGTTCCCCCAATTAAAATAGTTTAATTTTGTTAAAATGTGATTATCATATGCATTATATAATTGCCTATACTTAAACATTTCAAAATATTTACTTTTAAATAAAATTTTAAATTTAAATTTTTTAAAATTTGGAATAAATGAATCTTCCTAAATGATTACAAGCTTTAATTAGCATTGGTAGTTGAAATAAAAACCGTAAATAATGCATGTATTTTATCCAAATATAATTTTTTTTATTTCACACATAATCATTATTTTATGTTTCTATAATCTTGTGGTACATTTTGCAACTAATTAAATACATTTATCTCACAGCCGGACAGGCTCTTGGAGCAGCTATTGAGAACTGTCACTTTGACCGTTTGACGAAATGTGGAGATCCAATAGCTGCTTTCAGAAAGGAAATGGGCCAGAGCTTCCCTACGACTGAAGACCAAGTGAAGAAACTTTGCAGGTAAATAATCTTTTTTAAAAAATATTGTATTACCATGAACAAAAAAAAATATAACGTATTTACTAATCAAATTCACATTTATATATAGATATCCTTCAATACTTTATTAATTAAAATTTTTAAGGGGATCAATAAATTGAATGGATTGATATCTAGATCCATCTAAATTTAATTAAATATCCCAGATTAAATATTATAATAAATATTAATATTTAGTATATTTTTTAAAATCAAATATGCTTTAAAATCTCTTTAAAATACTTATCCTTCAAGTTCAAAATGAGAAATATAAATGAAAAAAAGCGTAAAAACGAAGAAAAAATTTTAAATACGAGTATCAGAAATTTTAAAATTAATTTTAAATATGCGTACCAAAAACTTTATAAATTTACAATTCTACCCCATCTTTCTTTGGAAAATTGTCATGAAATTACAATTAGTAAAAATTTTCATTTAAAGATATGAGTAAGATTAATGGAACTTTTCTTTTCAGGTACTTGTTACCATTTAATTTATCAAATATATTCAGAGTATGAATTATTATTTTAAAGGTTAATAAATAAATAAATTACGTAAAATATTTTCCAAATAACGAATGATAAAATAATTAATATTACATAGTTTATCTCACTATTTGACTAAAATGTGTGTCATATTACGTGCATTAATTCTCTAAAAAAGAAATTCCTAATACTATGTATTATGTGTATTATTGACAAATAGAATAATTGATATAAATGTATTCTTAATGTAATTTCGTAACTTCGAGTACTTTATTTTTCACAGATGCATTAAAATGTTGCCTTTTTTAATACAGAAAAATGCAGATTTTATTATAATAAATAAATATTACTTTTCTGTGTCTAATACAATGTTTAATTAAGCTTCTTTCTAAAAAGATCTCTTAAGAAATTCTGCATTTTCACATAATTTAATAATGTCTTACTAATTGACCAATTTGATAATTTTAGCAATATGGATGAAGCTTACAAATGTGCTGAGGAATTTCAGAATAAGTGCATGACCCCATTGCAATTGGAAACGATGGGATTCCTTGCTGAAGGAGCCCAGGTCGTTTACAGGGATTTCTGTACTGAGGGATCAAAGCTCAGAGCCGGTATTTTGGATTTTTTCTTTTAATATTGATTTTAAAGCAATTTGGTTCATGAATTCTTGGTATATAGTTCAATTTTTCATAAGATGTATTAATTGTTGCTTCTAAAAAATGTTGATGCAAAACTAAATAAGTATAATTGATACAAAAGATGGGTTGAAAAAAAAACTAATTTGCTGCTATAATTACAATACTATTCATAGTAAAAGGAATCATTCCAGATTTTATTAAACAAATAATGAAATAAAGAAGTCTTTCTTTTATTAATACTGTTGGAAATTGCATTGAATTCAATAAAATATCCGAACATAAAATTACTTACTTATTCAAATAATTGTTACAAAATTTTAAAGCGAATTTCTTGTTTAGATTTAGATGTAATTAACTAAGATTATGGAATATTTTGAATATCATTTGTAATGCACTAATGTGCTGGAAAAAAGATCTCTACTTAAATTCCATATCTATTCATTCCGGTTGTGATTTTCGATTTTATGAAAATTATCATTTAGCTAATTTGTTTAATTACTTCAGGGTTATTAGGTTGAAAATAAAACTTTAGAAAGGATGATTTCTGATGGTATTTCCTGTTGTCAAAACTCCAATTTTATTACATACACTAACGGTTATTTTTCTTGCGTATCATACATAATTATTATAGTAAAATTTCTTTTACGTAAAATATTTAAATTTTTTTTAAGCAAAGCCTTACGTTTATTTATAATTATTATGTATTTAATATTTCGGCTCTATTAAAATTATTTTTTTGTTCTTTCTTAATAAATGTTTATAGAATTAGTTTTCGACATTTGCACATAAAAAGGAGGTATTGATATGCTCAAATTTCGATTAAATTATGAGACATTCTATTGAGTTCCATGTATTACATATATTTTAAAAAATTCAATAAATGCGTAAATATTTTGCTTAAAACATGTATCGGTATTCATTCTTAATTTCTTTAAAAAAATTTAATTTTTTGGATTCTTAAAAAAATTTAAATTTTAAATTTGAAGCCGAAAATTTAAAAAAAAAAAAAAAAAAAAAAAAAAAAAAAAACCTTGAACCTTTAAAATGAGCTATACTTTGTATTATATTATATTGCACATTGCAAATTATTAAAACTTTATATTACAGATTTCAGCACCGTTGCAGCAACATAATTTTGCTATTGTAAATTTTTATTCATTAAAATCGATGCATTTTTTTTATAAAAAATTCATTTTTCTTCACTAAGCTAATTTAAACTTTTTTGGGGGGTTTTAAAAAGGGATAATCGTTAATAATTGAACTAATATCTGAGAAAAAATGATAGTTAACTAATTTTTAAGACTTAAATTAATCAACTGAGTTATTATAATTCGTACTTTTTTTGAGGATGTAAGTAAATTTTCTATAAGGAGTACGATATACAGATGCTTGAATTTCAATATTAATCTTAATCAATAAATATTTTCCTTCTTTTCAGTTATATGTAATGAAATATAAGATAATTTTCTTAAAAATAATGGTTACATAAATTTTATTAGCATTTTGCAGATCTAATGATTCTAGATTTACTAAAATGTATATTATTATACCATAAGAAATATTTGGCTGATAATTAGTTTTTTGAAAATTTTTGAAAACTTAAGTAATTTAATTGTAATGAAGGCATTTTTTAACATTTAACGTACACTCATAACAGTATACTGCATAGTTAGGTCCAAAAGACGCAACACACGAATTTATGGGAGGACTATTAGAAAATAACATTTTATTAAGTCTCGTAAATTTACTATTTTCTCTATAAAAGAAAAAAAAAAGATAGATCCAAGAAGATTCTATTAGGTTTAAATTGAATAAAATAATTCAAAAAATATTATTGTTATTTTTTGAAATACTTAAAATGTTTTTTTAATTTTTTTTTTTACATTTGAACTGCTCTAATAGCTTTAATAAGGTATCAAAATTCATATTTTAATGTTACTTTGAGACCATAAGAGACATTCTAATTTTAAATCCATTTATCTGTGTAAAACAGTGTCTCTCATAGTTAAAAAATAAATAAATGAGGTACTAAATTTTTTCAAATAAATAAATTTATAAAATTACCCTTCTAATTCATTTGAAATTACTTTTCATCTCACAAATTTATCAAACATCACGTGAAATTAATTACTCCTCATTGCAGATTATTTAAAGCACTCTAAGTGCATTGATGACGCTTCTAAGACTGATGAAGCTAGAGAATACTACAGTTACGTAGAAGCTGCTCTTGAAGATTTGCAAGAAAAGGCACCAAATGACAGATTACCTACTACTTGCTGGTATTGTATTTTTCTTTATGTTTGGAATCACACGAGGTCTTACATAAAATTATTTATTTAAAAAAAATTATAATTTTATTTATTATAAAGAAGATTAACAATGATTAACTTTGGGATCAAGTTTATTAAAATTCATAATAAATATTGTTCACGAAAGCTTTCTTAAAGTAAACGTTTAGTTATGTTCAGTGAAGTAATTAAGTTCAGTAAGTCTGTGACGATCATTCTTCATTATTTAATTAATTTAACATTTCCTATTAATTACTCAGTCAATAATTATTAGACTCCAATTAAAGACTGCAAGAGCAAGATAAAATAATTTATTAATAATCACTGATGAATAGATGCGATCAATCTCTCTCGAATCCTTATTAACTCGTTAATTCTAAATAAAATCTTAGCTTACCAATTCATTCGGTCTAACTGAATCAAGGGTCGATAATAAATTATTCTTATTTTAATTAAGAGTTTAAGCTTCAATACAAGTGATTAACGGTGGTGCTTTAATACAAATTATGAATATTTATCATCCTGTCATTTCCTTCAATCTCCCTTTATTTCCCTTTCAATTCCGTTTCATTTATTTATTACTATCTCTAATTCAATTTATTGCAATTGTTATATTCAACTAAATTACCTAATAACGTTTCATTTGGATTGGGAAGAGAAATTGTAACTTTATGCAATTCACAAATTACTGTAAAGTCCCCGAGGTTAGTGAAGAGAAAATCTCGAATAGTTCAACGTCACAAATCCATGAAATACTTTATTTAAATAATTATGATCATTATCTTAAAAATAATGCTGTACAAATACCGCTCATTATTAAATCATTTTCCGTGTGACTATGCACCTGTCTTGAATGGGAATGTTACGGATTTGAATCAAAAATTTTTTAAATCATAGACAATCAGTTATGCGTATTGTAATTAGAATTAATGAAATTTCTATAATTATTTCGTCTAAATGGAGCTCAGTTTCATAAAAAAACTTTTGAAATTTTTCCTGATCTGTTTTTCCCCCCAAGACCTTTCCTAATTAGGTTTTGAAGATTACTTTTCAAGTATGATTCTGTATTTCTTTAATAATCTCCATCGTAATTAAGTTTTACAGATCTGTTAATGAATATTTGTAACAAAAGTATCAAATCATATTCGTGTGATTTAACTTAAAATGTGTTTCATATATTTATATAAAAATGTTTAAACATCCCTTAAAACTTCAAGTTTTAATATAAGAAAATTCTAAAAGCATTCAAAATTTTAATTAAAACAAATGTAACCTTTTTTTTCCAAAAAACATTTTAAGTAATTTTTAAAATCCTTTGTTTCATAATAATTTTCGGACACTAAACTTTTAATTAAACATTAACTATAAATTGAGTTATTCGATTATAGAAAAGTATATAAATATTTAAAAGAATTTTTAATTATATCTAATGCTGAAGTTTTGAACCAAAATTCACTTCAAAATTTTTTTTAAAAACCTGTGGGAATAATTAGCTATTATTAATATTCTAGCTTAGTAATTATCAATTTTTCTTCCTCTCACCTTTTTTGTTATTTGCAGCGAAAAACTTTAAAATGCAGCATAATTTAAACTGACAAAATTAAGAAATAGTATGTGGAGTGTCACATATTCTGTTATCACTTTTTGTTGCATTTCTGTAACTTATTTTAAAATGTATTTATGTAGTTAATGAGTAATAATCGAAATGTAGGAAGATGTAACAATTGAAGATAAGAATCAAATATTATACTTCAACTATTAAAAACTTTTAAAGTATTTATTTTTGGTTAGGATTTAACAGAAAATACATTTCCTCTTAAAACTACAAAATTAGGCACATAATTGCAACAATGAAAATTGTCATATAAAAATATTACAATCTTAATAAGCAGAGATAAATTACCTTGGAATACCTCATTTATTAAGTCTATAATCAAACTATCATAAATGATTTGGATTAATGCATGTCTTCTTAAGAAAATCGTAAATCAAAAAATTCTTGCTTTAATTTGATTAGTATTACATTTTTACATGACAACACACATATGACGATTTTATATTTAAAAAAATTAAAAGCACGGAATCATAACTATTTAAAGTATTTAATTTTTTAACTCTTCTAAAACAGTTATTACTCAATTGTTAGATTTTTCATGATTTTTTTAATATTTAAGAATCTGTAACCTTTATTCTGAGACTTTGTGATGCTATCAAGTTTCAACAGTTCGAATAAAAATAGTTCCTGGTGAATTAAATTTGACTGTGTGTTACAAATCAATCCTTTAATAATCTGACTATAATTTGTATTGGTTTCGAATACTAGATTGAAATATACTTTAGCTCTTATACTTAGTGTGGGTCTTGAAATTGGTTTTCCTTTTTTTATTTCATTGCATTTTCGTTCATTTTGTTTCATGTTTTTCTCATCCTCTTACAATACTACGAAAAATTATTTATTAGTATTATGTAATGATTATGTATTGAAAATTCTGTCACATTATCTTGCAACATCATCTTGTTACCCGTCTCGTCTGTCTACTTAAAGTTTAATCACAAGATCTAAATTTCAGATAAGTTCAAGCACAGACCAATTAATAACAATAGTAAATTACATTAAAAATATCTTTATTTATCCTCAAACAAGGAGGATGTCCTCCACAATTATTCCTTACCGCGAATACTAACAAATTCTATAATCGATCAAAGAATACGCTTACCGGAATAAATTTGATTACTTCCTTTTATTACTTTAGTCTTAATTTCTCTAAATCCTCTAGAATATTTTTGTGTACATCACACTGTTACATCTTTCTTATTACCATTTACATTATTCTCCTCTTATATTTTTCCGTCTCTCTTCCTCACAACACTACAATTTATACACAAACTTCGCTTTGCGTTCTTGAAAATTGAATTGTTTGAATCAAGCAGCGTCCAGGATTAGTCCATCAGGACAGTTAAAGGGAAGTACAATCTTTCCGCCAAAAATATCAGTAAAAGAGATAATTAAACAATATTTCAGCTTGACTATTACTAAATTATCGTAATTCCTTCCTACAGCGGATATCAATGGCTGAATGACAAGTTCAACAAATATGGCTCTGATAAATGTGGTCAGGAAGCAATGGATGCTTTCCACAACGTCGTCGAAATGGCTGTCTCCAGTCTACCCAATGTCTTGTGTTCAGGTTTCCAACCTGAGGGCAAGCAGTGCACGGCAGTTCTTCCTCCAGCAGGTAGCAAGCCAAAAGGAACCATCAAGAATTCTCACATCGCCCAGACCTTTATTTCTATTTATCTCCCTGATCTGCAATAGATTCGTGTAAAGATTTCAATTTTTTTTTTTGTTAGAAATAAAGTTGTTTTGTTAAGTTTTTGTAACTGCATTTCTTGGTATATTCATTTTTTGATACTCCATTTGCGGAATACTTAGTGTAAGACTTTATATGAAAAAATATCAAATTAATGACACACACACACGGAATGTATTTTATTACGGAATCGAGTAAGAAAAATAGATAATTTCTCATGAGTTCATGTTGATTCTTATCATGTTTAATCGGAAAAAAAATATATGTCAAATAGTTATCAATGTTAAAATTTCTGAAATTTTTTTCCTGCTGTATAGGAAGAATTCTAGCCTTTGCTTGGTAATTAAATGTATAACATTTAAGTCTGCATAACAATTAAAAAGCTACGATTCAAACACGAATCCTATAATTAAGGATTCCTGCAATAGTCTGTAGATTCCTTGTAATAAAAATTGAAAATTTCCGTTAATGTCCAATCTGAAATTTAATGAATTGAAATAAACGACAAATCTATAATCGATTCCAGAAACTGAAAATCGAAACATAAGGAACAATATGTGTCTCAATAATTTACATATTGATAAAAATCTCATATTAACAACTCAGAGAAAATACATTCAATAAATTTTCTAACAAGCCTACGAATTGACTTCTAGTATAATTCTATTAGTATGATCCTTTAAACACCAATTAGATAAAAGAAGAGATTTTATAATACTGTTGATTTGATTCTTCTAATATTAACTCTTAATTACAATACATTATAGTATTACTAAGGGAATTTATATAAAATAAGTAGTATTGGAAGTGTGCAAGTTTCATCATTTTATAATTGAAAAAATATTGTACTTTATTTCTTAATTTGGATTAAACGTGCAAGCAATTTTACATTCAATAACCTTCTAACTGTTACATTGATTAACTGGTTTTTATTAACATCGCACTCGGAATAACACGAGGTCTACTGGTATCAGACCTGAGTAATTATCCTCGACCAAGTGACGAGGATAACATCTAAGCTGACATCCCCTCTCCTAACTTTTACATTTTGCCAATTGGGGGGCTTGGAATAGCAACAGATTAAGCGTTCATCATCTCCGCAACACACTAGGTCTTAAGTGTTATCAGGACTAGAACCAACAATTCGACTGAAGATAAGTAGGCAGCGAGTTCGCTACCCTGACCACTCGGCTATCGCAGCTACTCCTTACATTCTAAGAAACGATATGAGTAATCAATCTTATCTGTTTCCTTATTATGGTTTTTTATTGAACTTACATCAGTATAGTAATAATTTAACTTCGGTTCGCAATAATTAAATTACTTTATCACATTCATAAGTTAATAGGTCAAATTTTCTTTTTCAGTCAAATAAATTCCAGTAAGTTTTAATCCCCACCCCGATTACCTTCAGAAGAGATCGGACTATCTACTATATTTCCATTGAAATGTTAAGAAATGTTCTCTATATAAGTTCATTTCTTTCAGACAATGGTTTTGGAAATGATGTATCATTCAAAATATATTTTAAAAACATACAGCATTTCCTATATGTAAGTCTAAATGATTTTAAAAAATACAAATGGATGCTTAGAATTCGTATCCGTGATATTTTTAGAATCAAATTTTGAACTCTCTGAACGAAAGGTCAACATTTTAAGTTATAAATTATCAAAAGTACACTTCATGTCACAAATTCTTACGATTACGAAAATAATTATTTTGAGAGAGTAAATAATTTATCGCTCAAAGTTGACAAATATCTACAATGTGCTTAAAATAAAATAAAATAAAAAAAATAAAAAAAAAAAAAAACAGGGAGCTGTGATAACATTTGATAATTCTTATTCTTATATCATAGTTACAAAAATATAAACTGTTTTTACTGTTGTGGAATAAAATGACAGTAGCAAAAACTAATGCATCTTAATTTCGGGATAACCTTTGCTTTACCTCAAACTTTTAGAAGTCCCGTTCACTTCTTAATAGCAATAATGTATACGATCCTTTAAGGTTAAAATATTTAAGCACCAAGAAAAGTAGATTTATAAATGACCCTATTTTTCATGTTATGTAAAAGCATGGGTTTTTTTTACGTTATTCATAACTAAAACTCCCAAAAAAATTTCGCTTTTTCTCTCTACAGCTGAATCGTCCTTATATATCTTAAGATTTTTCTTCGTCATAATATTAAAATAATTATTGTAAATCTTCAATTATAACTATAATTCAATTATACATGAATTTTTTATATATATATATATATAAATCTCCAAGCATCAGAAAAGGGAATGTTTTATCGTCTGAGTAGTAAATTTGTAGTTTTATACATAAAAGTCATGTGGGGCTATAATTCACATACATTTATACCCTTTCGCAGTTTAACAAAAAAAAAAAAAAAAACATTATTATAAATCGACTCTATATTGATTCAATTTACCAACAGCTACGAAATATAAAACAGATGTTTGTTTCATAATTTTCGGAACCCAATGATTAAACTTTAATTTGCTTCAATATGAGCTATTTCTGAATGTAGTAGTTTTTAAATTAATCAAAGAATCTATTTATGTCTTAATATTTAAAACATTCTTCCAGAAACTAAATAAGTTTCATAAAATTGCTGCAAGAGCGCAAGAAAATTCAGAATCCGAAGTTATGATAATCATCACAGAACAACTTGTATAACTGCAATGAAATTAAATATCCGCTATAACGTAGTTTATTTGTAAGAACCTAACTTTAATTTTTAAGTCAGAATATTATTATAATACATTTATTCAAATAATAATGAAAGTAATGTTCAATTCATTATAAGGAATTTTATTATACATTAAAAGACATAAAACAAACTTTTGAACTAGAATAAGAGAAAACAATTTAGAGAAACCGTTCATAACAATTTAAGCATTTTATATACTTTTTGTTTATAATGCATCCAATGAGGAAACAAAAGCATAGGAAATTTAGATAAACCGAGATGAAAATCAATTGGTAAAAAAATAGGATAAGGTAAATTTCAAAATTGACAAGCGATTATATTCTTTCTCTACATTAAATATTTATCCATGAGATTTATTTTTGAATTGAAAAGCAATATTTTTTCATATATCATCCTTATTTTTATCAAGGTTTTCAAGACTATTATTTCAATTCTGGAAATTGAAAAAGAGTTCAGTTAATGGAAATAATTGTTGTGTAGAACAATAGATACCTATCAATACCTATTTTCGAAAACCTATCAATGTAAGATAAAAGCTTAATAATTTTCCTTGATTAACATATCTGTTTTACTCTACACCAAAATGAGTCACAATTTTGTTAAATATATGTAATATTTCCCATATATGACTTTAAAAAAATTGTCTATTAAATACATTTTAAGAACATATTAATTTAATCGAGTTCAATTAAAAATGAGTTACATAAACTTCTATCAATATTTCATTTTTGTGAATATAATAAAACAACGCTGGTTTCAGCATATAAAATTTACCATATTTAAATATTTAAAATAAAATAGAGAACATCGGAAAACATATAATTGATTCACTTATAAAATACGTTTATTTCATCAATAATATATAACTGGATTTTAATTAAATATATCATGAAATTTTTCTATCGAGCAAATATATATTACAGCAAATTTTTATCATGGGAGAAATAAAAAAAAATTTCTTACATTCTGAGATAGAAAGATTTTTTAAAAGAAAAATATTTAATCCAATCATATACATATTAACAAAAAAAAAGATTAATTATCTGTTTTCAGAATATTATTAATGCCTTTTAATGCATGCTTGATCGTCACAATTAGCTAAGCAAATTATCTGTAATTTTCATTTCCCTATAGAATTGTATGTAAACAAAACGAAATAGTGGTATCCGTATTTTGCCAGAGTTAACAAATCTTTTCCCTTGAATTGTATATTATCACAACTAAATATCAGAATGCGTAAGTTAAACATTCTGATATAATAATAATTGTACTTCGAAATAAATTAAAATTATAAATTATTTTTAATTTGCCTTTGAGTTTTAATTTGTGGTTTGACATTCTATTTAAAGTTTCGTTTACTTCACTAGATGTCGCCACGAGTCATTTATGAAAACTGCAGGCGTGATTTCAGTTGCCGAATAAAAAGGAGGAATTTTAAAATTCAATGTTATCATGTACTTAATAACACAGAAAATAAAGTCAAAGTAATGGAGAATACAACGCAAATCACAAATGTCCGGAATAGTGAATTCGATATTCTTATATACTTGGAAAAATCAAAATCAATTGTTTGAGAACAATGGGTAACAAAAATAAAAGCAGCATGGAGTAATGATTGTGAAAAGAAGGCGATTAGAAATAAGGAAACTTATTTGTAAATGATGATATCAGTTCTGTTGCATGGAATTGCTGAAGCGTTACGTTATTTTTACATCTGTTGATTGCATTGAAATCTATTGAAATGAATTCTTTGAATTGAGAATATTATTTTATAAAAATATTGAGGAAAAAGTAGTTTCTAGAGAAATTCATTATGATTCAAATGTAAGAATTCTTTAGCAAAAAAACAACTACTCAAATTAAAAATTAAGCCCTCAAACTAACCAATTTCAGGAAAATGCCTTTCTGCATATATGTACAAATGAATTTGTTGCCAAATTGCTACAAAATTTACAAATTTCTAAAATTTGTCTATTTTAATACCCCACATACACTTGTAAACAGAGTATGCCTGTTTAATATACCTCAACTAAAATATTTCCTTTCAGAAAGTGAACTATTTTTTTCTTTCTAAATAATTATTCTGATTTATTTTCGCAATATAGCTCCTTTTGAGTATCATTATGGGAATCAAGTATTTATTAATGCTTAAATTTTATTAGATACTCTACTAAGAAAAACCGAAACGAAATAATTATTGAAAATAATAATTTTACATCTTACGTAACTATTATACTAATCGTAGTCAGTAATTAATATCCTAAAATAACTGAATGAGTTGGTCAACAATGTGAGGTAATATCAGTCAAATCAGGAAAAGAAAAAAAAAAAAAAAATTAGAGGAATTTTATGCAGTATTGATGAAATATTTCTCGAAAAGTATTTTCTTTAATTATAAAATATTACCTATAGTAGGATTCGTAATATTAGCTAGATTGCCCACAAGGACTCACTGAATCACGTGTGGATAAAAAACAATTCTAAAAGTTATATTTACTAGAACTACATGCCGAGATAATTTAGTTATGTACAGGAGTATATAAAGAAATTCAAAAATTGGTATTAATATTGCCCTTGACAATCAAATAAAGAGCTTAACTTTAAATATCGAGTAAGAATAAAAATTATATTAATTAACAATATGGAATTTTTTTTCAGAATAGATGCTGATGCTTCGATTGCCTTTGAATTAAATTATTGAATTTGAGATGTACGTTTATATTCAAATAAACGTACAGCACAAATGTGTAAAGTTTTAAATTTTACAAATAATTGAAAAAATGTTTCACTAATAATTTAGATATATTTAATTCTTACAGATGTATATATTTATTTCTTCTACCAAAATAATCAAGGGGGTCTTCATTTTGATAAGCATTTTGTATGAAATTTTCTTCAGATTTCTGACGCAAAGCAGTAGTTTCTTTGGTTGTTGATATTTAAAATTATTATGTTAAAACCATGAAGTCTCAAAATTAAATATATATATTAATTTAGTTGTTTAAGTCCAATGAACTTCTGTATGTAAAATTTTTTCATTACAATAATTTGTTTAAAATGAATATTTAAAAGGATTTTTTTTTTATTTTGTAAAGAGATTAGGACACATTTTATAAGTTGTTAATCCTTGGTACTTCATAAATTTTTCTAACTTACTTGAAAAAGGGAGGTAACTGTAGTTAATTGATAAATATATAATATAGGAAAGTTTTTAAATAAAGTATTAATAATATATACTGTTGATTGAAGGATAATGGCAGATCATTAAATTATTTGTATAGCAATATCTAAAGATCGTCTTTTCTTGTGCCAATACCCCTTTATCAAATCATCAAAGGTGACTTTCTTTCAAAACTTTGCAATTTGATTAAACTATGTTGCAAACTCTATTATTCGTAGCAAAATCGGCGATGTTATGAATGAAAAGTACATAATTTTTTTTTCTTCTTCTTTTGATTTTAAAACTAGTTTTATCCGGAGTCATCTATTTGGGTTAGTATGAACACAATCGCACAAAGACTAAATACACTTTATCGTTTTTAAAAATCTGTAAAATACAGAAAGTATACTCCAAGGGCACAATAAAAAAAGAGTCTCCAAACAAGTTCTGACTTTTGCGATAGAATTAGTCGCAATCCTTGTTGTGTCGCGTGATGAGTATATTGGTGATGTATGATATTCATCCTTTTCATGCTTGGGTGATTCTGGAAAAGGAAGGGCTTAACATAGTTTTCCTTCCCGTTTCATGAAATTTTCAACATCCTTATAAAAAGATCTAGTGGCCAACCTGCTTTAAAACCTTCGGTGCTCTCCAAGGTATTCTTACTTTGTGTTTGGTCTTACATCAAAGATGAAACTTCTCCTCAGTTTGGGATTAACCATTGGTATGGGAATTTATTTGCTGTTGTGACTTTTCTTTCAAGCTTGCTTTAGAAATCTGTTTTTATCATCTAAATACATGGAAAATATTATTTAAATTTTAAATTTTTATAGTAATGTCTATTTTGAAAACAGAATTTTAAAATCAAGATATTTACATATTTTTTTAAATATAAAATTTTAAATATAGTAAATATTTAAAATTTACATAATTTTATATTCTTATAGCATTATATTTTAGCATTTTCAATGTATTATTCACAGTTTTATAATATTATTAGAAATTAATTAGATTTGAATAAGAGTCACAGAAAAACTACAACTTTCTCAATATCGTTAATAGACTATTAAGCTGTACTGTTGATATTTTTAAGCAAAATATTTTTTTAATGTTGTTAGTTTCAATTATAAATTAGATACATTCATATAATATTGTTTGATGAAATATATTAGAGTTACTTAAAAATATTATTTAGCGCAATCTATGAATAATTTTAAACAAAATTATGACAGTATTCAAGCAGTATTATTCAAATTATTTTATTTTTTGTACTAAAATACCGAAGTATGTATCATTCTTTTATCGATTTATGAATAATGTTATTTAATGTTCTAATAATGTTATTTAAAGTAACTATCTTTGTTGTGTATGATGAACTCATTAATTACTCATTTCAATACATTCATATTCATTCATTTATTTTCAAATATTTACATTTATGATTTTATGAGAAAAAGAATCATTAAGTGAATTTTGTTATTCTAATGAAATCTTTTAGTTTAAATTAATCTATTTAATTTTCGAAAGTTATACACTGGAAATATTTTCAAAATTTAACCGCAAAGTAATACATTTTTAATGATCTTAAACGAAGTATAAAATTTCTTCGAAGCCAAATTTGATTTCCAAAGTTACTTTAAAAGTAATTCAAATGTTGGATCATTACGTACTTCGATTTTCAAATATCTGGTGAATTAGTGTAATTGAAATACGAAAATAAATATCGATAAAATCTTGTTGCATTACCAATGAAAGGCACATTAATTCTCCATTAAGTAATTTTAACTCGAAGTGTAGTAAATTTAATGATATTCTTTATTTCACAATTTTTTTTATGAAATTAATTATAAAAATTAATTATTACAGTAAAATTCTTTAATTTTTTTAAATATATTTTGCTATTATTTTGCTGTTTTAAATAACGATAAGTATTGAAAATGATGCACAATAGAGATAAATGCTAGGTAATACAGAAAAATTTTATATGTTTTTCATAAAAATTAAAATTTTATATTGAGTTTAACCAAAACATACCGTATTAAAAACAAAAATCTTTATGAACTGTTCATTATTCTCTCTGAGGAGGCACACAAAATATTTGAAAAAGTGTTTACATCGATATAAGTTTAACGAAATGATTAACATCAGAAATAAGAAAGAGATCGTTCTGTTAAACAATAGACACATTATAGTCACTAGAAGAAACATCTGTTTATTCGTAATTATTCTAAGAGCAATATCTTGGTAAAACTATGTTTCAAAATTATTGCAAAAAACTGTATTTTATAAATAAGTCAGTTAATTTATATTGATGTATAAGTGGTTGCCTATGCATCTAAATAAGCTAATAATATCACTAAGTTATATTGATGCATTTTACGAATAAATAATGATGAATAAAATATTACTTATTTGAAAATGCATCGATATAACTAATCAGTATTTTTCTTAACTTAAAAGATATAAGAAGTTTTTGATAGAAAGTATAGCCATTTCTTCATCATATTTTAAAATTGCTTTTTTAATAAACTAAATATCTAATTTATCTTAACTGCTTAAGAATGCAATCCAAAATTAATATATGCATTAATGGTTGATTGTTTTTTAAGTCAATCCGCTGTAATTATAAATGCCTAAATAATATAACATATTAAACCAGGTTTGTACTTAAATACCTGATTTTTTTTAATGCGGTTGGTAAAATAATATTACATTTAAATATATTTATTTGAATAATATTTAAGTGCTCAATTTTAATCAAATCAGTGAAACAAGAGTTATCTGTTTAACTGAAATATCAACCGAGAGATTCTTTGAAAATCAAAATAATAAATGTTTTTTTTTTTTAAATAGGAACACAATAGTGAGTTTTTTAATACTTCTTTAAATTTGAATCATTCTCAGGTATCATGTATACAAACCCTGCTTTCTTAATATTAATTCCATGATGTAGAAAACAAATGATTAAGGCTGCCTTAGTGGACAGAGTTGAAAATTTTGGTCTCATTGAAGAAAAAAAACCTTAACTAACGACAAAATTTTGTATGAATATCCAAATTACTTCCTATTACATATTATGTTTTTAATAGTTAAAGCAGGAATTCTCAAGAAGCATGTAAATATATCCTGTGATCTTAATATTGAATAATATGGAAAAAATAATTAAGAGTAACTTATGAGGTTAGTTTCTAGAAATGAAAATTGCAACTAAAATTAAAAAAACGATGTTCTCTGTAAAATTTACTACGTATATTCGAATAACTTCAAATAACATGTTAATTTTGTATGGTTAAAGAAAATTTTTGTGTTAATAACTATCATATTGATTAAAGCGATATGACTTTGAGGCTAAGTTTTGAGTTTTAACACAAATCTTACAGCGCAAAATGGCTACACTACAAATTTGCATTTTGTAACTTCAAGAAATCTGAAACTGGAAATATGGACCACTCAATTTAATTATATTTCACTAAGATTACTCATATCTTTCATAATAACTCAATACGTAGATGCATTGATGTTTATATTGATAATCTACAGAAACTTTAAAAACAATATTAAAGTAATTGTAGGCTATTAAGGGAATACTGCTTTCATACTTTTAATATTAATATTTTAATTACTTTTTTCAGTATTTGCAGCTTCAGTGTTTGCTGATCCTCCGTGCCATACTAGTGAAATAATGCAATGTGTAGACATTGCTCTAAATTGGGCTCATTCTCTCCCGAAAAGGTCATTGCCAACAACGGAAGAGGAGATAGATGTTGGATGCGAGTAAGTGAAACAAACACAGTCCTTTATTTGTATACATACTAAAAATTCACAAATTCAATTATCAATCACTATCTCATTTCCTGCTTTCAATAAGTCAACGAATAAAATATAGAATTTAAAAACAGAATGAAAAAAAAAATTACATGCTCGCTCAAAAATATTTTCGTAAAATAAAAATTTCCTCAAGTGTTTTTCTGAATTTTTATAACTAGAAAAAATGTTTTTAGAATGATAATATATACCTCTCAAAAAAGTAAGTAGACATAGTTATTCATTCAAATAATATTGTGTTGAAAATTTTACTTTTAGTATTTTGCTTAAGCAAACAGAATTTAAGGTGATGAATTTATTATACAGTTTTAACTCCCATTACTCAAACTGAAAATTTGTAAAATAACTTTTTCACTTTCTGAGTCTTAATTTTTAAATATAACTATTGAAGAGTTTTATTTGACTAAAATTTTATACATCTTTCAAAGCGTTTCGAAGTTTTTGAGCCTTATAATTTTTCTTTATTACGTTTCATAAATATATGGAAGTGGGATTTTTTTTTGGGGGGGGGGGAATCAACGTATAATTAAACATTATGAACAAAAGAAAAATAAGCAACAGTTCCTAGTTGTTGGTGTAAAAGTTAAAGCAAAAAAGGTTTACGCTATTCCAAAGATATATGTCCAGAAACAATTTATCCCTGATTGTTTAAATTTAGAAATCGTTGCTTCCAATTCATTTGAACACTCGATTACGTATGCTTTGCATTAAAGTTTGCAGAAAAATTTGATTCTAAAAAGAAGCAACTATTTTATTTTTGTTGCTATAGCTCCAACAGGACGTCCATCTGAGTACACATTTCGGGCTAAAGCCCTCCAAATATTTTCCACCGACTTAAGATAGGGGCTAGTAGTGGACAATCTATAATGGTAATTTTATTATGTTTAAACCGTTTTTCCATTGATGCAGTTGTGTGGATCGAACCATTGACCTGCTTAAATATCCAGTTATCACCTCACAGAACTGTTCTTAATGCAAAGAAATATGTTTGAGGCGCATCCTAATAATCTTCTGTATATTGTCATCTTTGTAAGAAGCATAAATCAGTTCTGCCCCCAAAAGATCTGAAACAGAACAGTTGTACAAAGATGTAAAACATAACGTGCCCCACTACATGTCAGTACCTCCTCTTTAATGAAAAGGCGAGATTTGCGTCGGAGATATGCCAATAAGAGGCATAACTATCATAGCTATCCATAATTGATTTCTTTTCGCGATTAAAGAGAAAAGTTAACCATTCATTTTTTCAATGCATGTGGTTCTTAGCCCAGAATAGTCTCGAATCTTTATGATATGTTTTGTTAGCAATGGTGTTCACCGTATACCACGATACTCTTGAAATCTGTTTGCTTCTAAACGACGATGAACTGTAGATATAAATTCAGAGATGGTTAGCTAATTGTAAATTTCCCGGGCATACATTTTTTGACTGAATCAGCTCTCAAAAGTTGTCTGTCTTGCCGATGAAATATCTTCTTAAATGTCCCTGTAAGTTTCCTTAAAGTAGATGTGCTATTTTGCACTAAGATATTATAAATACTAGATTTTCTATATTGCACGTGTATACGAATTTCTGAAATATTCATTCATTTACACTTTAAACAACGAATTTTGGTTTTTATCTTCTTGTGAGAACTGATTGTTGGGAGGGGTATCGTAATTAACATCAAATCGAAAAAAATGGCTCCTCTGATATATTCTACAACAATTACGTCAAAAGAAAAGTGCTTGAAATAAGCAAAGTCTGATTTTGAACTTGCAATTCCGAATGTTTTAGTTATCCATATACTTTTGAGACGCTATTTTTTTTTTATATTAATTTACATTTATTCTTACTTAATAAATGTGAACCACTTTTTAACGATTTCCCTTTTATACTCACTATATTGATATATATCACTTATTATTTTTATAGATCTAGTACCTTTATTTTAATTGTTAGCTCAAATCACACTCATGCATATATTTATGAGGTGAGCTACAGTGTTTCCACAGATGAAATAGCACTTAAGCTTGCGCACTTATCGAGAAGATCGAAGATCCCTAGTTAGATTCTGATCAAAGTTCCTAGAGAAAGTTTCATTATATCTTGTTTATAAAAAGAATTACGTTAAATGTTATTCTTTGGAGATTAATTTTTGCATACATTCACATGAACTAAGTAAAGTCACAAGTACCATTTAATCAAAAGAGCTCTAGCAACTTATTCAATTAGGAAGACTTTAAAACAAACAAGAAAAGTTATTATAATCTGTAGTGATAAAGCAAGTACATGCCAAAATGTTGAAAAATATATTACGATATATTTTTTAATTAAAATGCCATATATAACTTCAGAATAATTTTAAAAATGTTCAGGTTTTTTTTATATTAATGTTTAAAATTAACATAATTCGAATAAAGTAAATGACACAATTTTAATACATGTAGAACAAACGTATTTATACAATAATAATTGATTGATAGATGAAATAAAATAATAAAATTAAGTTTGAATTGTTAAAAATTGAATTTGAGTAACAAATTTATATGATTATATGAAAATATTTACTCACAATATAGTATTCCAATGAGAGTCAAAATTTTAATAATTCTAAGCTATGTGATAACATTGCATGTTTTTTTCCCAATATCAAAAGTCCATTATAACACATTGCGTATCTGTAACAAATTTATGCTATTATATACACAAATCTGCAAAAACTTTTGATGTATTTCTACTTTATAAATTAGGATATTTTACATTAAATAAGAATTTTATACAATTACTGTTTTTGTGTACGTATAAATAATAATAACTTTTATTTTCAGGGAAAATAATAAAGCAATGAATTGCGCTTTGAAATACAGAGACGACTGCGTAACCCCACTCCAGAAGGAAGTTCTTGATATGGTAGTTGAAGGGGCTATAAAATCTGTTAAGGATTTTTGTACACCTGGATCTAACATGCGTAAAAGTAAGGATATTTAATCATAAAAATATTCGTATGTTATAGATAATTTTTTTCAGTGTCATTGAAATTCATCCCTTTTTACGAAATCATTTTAATTAGTATGAAGTCTTCACCTCACGATAAGAATAAGATTCAAATTTGGATTTTTTCAAATGATATAGTTAATTAAATTTCAATATTTACAATATATCCTAACTTCAATATCTTGTAGATGTAGATATTTTAATAATACATTTTACAGCATTAAAACTACACATTAAATTATTAGTTATGTGGTCTTATTTAAATATTTGTATATTTACTAATATCATATAGAAACAGTTTGGTATAAATTTTAAATAAGAATTTAAAATTTATTTGTTCATTCTAAACAATTTTTGCTTTTTAAGGTTACTTGAAGCATGCATCGTGCCTAAATCAAGTCTCTCAATCCGATGGTGTCAAAGAACAAATTGAATATATCTTAGCCATTGTAGAAAATATGAAAAATCAAGATAACAAAAACATGATCATGTACAGTTGCTGGTAAGTGGCAAATTCCATTAATTTTTTTAAAAAAAGTTATAGACAGAAATGGAAAAAGTAATTTTAATGTTGTTCGTTATTTATTTTTATAACATTTCTAATTTTGAAAATATGTGAAGTTTTTACATTATATTTCTTAGAGCTTTTTCTGAGTTTATAAATCATTTCTGTTCCTACACTAAGTTTTCGATATTAAATATATATCATTAAAAACCGCATAATTAACCGCATAAGAATAAATAAAATTAAAATTTATTCATTGAATTCATTTTCGAATTAATGGCAAAAATTAATACATGTGTATTCTATTAGAATATATTTCAAGATATTTCTTAACTTGCAGTTAAAGTTATTTGTTAGTATATACATAATTGTATGCATTATTTCTGTACCCCAACAGCATCAGAAATAAATTAGTTATAACCGAACATAGTAAACTATCAATTGTATTTTGTATCGTAAGCTTTCAGGTATTTTTATTTTTGAAAACCATTGCAATCCATCGTTATCGTCAATTAAATGATTTAAGTGAATCATTTCTTTTTTACATGGAATTTTTGCTATTGTTCCGCAAACTCTTCAACAGCTCTATTTTTTTTTAAAATCTGGGCAATGCAAGTTACTCTAACTTGCGCAGTTTTAATAAATACTTCTAAGGTTCTGATTTATACAACATTAAAAGTTTACTCTAGAGATACCAAAATTGACTGTAAAACAGCAACATTTTTCAGCAACATCGTTTTATTTATCATGCTCAGTTAAAAAAAAAAATGTTTTATTTTTCATTTTTTTTACTCAGTGGCTACAGAAAAGTACACTCCTGGTTCCTGAAGACGGGTATTGACACCTGTGGAAATGAAGCTGTCCAACCCGTCCTAGACATGATCCACGCGGTAGCATCTCAATTACCCGATGTTCTTTGCAACGGTATGGATGGTTCCGAAGACAAATGCACGGCCCTATTACCTCCTCTGGGATCCAAGGTTTCCGCTGAAGCAAAAAAGACAGCTCTCTTCACGTTCCTACACAACGCTCTGAAGAATTGGCTCGACTAAGAGATGTTGCTCAGTCAATGCTTTACGCAAAGAAAAAAAAATATTTTCTGTTGTTTGCTAAAAAGTTTAATAAAAAATTGTTGACTATTTGTATAACTGTAAGCTTTATTTCTATTGCACAATTTTAGTATTTACGAAATTTTTCACAGCATGTTATTTAATTTAATTCTAACATAAATTAAAAATCAATTATTTTCTGTATAAATGATTTCCTTATTGCAATATAACAGAAACTCCATATAAATTTCGTTTTACTCCATTATCACATTAGTGGACCTGTCCTTTGAGCAACTAATGACACAACTAATGAAAGGAGTAAATGTGACTCTGTGTTAAGTACAATTCTCGCTGAAAGTTTTAAATCCGTTTTTTACATTATTTCAGAGTTTTTTCATTGAATAAGTTAATATTCAAAGAAACCTGCTTGCTGTTACATTCCACTTTTTGGTAGAACATTTTACCGTGAAATTTTGTAATACAAAATTAAGTTCGTGAAATAGAAATATTGTTCACAGGTCACTAATAAGCTTCTCATAAATTTGCTTCCAATGGCTTTATCAAATAATAAGCGCCTTTTCAAAGATTTTATCAAAGGCCGTTGTCAAATGTTACACAATTATTAAATAACTTAAAATTTATTTAATTCTTATTAAAATTTCAAAGAGTTTAAATTCTCTTAGTTACACACACACACGCACACACACACACATATACACGTAACTAAGAGAAGTAAGTAATACTTGCATAACATATATAATCATATGAATTTATAAGAAAAATTGAAATTGTGTGTTTAATACTATATCATGATAGCGTGGCTCCTTCTTATATATATAAAAAAAACCGATATTCGTCTCTCATTGACATTCACCCAAAAAAATAAAACTGAAATTATAAGGACTAATGGATGCACTGGTATTAATTTAAAAATCTCCAAATCTCAGTAAACATCTTTGAGATGCCCTGCTGAGGAGGGCGAGTATTTGTATGCAGGACATTGAGTTTCGGCTAAACAAGCTACAGTTCACATAACAGTTCAATTGAAAAGTCCCCGGCCTACCCTAGTAAAACACATTTTTTTGGCAAAATTAATTTTTTTTATTCAACATAATTCCCTACAAGGGTGATACACTGATTATAGCGACCTTCCAACTTTTCGATACCAGTTTTGTAGTACGATATCGTCCTTCAAACGGTCCAATAACGCTATGGAATAGTCGCTGTTGATGATCCTTCCTTTTTCAAGGTAGTCAATGAAAATTATTCCATGCGCATCCTAAAATACAGACGCCATAACCTTGCCAGCCGACTGTTGCGTTTTCTCACGCTTTGGAGCGGGTTCATCGTGTGCAATCCACTCGGATGACTGTCGATTGGACTTCGGAGTGAAATGATGGAGCCATGTTTCATCCATTGTCACATATCGACGCAAAAACTCGGGTTTATTACGCTTGATCATCTTCAAACACTGCTCTGAATCATCAACTCGTCGTTGTTTTTGGTCAAAAGTGAGCTCGCGTGGCACCCACTTTTCACAGAGCTTTCTCATACCAAAATATTCGTGAATGATATGATGTACACGTTCAGTTGATATCTTTAGAGTGTCTGCTATTTCATTCAATTTCAATTGACGGTCATTCAAAATCATTTTGTGGATTTTTTTAATGTTTTCGTCGGTAACAACCTCTTTTGGGCGTCCACGGCGTTTACCGTCTTCGGTGCTCATTTCACCACGTCTAAACTTAGCATACCAATCCTTGATGGTTGATTTTCCTGGGGCAGTGTCCGGAAACTCGACATCAAGCCAAGGTTTTGCTTCAACTGTATTTTTTCCCTTCAAAAAGCAATATTTTATCAATATGCGAAATTCCTTTTTATCCATTTTTTTCACAATAACAAAAGTTGCTTCACTCAATATGCTATAATTCACAAACTAATGATCCGACAGCTGTCAAACTTATACACGCATCTTTTGAGGGTAAGGCTAACTAAAAATCATATGGATTTAATTCTAGTAGCGCCATCTATGTGTCAGGCCGGGGACTTTTCAATTGACCTGTTATATGCATTTTCCTCTAATATCAAAATCAAAGAATAGCAGGGTACTCGTTTATTCAATAAATATATTATTTTCGTGTTATTTCAAGCACAAATGTAATCGAGATTAATATGATTGTAATTATAGTTTTAAGCTGTATTTTTACGATTTAAACAGCTGAACCAAATCTAAAAACACATTTTCAAAACATAAAAATGTTCAAATATTCATGAAATAAGTTTGATTATAATACATATATCAATTTAACATTTTTTGCCCTGGAATCTTTGAGAACTTTTATAAATATATAATAAATATCGAATTTTAATGTATAAAGTTTAAATTACACAAGTTAGGTTATAAAGCAACTATGTTTTAATTTAATAGCCTTTTATGATCTATTTGTAACTTAGAATGTTACAGAATAATTAAGAACTATATTCATAAAACGTGAAAATGATGCCTTATTTTCGAGGGATATCAATTCTTTTGTCACATATTCTTCTATTTTAAAATAAAATCAAAATTTGAATCAAGTTAGAAATGATTAAAATTCACAAATAGATAAGGTTTTTACTACGCTTTGTAATTTTGATAAAAATTTTAATTATAATACTAAACTAAACTTATTAAACATTGACTCTTTGATTTTTGAAATGTTTTTCAAGAAAATCTAAATGAAGGGTTTCGGAATGTGCAAAGCCTATTTTCAAACTAATTTTGTTATAAATGTAATTTTAAAATTACTGAAAAACTTAATATAAGAGAGACTGTCATTGATTATTCTTATCTACTCATATCTACAACGTATTGTTATGAATTTAGTTTAAATAACATGCATAAATTTATTTTAATAAATGAAATAATACGGAAATTTTTTCCTATATCTACATGATAGAAAAATAATATTTTTTGGTACAGATTTCTTTTAAAGACCTTTATCACATCTTTTTTTTTTTTTTTTTTCATTATTATTCTTTGATTATAGTTTTTTTTAATATAAGATTTTGCACATTAACTAAACAAGAATTTAAAATAGTTACAACCGCTAACGAGGGTTCTCTGTTTCTTCGAAAAAAAGTGTACCAAGAAATAGAAAAAAAAAAAGAAAAGAAAAGAAAGAAAGAAACCGTCGCACTGCATTCTCCTCCAAAGAAGCAACTCGAGGGCTATTGAGGCAAAGAAATTGTATGTACGTAATGGTTGACAAACAGGAAGGGGCCGAATATAGAGTAAAATCGGTAAGGCACCACAAGGGCATGTCAAACGAGTTTACGAAAGTATGAAAGACAGCAAACCCCAAAGAGCAGATAACCCAGGGTCGTAAAATCCATACTCACTGAAACAACGAGGGAAGGTGGGAGGGGGGAGGATGAACTCAGTATGTTACGACCACAGGGTATTTCCGCCGCCTATTGGGGTATGAATTTGAATGCCAAAAGATAGCACTTTCTAAAAGTAAGATAAGGAGTGTTTGTAAGGAGTGTCTTTAACTCGTATATAGTGTATACGAGTTAAATAAAGATGCTGTCTGTCAAAGAGCGCTCTAAATGTAGTGCCCAGATTGAAATTTATGTCCTCCCACCAGAAAACAATAATTGATTTGGTGTCAGGAAAGGACTTATAAATGAGTTAAAGAAATTTTAGGGTTAAATGGGAGGAAAATTGTAACAAAATTTCACTGATAAATTTTTGACTGATGCATTAGAGAGCAAGGAATTAAAAAAAAAAAAAAACTTAATACATTTTGTTGCACAAATTTTTTGCTTGTTACCAGATTGTATTGCATATTTATACGGTTATTTTTAAGATATTTCTTTGGTTAATTGTTCTTTTACTCTAGAAAGTTACAAAGGATCTATTGGCAACGGGCCTCGTAATTTTGAACCACGGTTAAGTAATGAAGACGATATCTAAGTTGGCACCTCATACTCCTAATCTCTATTTTTCGTAAAATTAGGATTTTAAGCCCCGACAGATATAACGTGCATCAGCTTTGTTATCCCACGTCTCGCGTTCAATACTTAGCTATCGTAATTGCTATAAAATACATATTTCCCTAGAGACTATATGAAATAACAATGGTTTTAATCTATTTTAAAAGTGTGCGTGCTGCATTTGCATCAATTAAAAGTTAATTCTATTTTGATAAATACATCAAAAATTACAAATTTGAAAGAAAAAATAATGCTTTGAAAAATTGTCAGATGGTATTATTGAATAAGTTATCTCTCAAAATTGTTAATTTAAATTGATATTTATAACATAGAGCTTAATGAGAAAGTATAGTAGAAGCATAAAACAGCTTAATTTTCTTTTCCAAATACATCTGATTAAATGTGTGTGTGTTTTTCCAAAAATATATATAATACCTAAATTAGAATGAATGTCCGTATATATAAATAAAGAGAAAAATGTTTATATACAGTTAAAAATGAATTAATTCGCATCAATGTTAAGGAATATATTACCAGTCATGACCTGAAAGAAAATCATTCTCTTAAATAACTACTAAGCAGACGTACTCTCTTAGAATCCATATAAGGAACTCAAATATCGAACATATTTTCTTCTGTACAGATTACATATGAGAACTTCAAGAATCAAGTTTATATAAGAAGAATCTAAACCTGTTATTTTTATTTCATTGATATTCCCAATTTTAAAATAGTTACTAAATGTTTAAATGTAAACTTTACAATGTACCAGATATGAATTTTTTTTGAAAAAAATCTCCTTATCTCAAAGATATTTTAATGAATCAGTTATCTGATAAAGTGGCTAAAATATATAATTAAAGTAAGAATTCATATCGCGGATTAAAATGTGTTTCTTTAATCTGAAGAAAAATAAGTAAATTAAAAAAAAAAAACATTTCGTAATAAATAATTGTTAATTACATAAATGCACACGTTTTTCATAAAACCTCTTATTAAGTTTATCATATCAACGTAAGCTAGTTTTCATTGAAATTTATTTATGTGCATGTACACTAAACAATTATAACGTTTTTACTAATTTATATACCTGAGCATGCGTATAAAGATTGTTCAACATTGAATACGTTATTCCAGAAAAAAGGGGAAAGAAAATCAAGATTTACTATTTGAGTAAATAATATAATTAATTTGGTTTCAAAAATATTCATAAAATTTACCAACGACATATCATCACGAAATTATTATTTCATTCACAGAAATTTTAAACTAACAAAGGCTAAATAACTCATTTTTTCATATATTTAAACATTTGACATTTGTATACTGAAAATTCTTTGAAAGTTTTTCAATTATTTTATATGTTATTTGATTATGTTTTTAATTTATTGTTTGATTTCTGAATTAAGCATTATTTTAACTTATGTTGTTTATTCCAAGAATTTCAGAGCATCCTAAAACTAATATATCATTTAGAATTTATACAAATTCGTGTTAAATTGCTACCAGTTCAATTGACCTTATGAAACTTACAGCGCGCCATTTCAATTTATTCGCCGCAATTTTTAGAAATACATCATCCTTTGTTCACTTTTTGAACTGTCCCTATTTCCACAAAATATTTGATTGATTGTTTCCTCACCCCTGCTTTACGGTGAACTATTCTAATATCTCTAAATACCCTCCAATGTATTGTAAACTCATAGAGAGCGAACGTAAACAACAAAATGAGACGGCGTTTGTGAAATGCCGCCACACAGTCTTGGTAACCATGGTAACAGGGAGGCTCCCACTTTCTTTTTCAGGAAAAAAAGGAAACTAGGCGAAAGAGCTTGAACCATGGTCGTTCCACGCTGTTATCAAGATATATCTATGCGACAGACGGGGAACCAAATGGAGGTGGCTTTACAAAGTAAGAATTTTCGATACTTTTAACCCTATTATTTGATAAAATGTTTCAGTTATTTGAGGCATTTTAGCGCATGCCTGCCAACGCATGACGCAGTCCTGTCAATAAGGTATACCTTTAACTAGGAAATAACGTGCAGTCAATAGCTTTCTTCACACGATATTGTGTTGTTTCGTTTGATTTCGAACTTTTGTTCAAGTTGTTTTGTTGCTCCTTGAAATTCAATAGACTGTAAAGGTTGAGATGATTGTTCGATAGAGTACACATAATCCTCATGATGAAAAAATCAATAGGCGTGTTTTAGAAAACCATCGGAAAATAGAGCAGCTGAGCTAGTGGCCATGAACTATTGTTCTTACGTTAAATCAACATATTTAACAGCAAAAACTATGTTTAAATTATTTTTTTGGTACTTAGCAAACTTACGAATGCATTTTGAAAATACACGAATGCATTTAAAAAATACATGTATTTAGTTATTACTTTTAGCTAAAAATATTAATTTTCTTAAAGGTTAAGTTGAATACGATTAAAAAGTGTGATTAAAAGTGTGATGGTGCATTTTTAAGGTTTAACTTATAAAAACAAAGTTAAATATTAAGTTTTTGTACAGACAATATAAATACTTTAATTTTGACACCATTATCAAAACAAGGTAATTATCACACACTCACACATACTGCATTTTATTATTATTTTTATTATACTTTAATTTTTAGTAAAATTTATTTCTTTGATTATCAAATCACCAATTTTTTCTGACGTCTGATTTTACATCTTTTCACACGATTATTGAATCCCTTGTGAAAAAAAACTCTTTTATAGTGATTCATTAAAATACAAAAAATGTTGAATATTATTATTATTGTCAGCTATTTCTCTTAAAAAATCAAACCTTACTTATTCTTTTTTTAAGTTGTTGCATCCATTTACACGATTGTAGATTCCACAATAAACCACTTTTATATTCATACCTTAAAACTGTCCTTTTTTTAGTATTATGAACTACATAATTAAAGAAGTTATATCAGTTTAGGTGTTTGAAAAACAGATAATAACCGCGTCGAACCTACAAAATTATATAAATACTAAGAAATTTAATTAATTTGTGCAAATTGTAGATAAATTTCTTACATTTATACTTTGCATAAATACATAAATGAACTATATTTCAGGGGTGCAAAATGCTGTAAACGGTGAAAGTTTATTTAACGAAATTATACAAATTATATTTTAACATTTTAAATATTTCTTGAAAGTAAAAATAAAATCTACATAGCACTAAAAGTAATTTAAAAAAAAATAGACAAAAATGCTGTTTCTATGAATACGAATAATGCTTTTGATGGAATGCACACATTTCAATCATAATGATTTAAATGACCAAAATATTATTAGATTGAAGCATAAAAATTACTATAAATGCTTACAAAAAGAATTCCTTATATATATATATTTATATATATATTCTTACTTCCGTTTATTTACGGAAATCATTTTTTGGATACTGGAAAACAAATGCAATAAATATTTTGAAAAGTTTATTTGCTCATATACAGATACTTAATTCTAAAAGTTTGGTATAACTTATAATTTTCATTCTTTGATTATAAACAAACAAACAAAACAAAACAAAACAAAAAGTAATAGGGCTTTGGGGAGATAAAAGGTACAGAACACAAAAAAGTGAACAGCTTGACATTGATATATTTTCATCTCTTTCGACACATATAAATCTTATATTATTTTAACTGTACTATAACAAATTCACAAGACTTGATTAATTTTTGTATTATATACTTAAGGAAAATGCATTATAAGCTCTTCTTTAAATTGCTCAAGGTGGTTCAGAATTTAAAGAAACTCAAGGAAAAAAATGAATATACTTTTAAACGAATAAATAAATAAATACACGAGAAATCTTAAGATTAGATTATTATCGGCAGCAAAAACATTGTCAAAATTTATAATCTGTTAAAAAGTTTCCACACGAAGTATTTTTTCAAAATATTTATGCATTGCAAATTAAGCAGATATCCAAGAACACTTTATCACTTTATTATGTATGAAATATGTTGGTGATATAATTAAGTTAGTTATGAAACTATAGTTGCAATATATAAATATAATTATCCTTTACTTTAGTTATTGTAAAAAGCATATTATAAGGCAGAGCTTAAAGATATATTGAATGCATTTTATTGCTTCTTTTTTTTTTTGTCATTCTGCTTCGACGCCTTATTTTGCAATTGGATTTGAAATCTTCCGCAGAAAAAAACATAGATAAAGGAGTGACTTTTCTATTGCACACTTCCTATGTAGAGCGAATAAGCTTTGGCCGAGATCCCGCTGCGTTGGTTTGCAAAAATTGTGGACAATTCATCGTTACAGAAATCTCAAGGCACAATGGAGTGTGTTCCTTCTTCACGGTCCTTGTATCTCTCTTTCTCTGGTAAGCTATGACTTAATATTTTTTCTATTGATAAGTTAATTTCTGAATGAATGATTCTGTCGCCAGAGGATCGTATTCAAAGTGTGTTTGGAAAATTATAAATAATTATTTTGGAAAGAAATTTGAAGCATTTATATACATACATGCATGCATGCACGCACGTATACACACACACACACACACACACACACACACACACACACACACACACACACACACACACACACACACACACACACACACACACACACACACACACACACACACACACACATATATATATATATACATACATACATACATATATACATATATGTATGTATAAAAGTGTAAATAATTATTAATGATAATGAAACAATTGATTAGCAAAAGATACAAATTTCAGATTAAAATCTCAAAAATAAATATGAAAAAATTATTACAAAAATATATAATTAAATTTTTAAAAAATGCAGTGCATTATTAAAATAACTACAAACATTTTTTAAAAAAATTATTCTAAATTAATAACATACAAAATATTATAATGAACAAAAAGTTAAAGTTTACTGAAATACAAGAGATACATAATAAACTTAATAAACGCATATATAAACCTTTCATTTAAATTTACAACATAGTATATATAAAACTATGCAAAACATAAAAAAATTTAAGAGAAAAGAAAAGTAATAAACAAATCAAAAATGAAGGCAATGTTATATAAATACTGTTCCATTCCTTGGAATAGAAAATGTGTGTGTAAATCAGTTTTACGCATCCAACCATCACACCTTAATAATAGCATTATGAAAAAAAGGTGCCAATCATTAATAATCAAAATTTCAGAAGCGAATAAAATTTCAAAATAGGAAAAGAGAAAAAGTAAACAAATATTTAAATCAATTATTCTAAAGCCTAAAAATTATAACTTTCACCTTTTACAATATTGTAGTGCTAATCTCTATTCATATATATAATTGAATATCTTAGAATATTATTTTAATAAATAAATATCGATTTATTAGTAAAAAATAAAGCATTAAAGCACTTAAAAAATAGTAGTTTTTGCAAAAAAAAAAAGAACAAAAAGTCGCAAAAAATAAAATTTTTTTTGCAAAAAATAAAATTTTTATTCTTGATAAAAAAAAAAGCCTGTTTTAGTATTTTTCTTTCTTCTATCATAATTGTATAAAAGAAAATGTTCAGAAAAGATCACATCGCATAAATATTCTATTTATAACTGAACTACAATAAACAGAATGTATACATATATATATATATATATATATATATATGTAAGTATATATGTTTTAAAATAACTGTAATCATCTTTTTGTGATAAACTGTAATAAGTTACTTGTTTTAATTTTAATTCTTGAATTTGAATGTTTGTATTAATAAATAAATCAAATAAAGTAAATAACTTTCTTGAATAGTCATAGTTTAAGTGTTTTGCCAAAGTTTGACTGACGGATCAAGTGTACCATGAGGTTAAAAAAGGTTTGAAACTCCTAAATATTTATACTTGTATTGTTCGTTTTTATTCTCATTGCCTTCAATAAATTGTTGGGAAAATATTCTTTTATATCTCGTTATAGTCGACATATTTGAAAATTTTATTTATATACAGTGACTTATAAAGTAAAAAAAGAAGAAATGTTATGCTTTTTGTTAACATTTAATAATCTTAATAGCGATGATGCATAACGTATAACTCTTGAGTGTAAACTTGTTATACCAGTGTAATAATATGTGTCCTAATTAAGAAAATTACATCTTCTCAACTGATCGGCAAATTCGGAAATAATTGAAATAAGTACAATAAAATCTAATGAAAATAAAAACAGCATCATAAAACATGAGAGATTTGTATTTATTTTCTCCTTATATGTTACACAAAAATAACAATAACTTTCCCCCTTTCGGTATGAATATAATTAAAGTATAAAAATATTAAACTGTTTGCTTGTATAGTGTTTAAGATTCGAAACAAGTATTTTAAAATGCATGCCCTACGATATTGCATGCCACAGAGTCTTTCTCCAAATCTCTACACACAATTTAACGAGAAATCTATTTAAGTACATTTATATGCAAAATATTTTCAGTTATTGTACATTCCCCCCCCCTTTTCTGTCCAACATCAGCTATTTCCATTTCTGTTTCAAAATATTTCAAAGAAATGTCTTTTTGCCATTTAGTTTTTTTTAGTGTAATTGCATATCTTCTCTATGCAATTTTAATTTTCAAAAGTAAATAATTTGATGAAAATTACATCGTTAGCTAAATTCTAGGTCCTGATTAAAAATGTATTCTTAAGATAATGACAACAGAAAAATTATCATGATTGAAAATTATCAAAAACATACCACATGAGTAAATAACAAAAACACAGCGGCTCGAAATTTTTGAAATGCAGTTGTATAAGAACATTATATATTGTTGTGAACATTATTTTTACACAAAAGTAAACTATCGATTATAATGCGCGTTAACACTTAGTAAATTATTAAATATGCATTTTCATTAATTTTCATTTACATTTCTCTCTATGTAACCTAAAAAAGCATTTAATTTACATTTCTCTCTATGTACTTTACATAAAATCGTTAACCTATTATTAAAATAATTAATAAATAAACCTATAACTAACAAAATCTTATAAATACTCTTATAAATGTATTGTTTTTATTTATCTATATACGTTGTATATGTAACACGAAATTTTTAAAGAAGTAATTACATTATAAACTAATTGAAAGTATCATTACTCGAAAGCTTTCAGTGATATCATAATAATATAAGTGCAAAGTTGTAAGATCACGTACACAAAATATTTTAAGAGCAGAAGCAATGCTTTTGCTACGAGTCATATCCAAAAAGGAGTTGTATGAAAAGTACCAGTTTATATTTGAATTTTAAATAAATGTTAAGAAATCAAATTTTGTGCAATTATATAGTGTATGTGTCATATATCACATTACTAATAATTAAATTTTTTCTTTTATTCGAAACAGCACTCCATGTGCATGGTTACCTTTGATAGTACCAACCTGCAAAGATACTCTGCATACTTGTCCGAATTGTGGTGCAATAATTGGAATACATAGATATTTCAAATAAAAAAAGCAAGTTGAGATGTATCCAGCCTTCCCTTTACAGCGCTGTTATGTATATATAATTACAATTGTGTACACAACTGTCTGCCTTTGAGCAATGTCAATTCAAAGTTTCCTTAAATCATAACCAGTCCACTTATTACAGCATTGTATATCTCTATTTTATTTATCCTTTTAAGCTTAAAAACTTTTCCTGCATATTATAGTGGATTTTTTAAAGCAAAACGGAAAAATATTATTCATACAGAAACCTAGTTTGAGATTCATATGTAAAATAGAGAAGATATTCTTTTGTATGACGGAAGTTTATACAACACATAATTTTGTATTAAATATGAGTCAAAAACATTATGTGATATAATAATGTTTTGCAATTTTAATCCGCCTTTTGAGATACCATTTATGTTTGTATGAGTAAATAATTGGAAAAAAAAACCATTAAGTTTTTATGATGATTCGTTTTTCTATGTATTTTTGATGAAAATAAGATTTCTTAAATTTATTACATTTATACATTTTTGGTGCATTGAATTATGAGTTGAAGTAAAACGTTTTGGTGTGTAAAAATGTAGTAACATGTTTAATGTTATATGTTAATTCATACTTGTTGATGATGAAAGAAATCTTTGTATATAATGGCTTTTTTGTCATATGCTGTATTCTAGACTGGAAAGTTTTTAAGGTAACATTTGCAGCTTATTGAACGAATTAGCACAGGTTCTTACAAAAGAATGGCACAATTATTCAATT
Source organism: Nephila pilipes (assembly GCA_019974015.1). Classification (NCBI taxonomy): domain Eukaryota; kingdom Metazoa; phylum Arthropoda; class Arachnida; order Araneae; family Nephilidae; genus Nephila; species Nephila pilipes. The sequence goes on from BMAW01121488.1 coordinate 685,947, forward strand.
TATGCATAAATTCAATATCCGTTAAAATCAGCAATAAAAATATTCCGTGAACTGCTGATAAAATGCTATACATCAAGCCTTTTTTTAAAAAAAAAAAAAAAAAAAATTCTTAAAAACCAGTTCTAGAAGAATAATATTTGTAAATAATTTATAAGTACTTAATTACAAAAACTTCAATAAAAATCGAATAAAGCACATTGAATTGAAGCATATCAATATAGTTTATTTAAGAACTATGGCACAACATTTAATGTAATTCAATTAAGAATGCTTCTAGGCTATCTTTGAAAAAATCAAACTTTCAATGTAATTGAAAATCCAAAAGTTTGAAATCTATTTCATTGCAGATTCATTAATTAAGCTTATAAGCTTACCTTAAAAACTTTTCCATCCATTTTGCTTAAAAAACAGAGAGGTGTATTCTTGAACAGTACAAACTGTTTCGAATATAATTAATATTTTGTTAAGATAACTTAAATCTATTCCGAATTTTTTTTTAAAATATAGAATTATAAGCAAAAAATTGGTACTTTCTATTTTAAGAGTCTAATATAAAATAAGAATAATAAATGCTGCATAGTTCTGTAGGCAATTACTGTGATGAATAATGCACGCTGTTAATAAAAATAATATATTTCTCTTATATTTTTTCAGCATACACTCACTTCTATTGCCTTATAAAAACCAATACTCTTCGTGTTTACAAATCACGATTCCGCTACTCTTTCAAGTTTAGAATTACGTAAACTAGTTTTCATTTGTTCGTTTCGTTTTATCACTGGTCATGAATTTTATAAAAGAGAAGTTCATTTATTGACTTCAGTAAGTACAAATAAATTAAATGTGTTCAAAATGTAAATATTTCAACATGCAAATGGTATCGATAGATTTAGAATTATTATAAAATAAAAGTTTTATTTATTAACTTCATTTTTAAAAATATAAATAAAAAGATGCAATTAAATTTATTTTTAAAAGCATATTCGAATAACGGATACTGCATATCAGTAATAAATTAATACCTCTATTATTATTTCTAAATTTAAAATAAAATGATCTAGCGCAATTTTGAACATGTGTACGATTACAACAATTTTGCATAACTTATGATAACATGCAATAATGTTTCTACGGAAATCTCTTTTTCCGTACTAATCTTTCCACTTCTGATTTCTTTAAATAGAATACTTATCAACCATACACTTGTAAGTAATTTTCCAAATATTTGAAGCTTTTTCAAGGCACCTTTTGGAGCTGTATTTCATATCTTGTCTTATTATTCTGCATCTGCATTTATATCTGTAAATATACTTGAATTAAAATATATATTTGAAGCAATGTCTTTTCTTTCTAACACTTCTAATGATAAAACACTTCTAATTGATAAAATACATTTCTAATTTCTTTTTGATGTTAAATACAATTTACATATTCTTCATCATGAAAAATAAAATAAATATTAACAATTTTACTTAAAAGTAACTAATACATGTATAGAGATCTATATAAGTGAACAAAAATGTAACTAATCTGCATTCCTTAAAAGTTATAAATAATACAATTCAAAACTATCCTATTTGTAGCGAATGGTTATGAAAAATATTAATGTTGACCATAGAGAACAAAAATTTGAATTTAAAGAATAATATTTTAATTGATTTTATCTCTTTTATCAATTATGGAAAACATCACTTTCATTAATTTTTATGCCTTAATTTTAACAGTTAATTTTTAAGCCCTTCCTTTAATTTTTAATTTTTTTATTTTAATATTTTTATTGTATATAATATGATACTGGAAAATTAAAATAATTTTCATACGGATCTATCTCTTTTATCATTTTAATTATTAATAAAATGTATCTTTTAAATTATGTCTCATAATTTTAAACATCACTAGTACGGCAATAAATGTATCAGAAGAAAAACTTAAAAATGAAAATAAAAATGTTTGTAAGAATTTAAATTCAAGTTTTATGAAAGAATATATGAATAATATTTGCTTTACTTTTGTTTTGTTGATAAATTGGGGAATCACTGTAACAGTTTTTTAAAGTTTCAATTCCGCAATATTTTATATATCAATTTTCTGAGTTATGGGAAAATTTTAAGCAAATGTAACAATCACATAACTTTGAATACTTTCTATTATTTCTGCACAGATATTCATATTACATTGAAAAGTAATTAACAATAAAAAAGAGAATTTCGGCTGATTGAAGCAGATGAACATGGGTTAATATAATTATTTTTTATTGCACTCTAATCATGTAACGATCACTTCAAATATAAACTGAAATCTGAAACAATAGACTCAATTACATATGGATAAAAAAATAATTGTACTGGTAACTTTATAAGTTGAGGTTTTTAACGGAGCGCATAAACTTTTCAGGATTTAATATCCGCACGTGGAATAACTTATGGTGCATTACTTGGGCTTGAAACTTACCTGTGGTTAATTTACAATTAGGAAATTTAAAAAAAAAAAAAAAAAAAAAAAAAAAAAAGATTTGCCCTTTAATAAAAAGGAATTAAATTTTATTTGAAAAATATTTTGAAGAAAATTAGTGGAAGAGAGTTACCAAAATCAGATTATATTGAGAGGAATCTAAGTTTGAAAGTCATAGGCTGTTTATAGTGGGGGTAGGTGCGAAGTGTGAACTTCCGTGCTCTATTTCTATTGGTGGAGCTGACAATAGGGAGGTTCTTGAAAATTTTTAACGAAGTTGAGAATTTGAAAGAAGATTGTTTTTTTTTACGAGAATGTTAATGATGAAGGAAAAAAAACGTTTTGTTTGAAGAAGCTATCCGAGTCTTATACTGTTAAATGCTCATTAACCAGAATTGGAGGATGGACATAACCCCTGGTAAAAGATGTTTAGTTTTTCAAAAGCATGATCTGCCAGGTACATTTTAAAAGTTACTTCTAGAAGATTAGACATATATTAAAAAAGTTATGAAGTTCCGTGATCGCTGAAAAATATCTCAAGATTTTGGTTGGTTTCTCTTTAACACTTCAAGAATTGGGGGAAGCTTGCACACGACACGGTATCCTAGAACACGATTTCACTTTTATACGTGTTTGAGATTAAATAAAGCTCTATAAAATCTGTGCCCTAAATTAAAAATAATTCTAGAGATAATATACACATAAACGAAGAATTAAAAATTTTATTCTAAAATGCGTTAAAAAGCCAAAGACTTTGCCGAATAGTTGGAATAACATTTCCTACACAAAAGTTCTATACATGAAAAGAATTTACTTCCCAAATTCTTAACACTATATAAAGAAATTCATAAAGATATCATAGTTAAAAACATACAGTCCAAAATAACAGATTTAATTGTAAAAGGTAGACAACAGAACTCAAGAAAATGAATATCTTGTCGGAAAGAAAACGTTCAAGGCTAATGGTTCATCATAACGATGACGAAAATAAACATTTAAATAACGTATAATATTAATATGTAATATTTTTTACTAAATTTGCTTTAATAAATGTATTTATTCTAAATATAAAAATATTATTCAGGGTGCGGCAGAAATAATTCCTCGATTTCAAGTATAAATAATAAATCAATTATAAGTGTTTAGTTCATAATTTGAAAGAATAATATTTACCATTTTGTTTTCACAATCACCATCATTTCATTTTGAAAACTATGTCGTCTAAATGCTGATCTTCACAGTTTATGCATTTATGAAGTCTCGCCCAGAAGTTCCTCATTCCCTCTTAGTCATTTCTTCCGGTATTGTCGACATTTCTTGGCGGACCGCAGCTTTCAGTTCCTCGCTGTTTCGTGATCCATTCTTGTAGACTTGTGACTTAAGATGCTCCCAAAGAAAGTAGTCCCAAGGCGATTGATCTGAGGAACGCGCTGGCCTTGAAATGTCACTTCAGTATTATTTATACTGAGATCAGACGCTCCAGAAACATTTCTTTCAGCAAGTCCATCGATATTCTTGCTGTATGGACTGTGACAGCATCTTCTTGGAACCATAAAGTAAAATTCCCATGATCATACAGTTTTGGCTGCAGGAGGTTACATTACATTCCACAAATTGGACTGAAGTTACCGTATTTGCTTTGAATTCTCCTCAAAAAAGTGTGGGTTTATAATCCTGCAACGGGCTGATCTGCAACGGCCCATCAAGCAGCGATTCGATCACTATAGAGATGTCATTCAAGGAATTTTCTTGGATTGTTTGGAGCTATGTAGCAAAAGTTATGTTAATTCACACACCCTGACAAATAAAAAATGAGCTTCATTTCTTGGGAAAGGAATAACAACACGTGGAAGATGTTGCAGAGTAGCCTCAGAAGATGCACTATCTACATGAACATCATTTTGTCAGGATGGTCTAAAAATAAAATTATTCTTACACTCCGATTAGAAATCCCCATAGCAGTACTAACAGTACCATGCCTAGTTGCAGAAATCAGAGAACGGCTTTTGCCACTGTTTCGACTTGATGTAGTGTCCGCATGCTACGAGGTCTACTAGCAGCTTTACGCTTTAAAAACTTGTTCTTCGGAAATTTTGGACACTTAATAAAATCATTTTCTTATCACAAACTTTACACTTTGATCAAAATCAAAGTGATTACGAAATAATCGCTGTGGAATGATGACAGAGTCGTCATTCTGAAAATACGCTTCTTTCATGAAAGTACGATGCTCACCGCTCCTACCATTATGGATATATATATATAAACAAAGATCTTACAAAATACAGATATACAGAGAGAGATGATTAGTTTTGCAAAATTTGTTTAATTCCTTTTCAAAATTTTAAATCAATAATTGAATAAAAGAATTTTGTAATTATGACTTTATACCTTACAGTTCCAGTGCTAAATTTGATAAAATCAAGTGTTAAAAAAATAATTATTACTGAGATGTTAAAATCATTACGACTAAATTTTACATTTTAATACTTCTAAGCTCATTTACCGATTTATTTTTTCAGCAGTGAAACTGTTTTAGAACATAAACTAAAATGCTTCCTAAACACTAAACATAAGTAATTGATTGAAAAAAAAGTAAAAGAGACAATACAATCTCCATACATCACAATATGAAAGGTATTCAAAAAATTTTGAAATGTAGAAATGTTGATAAATATAAGTAATTTTTTGCAAGTACTCTTGAAGTATATTTGTAAGGAAACCCATTCATTAATAATTGTTAAACTCTAATTACTCATTAATAACTATTTTATCATGAATGCTAAATTTAAATACTTATTCATTAATAACAGGATTACAAACTGTTTATTATAAATAAATGAAGATTATTCCTAGGTTATAAATCAAAATCATTACCAAAGACATCAGTAAAACACATTCAGATTCATTATATTATACAGATATTTAATTTCTGAATATTGCATATCACTGAATATTATTTACGATTTCATTTGATCTCTGATTTACTTAATGGATACAGGTATATGATTTCTATATATCACTCAGGTGTATGATTTTTCAATTGCATATCGACTAATGATTTCTGAATATCGCAATGATCGAGTTAAGGAAATGCCTCGGAGACAGCGTTAGACGAAATAAAACAGCATAACGTTTCTGTGGTCTCATACTTGATGCTATGAAAATTGGTAATCATGATGCAATCCTGCAAGCAATATAACAGTTATTGATTGATAAGAAACGGCAATTTGGGAGAAAAATAAATTAAACATACCTTGGGAAGACACATTTTTATAGTATTTTCGACGATCATTTTCATAATAGTAGTAATCTTTCAAATAATTTGTTGGTTTAAAATTTTTGATTAGGATGAGATGAGTATTGACACTTGATTTTCTTTCATTTATCATCCTTTAAAAAGTAAGATCTTGATATTTCTTTCAAAAACATTAAATATATACATTTATTTCGATGTACAGATTCGGTATTTTATATATGATAACCACATACAAATATTCAAAACAGTTCTATATACAGAGATTTTTCTCGATGGTAAAGAATTTCTGTACACTTAGGTTAGGCTCTATGTGCACCAATATACAATTTATTGTTTTTCTTAAGATTTTCTAATAATAAGTAATTTTGTTTAGTATATGAATATTCAACTAATCAAAATAGAAACGAAGTAAAAATCAAAAATAATTTACTTTAAGAAGTAGAAGACAGAAATATGAATAAATTGAAAGTAGGCCATTAACTAGTTTTTTCAATACATTTTGATCCAAGTTGGTGAAAAACACTGATGGTGATGATGACACTACGACCCAAATAAAAGTAATCAGTTATAATTTTAATACAGAGATTAATAATTCATAATTTAGAAAATACACACAAGATGTGGCTATTAAATAACGACACTGATGCTGCAAAACAATTCATTTTGATGTCACATATATTTACTTATTATAGCTTTCAATATACACCCCTCCTACATCCGTAAAGCTCTCCATGAGAATCTTGCATTGTTCGAAACTGTGCTAAAAGTCATCTTCTGTTAGTTCCTTCAGGATGACTGTCACTTTCTCTTTTACAGCTTAAACGGATTCACATCTTGTTCCTTTTAACTCAGATTTTACCTGAGAAATTAGATAGAAGTCGCATGACTCAAGATCTGGTGAATAAGGCGGATGATATACCACTGGGATGCTGTACTTGTCTGGAAACCTTTCGATAGACAATGCTAAATGAATTGTCCATCCACAATTCGGGTCGTTTTGTTTCAATATTCTTTCACGGAGTTCAGCAAGAACGTGAAGGCAATAATGTTGATTAATAGTTTGAGCTTCAGAAACATATTGAAGTTACACAATCCCATGAATATTGAAAAAAAAAACCAATCATCATGGATTTGAATTTTGATTTGCTCATTCGAGCCATTTTGGGTCTCAGTGAAGATGGGATCTTCCAGTGCATGGATTGGCGCTTCGTTTTAGAATCATAAGTAAATAAACACGATTCGTCACACGTAATTATCCTTTCCAATAAGTTTGGCTCATTTTCAACGGCATTCAAAGTGCCATTACTAACATTTTTGCGAGCTTCTTGTTGCTCAAAAGTGAGAATTTTAGGTACCAGTTTAGCACACACTTTTTGTATGTTAAAAATTGTTATTTAAAATTTGTCGTATGGATTTTTTTTCTATTCCTACAGTCTCTTAAATCGCTCAAATACTTAACCGACTATCTGATGGAACCAGATTACCAATTTTTTCGATATTGTCGTCCGTTTTCGACGCAGAAAGGTGACCCGGGTGTAAATAATCTTGAACGTCTTCTCAGTTCTCTTAAAAACGCTTAAAGCGCTAAAAAACATGTACACTCAATTATCATTCATTGACATTCATTTCTTTCATAAATTATAAGTTATAGTAGCTATTTTTCCAAGTTTTATGTGAAATTTCACAACAGTTCTTTTCTCTATTGTTTACTTGTAATTTTTCTGGGGAAACAAAAAGATAGCTCTAATGCGAAAGAAGGCTATGGCTATAAGAATTTGTTTACAGAAGCGAGAGACACTGCATTCAAAAGAGAAGGCTTCGAGCTAAACAGCTGTCGATCGCTGGCATTTGGCGCATGCGTTCTTCTTCTGAAGCATCGTCAGTCTCGTCATTTAATATCCACACCTCGTGTAGTGAAAATCGCTTGGCACGAAACTAAAGGGACTGAATTATTTTTTCGTGGTAATCAATCACATGCGGAAAAAAAAACTTTTCTATAGTAACTTGAAATTTTATTTTTGTTGTTTGTTTTAGTTAGTTTTGTGGTTTGTTTTCATCCTGTTATCTTTGCTATTGAACACATAAAATATTAATTTACATAAAATATAAAAAAAAGCAGGAAATTCACAGATTTTGTCACAAGATTTAAGGATTTCGACACAAAATTAATATTTTAACATACAATTCACCACTTTCTACATACCCATCACAAAATTCAAGAAATCAGTAGAGTGAAATGTTTTACAGGGGCAGCTCCTCTACTTAACTTCCAAAAAGTGAAACCTAGCAGTTGTGAAAACATTTGTTTATTTTTGTTTGTAACAAAAATAAGTAAGACAAAAAACCTGGGTGAGAGGAGCGAAATCTTTTCGTGTTCAGCGATTTTTGCATTGAATAAAAAATTGCATAAAATCGCATATAATTTCGTCGGGACAGCAGTATTTTATTTAGTGTTAAGCGATTTTTCATGTTAAGAGTTTTCGTGTTAATCCTTTTTTTTTTTCACTGTATTTGGTTTTAACATTGAAAACATATTCTTATCATCAAAGTGATAATTTTAAGGTGAAATTCAAATATGAAAAGGTGTATGTTTACTGTAAGTTTATAATATTGAATATAATGGATATGTATAACATTAAAAAAACAACAAATGCAATAACCATTGAGCTAAAAATACTTTCAAAATTCTGAAGAAAAGAGAACTTTATTAAAGATAACCTTCAACATGAGCAATTGGGAGCAGCAGTTTAATAATCTTACACTTTTAATATACAGTTTTATGTACATATTAGATCAGATTGCTAAGATATAGATCATGACAATAACTGAGTTTGTCTAACAATTACAAATTTTTTAAAAAATTGAAAAAAAAATTATATTTTAATACACATGGACAAATATTCATTCAACAGGCTATTATTAAGATTAATGTATTATTCGTAATATCTTAAAATAAATGAAAAATATAAATACATTAAAATTTATGTTTGTTTCAAAACATAATTTATGTTGAAATTGTTCAACTAATATCACTTTCATGTAATTAAAAATGCATAAACAACTTCATGGAAAATTAAATTAGATCAAGATTAGCAAAAAGTAATTATTTGTGAATAAGTGCTTCAAAGTATACATAAGTTATCATGTATGCTGATTATAACTTTCAATATGCATACAGTGAAAAATATATGTATATAAATATTCAAAATTGGAAGAAAAATATTTTGCTTTACAGCGGCTTGTAAAAATATTTTGTTATTCTATATGTGTTAGATGAAACGTATTTTCAATACACAGATAAATATTGTTAACTTTCATCTAGAAAAAAATATTGAATAACTTTATAAAAGGAGTGAAAGCTAAGATTTATTTTAGGTGCTTAATAAAGTCATTGTGTTGTGAACCTTTACTATATGTGTATAAGTACGGATTATTAATATAATTTAAGTAGCTAATACTTGCATAATTTATTTAAAATTTATTTGTGAAGAAATAAAAACATCAAAGAGAAGAAAGTTGTTAGAAATATATTTTCAAACAGTGAGGCATCTTCGGTGAGTATTACGGCCATTTTGTGGAAGACCGTGTTTTCCTTCATGAAAGAGTATTTACAATGTTAAAATGTGTATTAATGGTGAATTCTTCTATTAAAACTAATTTTTGAAATACTAAAATAATAAAGTGCAAATTATGGTAAATATATGCATTCAGTGATATATGTTTATCTAGGAGAACCATAAAGGAAAATATTATTGAAATTCAATTGATATAAATACAAAAATAATATTTCTTTCATATCACCATAAAACAGCAAAATAGCACAATTATACAAGACGTTATGCATAAATGAATTTAACTTTTTATTCCATAGTTTAATAATAGCATTTTACTCCATAATTTTATTTGTAACATATAAAATATTTTTGATCGAAATAACATATAAAATGTTTTTGATCTACAATGTAAAACAATAAAAACAAATTTAAAAGTGCTGTTTTGAATATGACTCAAATCATAACAATATCCTCCTGTACATAAGAATAAAAAAAAAAAACTATAATGTTTAAATATTTAAAATACCTATATAAAATAAAATAAAAGCGTTAACATACTAATAATAAATAAAGTTTTAAAAATTATTATGTACTTTTTTGAATAAATAATGTGTGAGGACATGGTGCGTTCATAGATTGGAAATGATGTCAGTGTAAAGTTTCCATTATTGAAAAGAATGTAACCAGCTACATGGAAGTTTAAATCACAGTATATATGATCTACTTTAGAGCGAGTTTTAGTTGCTGCCAAATGTTAATTGAAAAATTGCATGAATAATGAATGAAAAAATACCATGAAAATATTTATTTTAACCTGAATTGCAAATCAACTATCGCTTAGAAAACAGTTAAGATTTAAGAGAACATTTAAAGAATCTCGAGAATAAAGATAAAGAAAAAGATAAAAGTGTTTAAATTAAAGAAATAAGTAATTTAAAATCATAGAAAACAATCAGTTAAAAAATAAATATTCAGTTTCAAATTTCTTTTTGTGTGTGTGTATTATAATATGTGATTCAGCTTACCAAATACTAAATCAACTTTGTTGCTATATAACTTTGTTGCTTTAACAATTTTTAAATATGTGAAATAACATTTAATATTTAATCAGCATTTTAAATTTAAGTGTAAGAACATTAGTAAATGAGCATTTTAAATTTAAGTGTAAGAACATTAGTAAATGAGCAAATTTTAATGAGATTATTTTATTCATTTTCAAAAAGACCTACCTTTCTTCACCCCCTTCCAAATGATATTGTAAAGGCATTAATATATAAAAGTTTTGAAACATTTATCCTAATTTCGAGAATCCTTGTTTTTTAATTTACATGAAACCATAATTTTTCTTTGAGGATTTACAATGTTTAAATTCATAACGAAAACAAAGGAAAAAATTACAGGCACATTTTTCATTCTAATGTATAAATAGTTTCAGATTCATACAATTTGGGGGAATCGTTAGCTAAATGATGCTAATTTTTTTAAAAATAATTCCATAATAAAACATACTAATCATTTGAGCAATTGAATTCATGTAAATAAGGCATGAATGGAAATATTAAGTATAAAAAATAGCTAAGAATAATTTTTTAACAAGTAAAACATCTAAAGATGTATATTTACAAGAGCTATGTATAATTAAATAAGTGATAAGCATTGATTTAATATTATTTTATTTACATTGTTCTGAAGAATTGTTCATATAATTCCTGCGAGGAGTTTGTGCGTTAAGAATGTAAATATTGTACTTAATTATTCCTATTATTTAATTAAACAAATCGTTACATTGCCTCTAAAGTTTAGATTAAAATAATGAAGTTTCTAGAAATTTATACCCTTTTTTTTCTAGTGAGAATATTTAGTTATTTTAATTAACTAATCTATTGTTACCTATTTTCAAGTTTATTACATTGCTTTAGTATAAATCATTCTACTTTAAATTATTTTCTCTCTTATATATATATATATATATATAAGAGAGAAAATAATTTAAAGTAGAATGATTTATACTCAGTTGAAAAAATAAATTTAATATTGCAGTTAAAAATAATTTTAAAATAGGAGTTCTGAAGCTTGTTTAAAATTAAACCAATTAAAAATTTGATTTTAAATTTTACTTTTGAATTTTACAAGACGAATGTAAATGTCTCTCAAATACGCTAAACATTTGCATATTTAGTCAAGTGTATAATTACTGAGTGCCTTCATTAAAATTTTGGTTCGAAAGCGCGTGGTCTTTCTGATATATAGAAAGCACTTAGATTACACAAATTTTCACAGCCGTGCTGATCCATTTCACTCTGAATGGAGAGCAGGATAAGTAGCGCCATCTAGAGAATAATGCTAGAATGATTCATACTCATTATCCAACAGTTTAAAATTATATTGAAGAAAACATTACTTCCTCATACGAAAATATTTAGAAAAAAAAATCAATGCATTATGTTTCTCAAAATAAAATATTTAAAAATATATAATTAGTTCTAATAAAATGTAGTAATTTATAACATTTTTAAAAAGTTAAATGGAAACTCTAATATTTAATTTTATATTGTTTAACCTACAATCTTTATAAATCGAAAAAAAATTATCTCTTTACAAACAATTTTATGTAATATTACTGTGAAGAAGATTTTAAAAATATATTTTACGTGAATAAAAAAAATTTCATTCAAGAATGTATAATAATCCGTATAAAGAAACCAAAATATTTTAATACGTTACTGTTTTAAAGGTATTGCCTATGGTAAGTTACACTACAATTTAAATTAGTCATGAAATAATTTTAGAGCAAACAGGGTAAAAAAAAAGTTCGTTTATAAATCGTTAAGAATTCTCTTAGTAATTTCACGCAAATAAAATGAAGCTTCTTCGTAAATATGTTTGTAACTTTCACATATTACATTTATGATTTAAAATGATGATTTACATTCTGTAAATTTCTTCTATCATATAATTTTCATTATTTTTTGCAACTTTATATGAGTAATAAATTTTTCAAAATTTTTGATAAGCATTGCACTTTTTTTTTACTTTTAATGAAAAATAAAACACTTTTGTGCTAATAAAATTCATAGATCACAATTTTAGGCTGTTTTCACCCGATATTGAGAAACCTAAACTCAATCATATCCAGATCACTCTTTCAGGTAAAAAATTTTCACACATTAACACAAGAAAATTGTGAGAGTTACATGTATATATCTAAGTATGTATGCTTCGCTCCTAAGTATTCAAATGATTAAGAAATAAGATGAAAAACGAGAAGATGAAAAATATAGAATATTGTTAATCCAGGTTAAATATTTCAAATAATAATTAGTAATATATTAATTAAAGAAATCTTCTCAGAAAACGTACACCTCAGAATATAATATAATAAGAGCTTTTATCACGTAGGTTTTCGAATATTTTTATCTTATATGCTTCAAATTTCTGTCATATTCTCTGACATTAGGTGAAAACAGCCTTAAAAAGAAATAGGATAAAACATAAAAAATGTACTGAATTCTTGACATTTAATACATTTGGGCTTTTAGATATTTGATAAATAATATAAAACGATATGAATAAGATGAAATATTTCAAGAATTCTAGTTTTTATCTTCTTCTAAATCTTAAATCTGCTGCAGCAAGCATCTTTCTACAAGCAGTTATTTGGAACCATGATGGCTGCTGATGATTGTAGCTTTTAGAATAGGAATCATCTGACCTTTGTCGGAAATACCTCTCCCTTTCATAAACTTGAATATTCATATTTGTCCTTATGCAGTGTAGATAATCGTGATGTCAATTAAATCGAGAATATATCCCCATCGTCTCTTTGCAGTTAGGACATGCGTGAATTGTATCTTGAAACCAAGGGCATACGAGAGGCAACCAGAAACAGGGCATGCTGCGGAAAAAATAATAAATAGCATAGTGAAAAGATATTCAAACATTTAACATGTCAGCATTTTGATTTCATGTGTCTACTTATGTAGTAATCCATGCCCGATTATTTGTCAATATTTTTTCACAAGACATTTTTTTAAAATTTTTAATACATAATATATCTAGATATGATGGAATATATCACTTTGAGTCATTATCCTATGGGCTTAAATTTTTTAATTTTCGATTCGATATCTCACTATCCATATTACTATACCGCATCACTTCATAGTCTTAGATGTTAAGAGAATATGTGCCGCTCTCATTAACTCCCTCAGAAAAATCTTTTACTTCGTCCTTACGCTAATGTGACCCATAAATAAGTTTGTATTATTTGATCGTCGACTTTAAAATTTTCAGATATTTCAGACCTATGTTAGAAATTATTCCCAGCTAATAGTATTGACAAAAATTCCAAATCCCTCCATGATCCCTTTTTTAGCCTAAACAATTTTACGGATCATATGAACTAGCCAATATTTCATGTAGAGAGCTTATGTACTCTTTATGTATTATATTACAGTCATTAAAACTGAAATAATGTTATTAAGTTTCCCGATTCCCATCGCAGAAGGACAAATTTAATATCATTCTTAATGTGACGGAAATGGAAGAAATTTTTAATGTAAAGGGATAATTATTCAACTTAATAAATATAGTTTATTTAATTTAGATACAGTTCAGCACATATTTCGGATAAGAATAAGTTCACTTACTATTTAGATACAGTTAATTATACCAATTTTCTCCAACTGTTGCAAAGTTATCAAAGGTATCACTTATTTTTACGATTTTACATATTTAAATGGACAATTTATTGTCCTTACTCACTAAAAAACCGTTAGTTTTGAAAAGTTCCGACTAAAAGTTGAACTTGTGTAAATTCAACATAAAGAGCAACCATCAACAGGCATATAAATCAAACGTGAATTATTCTTAATGTACAATCATTATGCGAAATTCACCACAATTCCACAGAATTTAAATAAGGGCTTGGTCATTTCGACATGCCGATAAAAGAACATCTTCGTTAATTATTCATTCTAAAATCACTTTTTTTATAATATTTTCCCTTATTTTATGTTCAATATATATATATATGTATATTGAACATTCATCCTGTTACTGCGCGAAGGCAGCAAACGAAAGCCATACCATATTTTTATGTTAATATATCGTCCAAAGTCATTTTGTCCTACTAACTTCGACTAATCATTTGAAGAAGTTTAACTCTTGTAACCACCACAGGAATTTTGAGGGCTTGGCTGGTGTAACATTTTGAATATATATATATATATATATATATATATATATATATATGTATGTATGTGTGTGTATGTGAGAAAGAGATAGAGAGAGAGGAGAACTAACACGTACACAACACACAGATACGTAATTAAAATGATAATTTCTTAAAACACAATAATCTGTGGTATATATAATGAAGATATAAATGTGCTTTCCAGTCACATATACTCCTTCGCATTCACAAGATACTCCTTCTAGTCACAATGTACTCTTCATGATAGGCGATTACACGACGGAGCCGCCATTCAGTTCGAATCAGAAAAGCTGCGATGTGTACGTGAAAAAAGTGAAGTTAGTACTTGGTAAAAAGATGTTTTCTTGCTGGTGGACGGCAATTCTAGAATTGGAGACAGGAAGAGAATAAGGGTACAAATAGGGAAAGAAACTTCTTCTGGATCGTGTTTAGAGACTGTCTTGTTCTCAGTAAAAGAGAATGGGTGCTGTTTTGCTATAAAAGTGGAGGACAGTGAACGCGTTCCGTCAATAGTGAGCTGATTTAATCTGAAGATTAACTCTTTGAAATCAGGCTGGTTGAGAGAAATTCAGCTGTTCCATGAAGAGAATGTGATGCTCTATTAGCTGCCCTATTTTAATGTGAAGATCAGAGAGTAGAGCTATTCCGAAATGAGATTTAAGGGAACTATGAGAATTAAACTTAGGAGAGAAATTAATTAAAAATTAGAAAATATTAAGGAGAGAAATTAATTAAAAATTAGAACTTCATTGTAAGATGTTTGGTGTATGAATTAAGTAGAATCTGGCAAGGACTTTTAGATTTCGCAAGTTGTTGGAAGTTTTTTAGGCTCTGCGTATTGATATTGTGGTTGTTTGAAAGGGAGTTGAAAAATTTTAGGGCCAGGTTTTGAATATGCTTGTGGAATTTGATATTGTAGTCTTTTTAATGAACCACCTTTTTTTTGGCAATTATTCTAAGAGAATTGAATTCCAGCAATTTCCATAACTTTAAGATAATATTTACAAGAAATATCCCCAACCAGCAAGCGTAAGTTATTACTGGACGCGTTACGGAGATATAGAGAAGTCTTTTGTTAAAATATTTCCTAGGTTTTTCGTTGAATCAGACCAAAATATAGGTGTGCAATATATAGGGTGGGGAAGGCGGATTTGTTCTTTTCTTAGTAAGAATAACAGCAGTAAATTTATCTGCATTAATTTTAATTTTCCAAGTATTGATGTATACTTTGAAAATTAAAATTAAAGTATATATTTAAAGGATTTTCATACGGAAGTTAAGGGCTTTGGTCGGTAATTATAAAGGAAATAAGAAGGTTTTCCAGGTTTAAGTATAGAGAAGATTGTAGTATTTTTCTAGGAGTCAGGGAAATGCTTAAGAATTTTTTTAATACAATGAGTGATGATGAATATTAGTTTTACAGGAGCATTTTATTAGTAATTCCATCTTAAACGGGGGTAATTTTCGGATTAATTTTCTTGACATAATTTAGAATTTCATCTGATAGGGCTGGTTTGATGAAGGTTTTATTTCGAGATTTAAGGAAGTTATTAATTTTATTTTGTAGTGCTTTCATTATCATTAGTATAGAAGTTATCAAGTTTTAGATTTTCTTGGTATTTTAGTGCTATGGATTCACCTAGTATATCACATTTCTATTTGTCTGTGATTGCTGTGCAATAAGTAGAATTAAGAATCGGAATAGTGGTTTTCTTTCTTTCTTTTTAACTTTAGCTTTTTGCCAAAGAGTGTTATCAAAGACAAGAATTGATAGTTCCAGCATTCATCAGATGTTTTTTTTTAATTTCTTTCATGATGGTGGAAAATATTCCTTTTCATTCTATTTTCGCAGCGGGATCTAAAATTCTTTGATAAATGTTTTGGATTCTGTTTGTATTTTTAATGAGTATTTTTTATGAGTTGGGTGTATAAGTGGAGTTTAGAGTTTTAATTGGGATGAAGGCTTCCCTATGTGCTTTGTTTCTTGCTTCTGAAAGTTCTATGATTTTTGTTTCCAGCTGTACTGGGTAGTTAATATCGGCATTGTCAAAATAATTAACTTCCTTTTGTATATTGAAACTAAATTTTGAAGAATTAGTGATGAAAAAAATCTATTAGTATTTTCTTTGGATATATTAAAATTCAATGCTAAAATTACAGAGTTGTGGTCAGAAGAAAGTTCTGAAATTGCTTCAATCTCTAAGGTGTATTAGAATTCTCTGATTAAACCTATGTATAAAGTATTTAAATATTTATATCCAAATCTATTTGGATTGGGAAAATACTATTTGTAGGTCTAAAATATCAGAGAAATATTTATTGTGATTTCCTCTAGTGGAGTTACGATTGCAATAACAGTCATTGTGTATAGCGTTGAAATCTTCAAATATCACACAATTTGAGTTAGTTTGTAGGAAGTTTCAAGGTCCGATGAATAATTTTGGGTTGGAAGAAAGTGAAACATTTTTATAAACAATGGATATTGGATAATGTCGAGGGGGAGTTAGGGTAACTATATTTATCTCAACATTGTCGAATGGTGGGGTAGTTTGAAGGTAGTGTGCAATATAGAATTTTTTAGAAAAATTATAATCCCCCCAGATGCTTGGTTTTTAGTTATCCTATCATTTCTGTGCAGGGCTTAGTTAAGATAAAGATTTTATGTTTTGGTCTGAGGCGAATTTCCTGTAAATGAATAATATTTGGGGAATGCTTTTCTACAAAAACTCGAAGTTCCACAATACGAGTGAGTACTTCGTTCTCGTTCCAGGCGCTCAAACTGAGACCGAGAATACAAGGGTTAAAGATTTTAGTGTTATGAAAATTATTTGTCATATTATACATGTTTAAGATTCAAGAATTGCCTCGATGTAGTATACTTCTGATTTCTATTGTTTTTGACTGCTGCTATTTTGGGAAGCTGACCACTAATACAAGGGATTTGTTTTGAATATCCACTAAGCAGTACAGCAGGCCTATGACTTGTGCAAATAATTGATTTATACATTTGGAATTGCATTAGGGTGGTTATTTCTATCGCGTCTGGCATCAATTTGAGCGGAGGTCTCTGATTGGCTCCATCTGTGGACGTATAGCGTTGCTAGTAGCTTCAGCGAATGAACTTTATTACTATTTGTGTTACATTGACAAGTAATTCCTTTTGGTGGTTTTGGATAACTAGGACAATGAGCCCAAGTGGCCAAATGTTCATATGTATCACAGTTTATGCAGAGAGGATTAGTTACTTTCTCCTTTATGCTGTAGTGCCTAATGTAGTGAGTGTTTCAGCACTTTAAACATCTAGGACTCATGAATAGTGAACAAGAATGGCACTTCAATTGGTTCCATCACTAATCAGATGAACGAATTTATTGTTAAAGTACTTAGGAGGATGACGATAATGATCCTACTGTCATTCAGATAATTGCTCCCCAGGCCATAACATAGACACTCCAATATGTCTACGCCACAAATAGATCTAAATTCTCACCCGATCTTCTTCTAACCTGCATACGGCCATCATTGCCATCAAGAGAAAAATAGTTTTTATCTGAAACTTCCAAGTCCTGCAGTTTGCCGCAATGCGGAAAGGGTATGTCTCTGGGCAGAATGGGTGATGCACGTCGAGAGTGTTACTCTTATTAGGCCAATAGAAGCGTGATGGCCATTTTATTATGCCCAGTTTAGTTTCACAGGTGAAGGAACCAAATCAGACTTCTGTTTTCAGGTGCTTCGGATTTTTCAATCTTCAAAGATTGAACTCCTATTCCTTTAACCATGAGCCAAGAGTTCATTTTCAAACCGAATTCAAGATCAAAATCCATAAATATCATGATTTGTCTGTATACTTATTCTAATTTGCTTTTGAAATCATCGGCCAAATCCCAAATACTATAGTTAAAAAATCTATACTGATGGCAATAGAAATGAATACAATACCTGCGATAGTGGTGTCTTCATTAAAGTTCCTAGGTTCTCTAAGAAACTCAAGAGTAGCAATCTTTATTTTTATTTAAATTTCAGACCTGAGCTTATTGAAATAGATTTACGTTGAGGTTAAGATAGTCGTCCTACTCTCAAGTACCTGGATAATCGGAATGAAGTCAGAGATAGAGGTGCTGTTTCTATTCTTCAAGCCTTAAAATACCTTTTGCAGCAAAATGAATTTTACTCTAAATTCCCGTTTCATATGGGACTCTAAGATAATGAATTTATTGTTATTCTGGCCAAGAAATATACATCTACTCAGTGACTTGGAAATTTAAGTACTTCTCTCACCAAACTTGAAATCGGTTCAAAATTAAAAATTTCTATCTACTAATTATGGAATACGCACTTATGGTATAACAGACAAGCTCTTGGAGGTACTCTCATCATTGGGGAATATAGAAGTGTCTAAAAACCATCAAGTGTAAACTTACTACTGGACCATTAGGGGTTTAATAATACGCAGAGAAACTTTATAAACTTCATTATTTGTACTTAGTAAGCTTATACCGAACATCTTTTAAATGAAAATGAAGATTTATTAACTTTACCTTTCATTTAAGATTTCTCTAGTATTATTGATCTCATAGACTTGATCAGCCAGTCTAAACTATGTAAAATGTCACAACATAATCTCCACTCAAACCTATAATGACCTCAAGATTGAAACTTCTGTAATCACAGATTGCAATAATTTGAAAATGGCTTAATACTATAAAGAATATAGCTTAAAATTCTCTCTCAAATAATAGATTTATTACAGTTTTTCTGAGTATATCTGGTACCAACACATGTTCGGTAGATGCAGTATGATACGTCATTGCCATGTGATGAATGCGTCGGTCTTCCCTCTGAGTAGTGATCCCTTGTGCGGTCAAACCGTGGTGTTCGTGAGTCATTACCGTTGCCAACAATTTTGTATACCAGATTTATCCCTACTATGTCTTTCTTTAATATCGCTAAAAGAAAATGCATCTTCTCGAAGGCCTATACTCGGCCTCATTTAAACTCGAGTAAGCGGCCAATATTGCCACTTTCGTATCCTAAAATACATTCTTGATTTAATGTTGAAACATGCTTCCAAATTTCATTCATCTATCACCACTTCTTCCTAGTCTTGGCATTTGCCATTACATATATATATATATATATATATATAATGGAAAATAATACATATAAGACATGATTTCAACATGCATATAAATTTATAGTTAAAACAAATACATCTGATTAAAACCAAAATTAAAATTGAAAAAATGAAAGCTATTAAATTGCAAATGTTACTAAATACAAAAATATTTTATGAAATAAATTAAAGAGTACAACACTTTAAAGAATATTTCAGATATCTATAATTATCAATAATTTAAACATATAAAGTTAAAATGTAAACAAAATCACTAAATCTCTGAAAATGTAATATTATTCAATAATCAAAATTAAATTAAGAATACAAATAATTAAATTAGAGTATAAACCAGGAAATTAAAAATAATAAAAAAATTAAGTTCTAAATTTTTTTAAATAAAGGATTAGCAGCTATAATCTGTATTTTAGTGTGTGTGTGTGTGTTTAGCAAAATAGTACAAAAATTCGCATACAAATGCACTATTTAGAAAAACATGTTGGTTATAAAATATATGAAATAAAATACGTATATTATTTTAAATAGGATAAAAGTATGCATATAAACTCTTTTCATACACGTATTTGTTATTTTTATAATTCAAATTCATGCAATATATAGCCTTAATTTTTTAAAAAACGCGAACAACATATCTCCTAGTATAGCAACGTATTTTAAACTCAAAACATTTGAAACTAAGGTGCTGAAAATACTTTGGAAAGAATTTGTTTATAATATTTTGCGTGTTGCTAAGAATGAAAAAAAAAATTATAATTATATTTATTTTCATTTCATGAAACATCTATAGACTACTGTTGATAGAAACACGAGCCATATTTTATTATTTATTACTTTAAGATCCTATTATTTTGTGACCTTTTATTCATCTTTAACATATACTTATAACATTCCATTGAAAACTATTTCATTGTGGAAGATTGCTATACTGATATTTGGTATTATTAGAAAATTAAATTCACCTTATAAAAATGTGTAATTTTGTATGAAAAAAAGGACTTCTTTTTATGAAACGAATGTTATGTCATATATATATATGTATATATATAT
>BMAW01121488.1:712181-726625 GCA_019974015.1 Nephila pilipes
TAGCTTCCGCTAAATTATTTTAAGCCTATTTCTATTTTTTATTTACACCGGGTGAACCATCAACATCGACGGCAAGACCAAACCGCTACGGACGAAATACTATGCTGTGTGTTTGGTGGGATCAGAAGGGCGTAATCTACTACGAGCGACTGAAACCTGGGGAAACTGTCAATACTCAACGTTACCGACAACAAATGATCGATTTAGATCGAGTTTTGCTTGAAAAACGACCAGAATACCAACAAACACAACACAAGGTGATTTTGCTGCATGACAATGCACCAGCACACGAAGCAAAACAGGTCCAGGAAACGATAGAGTCGTTCCGTTGGGAGATTCTTCAGCACGCGGCTTACTCACCGGACCTTGCCCCATCCGATTACTACTTGTTTGCATCGATGGGACTCGCACTTGCTGAGCAGCGCTTTATTTCTTACGAAGATGTACGAAAATGGCTCGATGACTGGTTTGCCTCAAAAGAGCAACAGTTCCTTTGGCGCGGAATCCACAAATTGCCAGAAAGATGGGGAAAATGTATAGATAGCGATGGACAATACTTTGAATAAGTTACTTTGTATCATATCATTACAATAAACGTGTTTTTTCTGTACAAAAATTCCGGTTTCATACTTACACACCTGGTAAGTTACATTCACTGACACTTCAAGTACAAGAAAAATTTGTGCAGTTTTAACTTAATCAGTTTTCATTTTAAATGGAAATGCTTTCAATAACTCTGCATGGCAGCCTTTTGGTAATGATCGCGAACTCTCGGCCAGCGTTGCTTTCAACTAGCAGTGGGTTCGAACCCTGATGCTACTCCCCCCCGTGTAGAAGGGCTGATACATGTCAAATATGATGTGTAGAGCGAAAATTAACCAGGTAAAGGTAGACAAAGCAAACCCACTTTTTAAAAGATTAAATTAAGGTTTTATCAAATTTCCGTTGAATGCTCCGAATTTTGGAAAAAAAAAATCAAGGGAATAATGACAGCGAGAAAGTTCCTGATATTCAATACTTGTTCATACGTTAACATTTAATTTTGAAATTCAACATTAACTTTCAACACAATCAACAGGTTTTGAGAAAATATTATCATAAATATACAATTGAAATAAATAGCAATGTAATAGTAATAAATAACAGTAATAGCCTTTCTCGTCAGCTGTCTTCAGCCACTGGTACGACAGTTTCAAGGCAAACCATGTACAGTCGTTTTAGACATATTGGTCTATATGCTAGCAGGCCTATCAGATGTGTTCTACTCAAGGCCAATCACTGTCGCCTGCGGTTAGCCTGGAGAAGAGAGCATGCTATGTAGACATCGTCACAATGGGCTTGTGTGATGTTTTACGATGAGTACAGGTTTAGCTTGCTGTCTGATTCACGTCGAATCTTCATATGGATAACGTCAAGTACCCTCTACCATCAAAACAACATCATTGAACCAGACCGTTTCGGTGGAGCAGGATTGCCCATTTGTTGTGGAATTATACTGGGCTTCAAAACAGATCTACAAGTTTAAATTGGAACCACAATAGGCCAAATTTATCGGGACACCATTCTGAAACAACTTGTACGTTTGTTTAGGGGTGCCATGAGAGCAGAATTTGAATTTTTGGTTGACAATGCCCGTCCTCATCATGCAAACATTGTAAATGAATGTCTTCAATCTGAAGATAGTACCAGAATGGAATGGCCAGTATTCTCACCTGAATCCGATAGAGCACATGTGGGACATGCTTGGCCGACGAATTACAGCCCGTCAACTACTTCCTACATGTGTACCGAAACTTCGGAGAGCATTGCTTGCTGAGTGGAATTAATTTTCCCCAAGATCGACTCGATACTTTGATACTCAGCATGCCTAGACGTTGAACGGGGTGTATTTCATCGTCTTGGAGGCATACAAGGTATTATCTATCATGCCGACTATGTAATGATAAGTTTTTATAAGGAAGATAATTTTTATTATTCCAGGAAGCAAAAGTCGTAGATTTTATAAATGATATCATACACACACCAACTTTTTTGTTCTTTATCTTTCGATTAATAAATAGGCTGTATGAATAAATTAGGTTTGTTTATTTTTGAGCCTTTATTTACCGGAGCTGCCATTATCCTCGATTTATGGACATGAGTGTAGATTGGAATCCAATAATTAAAGCTCATGGAGAAACGATTCCAAATAGGTTAGACTCAGAGTAAGTATGAATACATGTGAACTAATTTGAATTTGTGGAACAGTTGTTCCTAAATTTATTCGGTTCGTGGCATTCTTTTTAAATTAATGATTTCCTCTGGCACTTACCCTAAGTAAAGTATAACAAATTATAAGGATAGAGATGAAATATTTTTAAACTTGAATTATTGAACAAATTCCTTCATTTAAACGTTGATCCATTTCATTAACTCTAGCTCTAATTTCTTTTAGTTCTCTTCTGGCTCTCATTTTTTCTTACTTTTTTTTCAACTTGATTTTTGTTCGACTTTGTTTTGTCTTAGCGAACAAAAAAAATTCGTCATCGGAAACGGGATTAAAATTCTCAGAGTTTTATCACTTTCAAGGGGATATTAATTTTTTTACTGAAATCCAATTTTCTATCAATTTTATGCTACAAAATCTCCCTTTCAAACACTTGACGCAAAACAAATGGATAACATTTTGTTTTGCTATAGAAAAAAATTCAGTTGGAGCACTAGTGTTAAATAAAACCTTGAATCTATGCAAATTATTGAAATAAACATTTTGAAAGTATTTCATAAACCAGATAATAACCTGTAATAACTGCTCTTCAAAAAGGGTTTTTGTGTCAAGTTCATTTGAAATAAAAAACTTCTATAATATTGAAAAGCAATCTTTGCCTGAACCGTTATTCTAATTTCTTCTTTTAGAATTGAGTTTTTTTTTTTTTTATAAAAGTTGAAATTTTTCCTTTGACTTTTGAAAGTGCATGTTTTTCCTCTGCGTGTGTTCCCTCCCTGCATTGAGTAGCTACACGAATGCTATTCGAGACGGATCTTGTGATTTTGAACCTCAGTCAACTGACGAGGACGTTATGTGATCTGGAATCTTCCTCCCTACACTTCCACATTACGCCATAGAGAGGACTTGTAGCCACGAAAAATTTAACGTGTGTTTATCAGCCTTCAGGTAAAAAGGCTGGTTTTTATTGGCATGTGATGTGTTGCGATTGCTTATCAACGTCACACTGAGCAGCAATGCCAGGGCTATTGACAGTGTAATTTTGAACCTCGGGGAAATAACGAGGACGTTATTTAAGATGTAATCTCCCTCTCCAAATTTCTATACCACACCAGAGGAGGATATGGAACCTTGACATATTTAAAGCGTATCAGCCCGCTACACTGCGGGTCTTCAGTGGCATCTAGGCACGAATTTACGATTCGACGAAAACAACATCAACCATAAGCCCGCAACTATAATCACTAGACTACCGCGGTCACTGAATAAATTGAATAGAAGGAAAAGCTAATTTCTAGTCATTTAAAAACAGAAAA
This sequence comes from Nephila pilipes, assembly GCA_019974015.1. NCBI lineage: Eukaryota > Metazoa > Arthropoda > Arachnida > Araneae > Nephilidae > Nephila > Nephila pilipes. Next base: position 715,704 of record BMAW01121488.1, read on the forward strand.
TCGTGTTTGAAATTAATTTTTATACAATTCCTAATACTTATTTCCGTGTATTTTTTTAAAAAATGTAGTTTCACCTTAAGTTATTTTCTTCAATTTGCATGACGAAAAGTACGTGATTTTTTTCATATTTTAACCACCTTTTCGATAGAAACTATATTTAGATGTTTTAACTTGATTGTACACTTTTAATAATGATCCGAAATTTTCTTTGTAGTCATAATTTAAATTATACATGTGATTTGTTGTATCCAATAATTCTTGTAACCATGTTTTATCAAGAAACAGGATTGTATCTGAATTTTTACTGATCAGGCTTATTTCATCTTTCAAATCCCAGAACTATTTAAGAGCCTTAGAGCAAATAGTCAGCGTACTTCGATATAGTATAAAAGACTGGAATATTTAGTGTTGATTCATTTACGAAGGCAAAGAACTGGCGCTGATTCAAATCAGCGGCAAATTTATTAAAATTAATGACTTTTTGACAGGTGTTAACACATGTTCTATGTTTATCACTTTCGCACACATTTCTTTATGCATCGTGTGTGGGTCCTTCTGAAATTTCTTATTTTTGCATTAATGTAAAGAATCCTCCGTTTCTTCTGGTCATCGGAGGAGATCGAAATGTAGCTAGAGAAATTAATTTTGACAGAAGTAGATTGTATTTTGTCAAAAGGTCAAAAACACAATTAGACAAATATTGTTCTGTGCAAGTATCATGTATCAGAAAAATAGTTTTAGCAATTTCTCAAAAATGTCGAAATTCGTCTGGCATGCATGTAAAAACACACTAAATGAGCTACCTCTAATTATTCGTACTCTAGCCACAGGCAATGGAAAAGGCTTCGTAACTAGTTTTATTTTACTTTAAACAGATATCTAAATTTGTCGGCCAACTCAGTAACTTTTTCAGCTACTGTATTTTGAGATAAAGGATTTTCTTTTAAAGCCTTCCCATTTCCTGGACAAACAATTTTCGCATCTTTCATTAGACATTCCTTTATAAATTCACTTTCAGCAAAGGTTTAGTGTGTTTAGCAATCAACTCTAACAAAATCAACTTGCATTAAATATCGCTTTACTTTCTTGCGTTATTTTTAAAAAAACATAAACAGTTTGAGCTCCTTCAATTTTTCTTGTCACTCATTAGCCATCATAAACTGATTTATGTTGTTCATAATTAGGGCTAATATTGGGCAAATTTGACGCATTCATAGCATTATGACATAACAAGCACAGTTTATTCTATTTCTTATTTCACTACAAAAAAGTCAACTTCCCAATTTTTTCGAAAATTTCTTTGTTTGTCTTATTTTTTTCATCTATTTGTACTAACATTTAACTTTGCTAAAGACATGTTGAATATGAAAGGATGAAAAAAATTAAGAATTGCTACACGTTTTCATTAAATGAACTCATAGTAAATATTTAAGTTTGCTTAAAATACTCTCTTCATAACTCTTTTCTTAATGGGTTTTCTTTAACTGACATTGTAGTTTTGTCAAGGTCAAAACTTTGAAATATTTTTTCTTCACATTGTAAAGCACCCAATTGAGCTGAAATTTTCTATACAAGATAGTTTAATTATACGATACAATACGATAATTTAATTAAAATTAACAAAAAATAATTGATTAAAACAAATTATTAATGTGTTTCTTCTACTGACATTAAATGTTTGGGTCTAAATTTTAAAAGTTTTTTTTCTCATATTTTAAAGCCCTCTATTGAATTGAAATTTTCTAGACATGATTGTTTTGGATGACAACACGATAATTTGATAATAATTAATAAAAATTAATTGTTTGAAACTAATTTTTTAAAGAGTAGAATTTTTCGCTAAGTTTCTCTCCAAATGGTTGCCAAATCTATCATATAAAAATTAGCGTTTGCTTTAATTTTAATTACATTTAGTTCAAATATATTAAATTTAAGGACGTAATTTATCCTTTGCTTTAATTTTAATTACATGTAGATTTTAATTACATGTAGATGATTAAAATAACGAGAAATTGAGCTAAAGAATTATACACATATTTATTTTAAATGATAAATTTAATAAACGTCAAATAATAAATGGATTATTAAAACTAATTATTGAATAAATTTAATTTGACTCAACTTCTCCTTTTGCCCTTAAAATTTAAGGTATGAAAAATTATGTTCCGCAAAGTGTAAAGTTTGAAAGAAAACCCATGTTCAAAAAACTCGTTTTTTTACGGATGTTATTTATAACTCTCTTCAGTTTTCGGATTCATAAATTATTCCCCAAAAGGAATTCATGACTTAATTACTAAACTTTATCCCATGAACTCTCTTAGGTAACACATGCTGGTAAGTTTTAACCCCGCAAATAGTTTCTTTGTGAAATAATAAATCATCTCACATTAAAAAAAAAACTATTTCCTCCTAAATTAGCGTGCTTGAAAGAGTTCTATAAGATTGGTCACTGCTATTGAATAATATGAAATTTATTGCTGTCAGGGAAAAAAAACCTAAGTTATATGTCTATTTTTTCGTTTTAATTCCCATAACCTACTATCATTATTCATGATTTAATGACACATATTAACTTCTGATTCAAGTTTAAAATGCACATAGACCTGAGGAATTATATTTATGTGTCACATCATTTTTATTTTATAACCTGTCAAAAGACGGATCATTTATACTTTCGGTCGTGAAGTATACTTCGTTGGTTTATTTTGGTGGCATGAAAGACACGATATTTTCGTTCCATTATATTAGTTGAACGGACCGCAGAAATAATCGTTGTGACCCTGTTCAACTTAACTGTGTTCTAATTTTTCTTGTTGGAATAAGTGTTCTGAGTAAAGTTAATTATCATTCCCTGGAAATAAAATTAAAGTTACGAGTACGCATGTAGACGCCAACCAATACATTTGGAGTCAGCCAAAGAGTTAATTATGCTACAATAACCAATTTTCTGATTTTCCTGCGAAGCACAACTATTCCGATATATAATGCGAGAAAGTTGCAGACAGACCCGTAATCCTTTGTAGCGCCAGTGGAATCGACGTCTGGTATTAACATTTCCAAAATACCGACGAATGTCAATGAACACAACGTACAACCGAAACAAGCGTATATGAAAAGGATATAAATTCTAATACTTTTCCAATTAAAAACTTTTTTATTTATCTAGTGAATTCTAATCACTTAGAAGAAAGAAATTTATCGCACACCACAATGAAAGTAAGGATAGATAAAATTTCAAAAATGTTATTTACAATTACATATCACGCAAAGAAAAAAAAGTTGATTTAAAAATAAATATTTTAGCAGACAAAATTCCTATGAGGTAACACTTGCGAAGACTGTCTTTCCAAGAGCAATTCGTTAATAGTGGTACAGTTAAGAATAAGAATTAAATTAATTAAACGTAAATTTGTAAATAGTGGAATTATCAAGAATGGGAATAATCAAACATAACATAATTCTTAGGATTTTGCTACGCCGATAGTTTTTGTTAAAAAAATAGTGTTCCTTGTTTATGTGTTGATTATAGGCGCTTAAACGAAAAAAAATATTAGAGATATCCTTTAACTATGATTGAAGAAGTCTTAGTGGAGTTAGCGAATGATAAGAATTTTACATTTCTTGGTTTAAATAGTTTCTACCATGTGAACATTGAAGAAGAAAATGCGAAGTTTGCTGCCTTTGTAACCAATGATGGTCAATAGGAATTCTTTAAAGTACCTTTTAGACTTATCGAATAGTCGAAAGTGTGTTTAAATGTTAATCCACAATGGTTTTTGAAAACTTATTTTGTTAGAAAGTTATTGTAGTTTACATGGATGATTTTATAATTCCAGCAAATGTTGAAGAAAAGGGCTTGAAAAATTAAATCATGTTTCAAGGTTGTAACAAAATATGGACTAGAATTAAATTTTAAGAAATATAAATTGTCAAAGAGGAGAATAAAATTTCTTGGCAACATCGTTGAAGATGGAAAGTTTCAACTCACACTAATCATAACACAAGCCATTCAAAATATATTTCTATAGCTGAAAACAATGATGTAATTAAAATCTTTCTGTGTTTTACCAGTAACTTCAAGAAATTTATTTCAAACTATTCTAAGATCTCCAGAACCCTAAGTAATTTATTGAGAAATAATGCCAACTTTAACTTCAAATACCAACAAAAGGAAGTGTTAGAAAAATAAAAAGGAGTATTGTCTCATAATATAGTCTTACGCTTATTTAAACAAGGTTCTGCTCTCGAGTTACAAACAGACGTGAGTTCCCATGTCTTTAGATCTGTTCTTCTGCAAAAATCAGATGACGGAAGTCTATATCTGATCATTGTATGAATCAGATATTATCTAACTTTGCAGATATGAATTAGAAGTTTTAGGGTTAATAGAAGCATTCAGAAAATTTCGAAACCATTTACAAGGAATCAAATTGAAAATCGTCACATATTGCTCCTCATTTCAAGAGAAAAAAAAGCAATTGACAGTGTAGGTATTTCACGAAAAATTGCACGATGAATCTTATTTTTGTAAGAATGTGATAATGAAGTAATTCGTCGGGCTGGAAATCAAATGAAACTTGTGGATGCATAGAGTCGCAAAGTTGTTTTATTTACCACACATTCAGAATGAGATATGACGTTGAAAACAGCAAAGATATTTAAGACTTAACAGTTGAAGAGCAAGATGAATATTTAAGACTTATTAAAACTTTATTTCAAAAGAATTTCAAAAATTACTTTTTTAATATAAATAGAGAATTATTCAAATACAAGAATGAACAAAAACTAACCACAGAGTCCGAAGCAATCATAATTGATGTAATCAAAATCTCTCATGACAAAGGACATTTGCTGCATCAAAACGATTATTACGTAGGAAGAAATTTTCATTCCTTAAGTATAAAAAAATAGGAATGTTATTTTCAATTGTGCAAAGAGCATTTTTGAAATTAAAAAAATTAGGAAGACAAGAAAGGTTTGAAAAACCAAACTTAGAAGGAACTAAACGATTATATATCTACCGCATCAATTTTATTGGATTATTATCCTTGACGAAAAAGAATGATTAGCATATTAGAAGATTCAAACGAAGTTCATGTAGCACAAGTTCTATGGACAAGTTATAAGTTCAGTAAAAAGATGTTTGAAAATCCAGCGAGAATAATATCAAGTAAAAATATAGCATTTTGATCCAAATAAATTGTAGATTTTTTAAAGAAGAAATATAAAATACGTACAGATTACTACAGGAATTCCAAAAAGAAATGATCAAGTAGAATAGATTCACCGCACAATTAATGCTATTTTAACAAAAATGTCGATAGATGATTCTACGAAAAGGTTCAAGTACGCTAATGATTTGAAACGAGTCTTCATTAATGTAGTTTCATACGGCACTAAGTAAATACTAATCGAATTCCTTGTTGGTTTGAAAATTAAGGATGAAAAAAATATTTCATCTTAAAAGAGTTGCTTAAAGAGGGGGCTGAGCATTGTTTCACAGAGGGACGTTATTCTTCATGAAGAAGCAAAAATTAAAGTTTTGGGGGATGCAAGAAGAAAATCTATTTACAATTAATGAAGAAAAGCACCTCTTTCATATTAAGTTTTCAATCTTGTTGTAATTTTTCTTAATCTAAAAACTTGTTAAAATTTCCTTGGTCCATACCAAACTACTTTCTTGAAAGTCAATGATCAATATGATGTCCTGAAAGTTGTCCAACAAGAAATTTGTATAAGAGCATTGGTGACCGACGATTTTTAGTGGAATGAAATTAATTATAGTTTCTTTTTTAGTTCTTTTAGATTTAGGTAACTTATTCTTATTAAGTGAATCAGAGAGGAGGCATAGCAGCGCATCATAGCCGATCAGATGAGATTGAGAATTTCGATAATAGCTTACTTAGTTTCTCTGTTAGTTACAGCTTATTATGACTTAATATACCAGTAGATAGAGCTGAAACTCTATTAAAACTATATATACTTTTCCCCAGGAAAGCTAATTAAGAATAAAAATAGCTGAAGACAGATTTCTTGTATTAATTATTGAGTGATTAGTACAACAAGGACTATCTCGTAAATATCGAAACCATTAAATTTTAATTTATATAAACTAGAAACGAATGAATCTTCGCGTAAACACTGTTGCTGAAAGCTATATATATATATATCGTAGCGAACTCCATTCATAATCTACTTAAGAGGTAAGTTACCTTTTACACTTTGGGGAATCCTTTGAGTTTATCATTTTCTTGCAGGAACCCTTTGATCAAAGAGCAGAAAAAAATGGGATACCGAAGTCTTAATCCTACTCAAATTTACAAAATTATTATTGCATTTCTATTTTATTGCAATACAAGCATCTTAATAAAATAATGAATGGTAAGGTAGTTAATGAGAATTTTTTTCTAAAAGATATTCTAAATATAGCAACAAATTAGTAAAAAAAAATTAATGACTTGGAAGTTATTGTTTTATTGCAAAGTATTTTTACATCTGGAATAATTGTTGAAATCAGCATCCTAATGTTATCTTCAGAATTCAATCTGTCTCAGCATTTTGTTTTCGTCGCTGCGTACAAAGAGAAAGATTTTTCGTATACATGGGTTGAAACACATGACATTAAATGTTTCACAACTCTTTTGGCAATTTCAGGATATTCTTTTCTGATGTCAATCCAAGAATGCATAATGTCGACTTGACTAAATTTCTGTTTCATTTGAGTGTCGGTCGATATATAAATTTGTTGTTCTCTTTCTTTTGTAGGGATTCGGAGGTGTCACAGCCTTGAAAAGGATTTTGGATCCAAGAAAATTTCTTTTTCTGAACAGGAAAATATTCATGAAATGTCTTTAGCAGATCTAATAAATGCTGAAAAAAAGTAATTTTCACATTCTTATTGAGATGAGCGTTACTATCTTCAAAAATATAATGCAAATTATGAAAGTGTTTGTTATTACCTTAAATGCAATCTGCCCAAATTTTAATTTTAAGAGAGTATCTTTAATTTTATTTTGTACCTTGAAAATAGTACTAGTTGTTTCTTGCAGCGATGTATTGAGTTCATTGAAATAGGTAAAAATATCTGCTAAATAGATATTTTTACCTATTTCAATGAACTCTACCCAACATTCTAAATCCAAACTACATAATTTAATTTCTATGCTGATTGAGATGCATAGTCAGATAAGAAAATTCTTATTTCATCTTTAAATTTGCAAAATCTTGTAAACACTTTTCCATGAGATAACCAACGGATGTCCTAGTGCAATAGAAGAGTTTTATGTAAACTTCCCATAATTTCACACAATAAATTAAAAAAGTCTTGAATTCAATGGTCTTGATTTGATAAAATATATAATTTTTATACAATCATTAAGTACCTTTTTAAGCCCTTCTGGTATTTTCTTCATTGCAAGAGCTTGATGATGGAGACAAAAATGTGTACTTCTCATGTGAGGATTTTATTTTTGTTTCATGCATGTAACTACACCATTCATTTTTTCAAGCATTGTCTTTCCTCTGTCGGTATATACTTGATGACACAAATCCCCAGATATATCATGCTTTTTGAAATATGAATTTACAATATTAAGAAATTCTTCCGCAGTTGTTCTAGTTGGTAGACTTTTGCAAATTAACATATCTTCTTGAGCATCCGTTCTATGTTTATATCTCACAATAACGAGTAAGATCGATAATTCAGCTATATCTGAAGTTTCGTCAAGTTGAATAGCAAATCCATGTTCAGAAGCCCTTTCAAACATCTTATGAGCTCATTTTCACAAAAATTAGACATGTCTTTAAGACGTCCCGAAATTGTAGTATCCGATAGGGGTGCACAATCAATTAATTTATGTATAGCATGTTCTTCCCCAATCATAGAAGTAACTACATCTTTTACATACGGTTTAATTAAGCTTTCTGTGATCGTATGAGCTTCAAACTGTTGAGCATACCTCAACAGGGTGAAGCTTCGATGACACGATACGATGCTTCCAAATCATTGACATTATCGTGTTAAACAAAATTTTTAAAGGTCATTTTTCTATTTTTCTACTCATCACAATTTCTTTTGAAATACTGGACACTTTTAATATGTAAAATGGAATGATTTTTTTCTTAATATCGTTTCAATTTTGAGCGATTTAAGCTGCTGTTATATGCATCACATGTTCACATTCAAAGCATAATAATATTGGTGCATTTTCATCATCCATCCAGGTAAAACGAAATTTTATGTATTCTTCATTATACTTCCGCTTTTTACGAATTGGTTAATCTGAATCACTTGACAACTTTTTGATTCTAACATTTGATTCATTATCACCAGTAGTAGCGAAACTATTTTCTGTATCCCTTGTATAAAGCTTATCAGTTTTTAACTACATATCCATTATTGCTAGGGTAGTATACATTTCAAATATATAATAAGAGTTAACAATTATGATATAAAAATAAAATAAACACTCACTTGTAGACTTATGCTTGATTGTATTTAAACCTTATAGCGTTTTACTTTTTTGTGTAAAGCGATGTCTAAAATAATCCACAAGTACAATTCCGGCCGTGAAAATATTTCTCTTTTCTTACACATCTTCAAAAAAGCAAAATTAGTTAATTCCTTCCCCCTTTTAAGACGTGGGTAGTCGACAACAACTCCATGGAGAGGGAAATTTTATTATTCATTTCGGTATCTTTGTCTCTCGATCACAACGAATGCTGGTCTTAGGCGAATCTTGTGTGAAGGGCTGTTACGTCGTTCAGGGTTCAGATACCCACCGATCCATTAAGTTTAAGTAAAGTTACAAGAAAAAGGGAGCTTAAAAATCATTCATTAGTAATAATTTGAAGAGTTTAAAATGGTTTCAATATTGAGGTGATTGGTTATTTTTTATTATTTTTATTTTTTATATCTTATAATAAAATAATAATTATTTTAAAAACTGAAAGTATTGATTATAATAAGAAAAATGAGGAAAAAAAAAAAGAATATATTCATTGTTTTGATATATTTTTTTGAAATTAGGCAAATATTTTATATTTTTTTAGCGATATCTCTAGAGATTTATAGATATTTTACAAAGATTTAATTTCATTTGATAATTTTAATATAAAGAATTAAATGTGAACTAACCAAGTAAAGAAGACACAGAAAAAGTAATTTGTCCAAATGAATAAAATAACAAATTCTCATCGACCACCCCAATTTTTTAAGGCTTCAAATTAATTTTAAATCAAAAGTGAGTATATAATCTATTTTATTCTTTAAATCGGGTTTTTGTTTCATTTAAATAGATGGTTATATTGCAAAATCTGCATCAAAGTATGTATTCAAATCCAATAAAATCTCAAACCAGGTTGACATACAGACACTTACTGATACCTAGTACCTTTATTGATGGCAACTACAGATATTCTTACCCTCACCCTTTTGAACCAATGTCTCAATGGAAAATGCCTCATTCCTAAGGGAAAAAGTAGGGTTCCCTAATGAGCCATAAAATTTCCTGTCAACTTTCATTGTGTTGCCCCAATTTTCTCCAATTATCTATCACGATATCAAACCTTTAAAAAGGAGGGGGAGAAGAATTTGGAAAAAAGTACGTCTGAAACGAATACATCTAATTGAAATGTTTTCGACGAGTTCACGGCTAGTCAGAATTATATGTTTGGTTGCTTTGTGACCCTCGAAAAAGCATGGAAGAAAACGCTCTAAGCTCCAAGGGTTCCCCAAAGTGTTGAATACCTCTGACCTAAGTATGGTCAATATGTGACCTAATACGTCTTGTTTAATGTATTTGAAGAATGCGATTTGATTTTATCCATAAAATATATATTTATAATTTTTATAAGCAAACTGTCAATTATTTTGGCACTTTGATAAGCAAATAGTAATTCCTTACTGAACCCCTGTCAAAGTTCCAGAGAACCCAAGATTTTCGCGGAGTCCAGTTTGAAAACCTTTGATCTACTAGATTTCGTCAGGGACGATATCATCCAATCAGACTCGGAGTTTGAGATGCGCATGCACTGACTAGAGAGTAACAGTGGAAGAGGGTGAAGGAGTGAGATCGGAAAGAGAACGATGAATGAATCATGGCATATTTTGGGTGGTAAAAATAAAATTAAATACATTTATCTCTAGCCTGACTGTTTTCGTGTTCAATACCTTATTTTATATATATATAATTTTTTTATAGTAAAAATTCTTATGCTATAAAAACAGTTTCTATACATCGAACAAATTATATACATGAATCAAATAATTTTGTATATAAAAATATTATGTTTACCTATTGTAGAAAAATGAGGCAATTGCTGCAAATGAATTGCAGCAATTTTCACACCCGGAAGAGAACTTAATTGTGTCTGATTACCCCACTAATAACGATGGCAGTTTTGATAATGATGATCCCAATGAAAAAGAATCATTGAAAAAACATCAAAAAAGCATATAAGGTAAACATTCAAATTTATATGACCGGCTAATGTTCCTAAAGAAATTTTATTTCCCAGGATCAAATTGAAAATTATCTTGATACAACCTCAGCAAAAGATTATGTTGAAAAATGCATTTGGAACTACTTTGTCCAAAAATGATTAAAATGTTTCTTTTTTTCAATTTTCTTATACACAATCATTAAATTTTTAGATCAATATTTGCACATTTGTAAATTATGCACACATATATGCATATTTTAAGAGATAAACTTCAGTGATGGCTTAATTATATAAGTTTTTTTATTTCTAAAAAATAAAATATTCATAACTATTTTTAATTAGAAAGTGATGGAAATTTTGAGTATGTATTTTTGTATGCCATAATTTCTATATATCAAATTTTTTCCAGTAATCTCGACACACAAGGAAAAGCATGCACGCACGCACGCACGCACGCACGCACGCACGCACGCACACAC
>BMAW01121488.1:731625-743953 GCA_019974015.1 Nephila pilipes
AAAAAAAAAAAAAAAAAAAAAAAAAAAAAAAAGAAAATACGAATTAAAATATGAAAATGTGTTTCATTTGTGTTGCGTAATATGCACAAAAAAAAAGAGCGAAAAAACTTTTTATTAGGAGAAAGCTTTTATGCTACATTCTGTTTGGCATACCCAAATCTCTTTCAATTTTTGAAATATTATTTTAACAATTAAGGTAAAAATACTTTGAAAGCAAAAAGTTTAAACATTTTCTTTTTAAAGAAAAATTCGTTAATTTAGAGGTTTTTTTTTTGTCTGAGTAAGATAAAAGGGTTTTTCTTTTAAGTTCCTCTACCAAAAAAACACTTTTTTTTTACTTTAGTTAAATGAATGTTCAATCTGATTTTGAGGCGAGTAAGTTATGAAAACATTTAACTATTTACAAAATGTTGCGAATTTCCAATTTTGACATTTATATTCATGCGAAAGACATTTTAAATAACTTCAGATTTCTAATTTTTCAATTTCAATCGAATCGTAACAAAAGGAAGAATAGTAATTTAAAGCTTTATATTGTCAACAATTCTCCAAACTTAGAATAGAAAATTTAGTACAAAAATGTAATTTTATTTATTTATTTTTTTTTAATTTGATAAGAAAAAATTGCTTTGCGTTTGCAACAAAAACAGTTATTTTATTATTATTATTTGTGAAATAATATAATATATTATACTAGTAAGTACTTATACTAGTTACTGAATGAGTACTTATAATGTAATATTATTCTAGTATTATACTAGTAAGTCAATAGAAAATGCGATTAAATTGCATCATTAAGAATTAATTAAATTATTCAGAATATTGCAATTTATCTTGAACTATATTAATGCTAAATTTTCGACAAGTTAATGAGAAATATATTTTGCACTAGCACAAATAATTTCTGAAATAAATAAATATGTAGATTATTTTAACTAATTATCATGGTTAGACTTATTTTCTCTGAATGATCGTAAATTTTGAAGAAACTAAAAGCATGAAAGAAAAATATATTTATAATTTTATTACAATCTAAAACTCACTTGCGTGTCAAACATCGATTATAGTGCGTCACCAATTTTCGCAATCTTGTTAAATAAAGGATAATAGTAGATACAATACGCTTAAGAGCAAAACAATATTAGAACGTTTATAGTTGTAAATGAAAATAGCAAATCGTGCCTTAAAAAGGTTCACAAAGAATATATGCTTATTATTCAACAGTCAATATTATTTATTTGAGGAAAGCCCGTTGTTTTAGTGAAAGAAAAACAAATACATGTTGCAACAAAATCATAAATTAAGCGACTGTTAAATGTTAAAACAAGTTATGAAAACATTATAAAAATTTGTTTTTAAACTTGACACATTATGTTTAAAATTTTGGATGCACTTTCTTATATGTTGTATAACTTTTTATGTAAATTTCGAGTGCTGAAGCGGTAAGTATTTCAGATATCTTGAATGTAGAACATAATAATGTTTGGATTGTTATAATTGTGATATCGCAACAGGATTTTAATACTGAAATTGTTCACGAAGTCTGAATTTTCCACGTATGAAAAGAAGTTATTCAAAAGAAATATGAAATACCAGTACAGCACATCAATTTTAATATTCATGGAACCATTTCCATATTTTCACTTAATTCACACTATGAAACAAAACAAAAATCTTATGTTTTCAGCAAATGTACATTAATAACTCTTCTTGATTAAATTATTAGTTGAAAGTAAATAATATTCACTAAAAATCTAGTTATATATATTAGCTATGAAGCCTACGAAAGCATTACAAATATTTTTATTATTGCTCAATTAAGTGTGAAATATTCACGAAAAAACTCACGAAAGAATTTATTTTACTGTCTCAATATGATTAATCTTCATTCAAATATAATATCAAATATCAAGCACAACATGATATACAAGATATGTTTATATATATATCTAAATATATAAATATATAATTAAGATTGATTAATTATAGACTTGACTAATTGAATAAATTTAAACGATTAAATATATTATTTTAGAAAAGCAATTATATAAAAGGGAATTGGAAAAATAATTAAGTACCTTATTTTTTTTTTGACTTTGCTTTCTTTTCATTTAACTTTTTATGTAAAGTGATACGCTTATAGGAATACTATTTATTAACTGATTATCAATCAGATACAGAAAGAGCACGATATCAGTGATATCAAAATATCGTGTTTATTATCTCTACAGAACTTCATTAATTTTCCCAACATAAAGTGCGCATTTACCATTTGTGTTTTAAAAAAGATGTACGTTTTCCAAGTGAAATGTAAAATACATAATCTTTTATCAGTTCATAGTTTAATATACCATAATTTTTTTTAAAAGAAATACATTTTTTGAAGTCAATTTAGAGCATTCTAATCATGTTTATTTTTTTTTATAAGCAGAATTTATTTACAAAATAGATTAGTATTTACTTCTTCACATGAAGTCTTTGAATCCCAAAAGAAATCTTGATCTAATATATTTAAAAAAAAAGAAGTAGTTTTTAAAATCTGCTTAACGCTTTAAGAATATTCTTTTTTATTATTTTATTTTTTTTACTCTTAATTTCTCTTTAAATTTTCAGCAAGAAATTGGTAGAAATTCTGGAAGAGTGTGTTGTAAGACTCTCTCATTGATCGCGAGAGAGTCTTACAACCAATCTTGCATCCAATTACCTTATCTTGCATCCAATTTAAAAGTATACCTTAAATCAGGAAAGAACTCTATAATTACATAATACTGAATTTTGCATTTCCAGAACTGAAAAAACGTGTCTGTGGTAAAATTGTGATTAAGACACATGAATACGGAAGATGGATTTCAGATTTCTGTTCAGTCTTTATCAGAAGTGTATTGTTGTAAGAAATAAAATTTGAACGTAATTAAGTTTTCATAACATTTTCCGAATTTATTAAGGTAAAAATAAAGTAGTTTACTCTTTAATACTGCTTCACGAAAATTTTATACTTCACTGAAGAAAATTCAAATAATTATTAAAAATATAATTATTTTCTTTAGCTTTGAGATGAAAAGTATTTTAATATTTTTTTTTCCCATTTAATTCGAATAACTCCATTCACATCATAATAAAACGTTTACAAATAAGGAAAATATAATAATTAGAGCTTCCTAATACTCAGTTAAAAACACTAAATACTCAGTTTGTTGAAAATGCACTCAGTTCCTAATTCTCAGTTTGGTTAAAAAAGGACACAGTTACCTCGAAATGTCCATTTAAAACTATCTTTATACACTAAATAACAAAGGATTTATTGTTTTGAGATATATCTGTAATTTATTATTTGAAATAAGTATAGGAAAAGTTATAAAAGGTTTAAAAGAAATTATACTTTAAGACCAAAAATATTTTACTCTTTTTTGCATTTTTTGATTAAAAATTTACTTGATTGATATATTTTAATCACAAATGCTAATTCTAAAAAGCCGAATCAAAATAACAATAAATTACCAGCTTCCATTCATGTGTTTTTAGTAGTAAAACGAAAAAATAGCTCTTAAATTAAAGTAAAGAAGCATAAAGCAACTATTTCGATCAAATTTATTACCTGTACTCTCTTGCTCCATACTTGATAACAAACGCAACGCAGCCGGAAAAATGCATTTTACAGTAGTATCCTCGAATTCTTGATGATTAAGCTATGGCGTCTGTTACTATAGCAACAATTTTACAGAAACGGAACTCAAAACAACAAAACTGCATGATTATGTGCTGTTTGTTTACGAAGATTATGTGATATATGTTTGTTTCCGCCATTAATTTTTTCTGCGTTGTATTAGATTTGTGTTGGTGCCATTCATCGAAATATTTAGTTTTTTCATAAAATTGTTATTGCTTCGATCTTGAAAGAAATTTTAAGAAATTCGCCCTAGAGAGTACGAAAATTAGAATCCTTTTAACATATTTACGAAATTGGAGAAATTAATAATGGGAAACCGAAATCTATCGACCGGTAATTTTTTTTTTTTTTTTACGAAAAACAATACAAAGTTTCAAAACAAAATGAGATCCTTTTTCCTTCGCATAAACACTAAGATATAGAAATAATAGGTAACAAATACGTAATTGGTTTTATTAGTATTGTAAAACTTTTTTCATTTGATTTTAGAATTCGTAAAGATTTTGCAATATCTGCGAAAAAATATATGTATAAATTCAAGAGCTTTTTTCAAATAAGTTACTTAAAATTAGCCAAAAATATCTTTACAAGAGAGTAAAGGTGAAAGATCACTGATGAAATAAAGTTTGTAAATTATAAATTACATTACAAATCGCATTACATCTCAAAGGATTTTTCAAAAGAATACATATAAAAAAGAACACCCTAATACATAAATAAACAACCTTACTTCAAATCGAAAATTTTCAATAAAGACATTTAATTATATTATTTTTAAGATTTCATTGATGCTTTAGTGGTAAAATTTAATCTTCAATCACTCATATGTTCATCCACATTCAACTAAAAGCTCTCTCGTTGCACGTAAAGCGAATAATTAATATTTTTGTATCCTCAGTTAATTTTATATGGAAGAAATTTGTGACTACTTTTTTGATATTATCTTATAGTATGTATGAGCTTCCGAGCTGTGCATGAAAATGACACCATCGCATTCTAAACTGCGAATTTCCTTTATTGAAAAACCGACAGGAAATGATTCGCCACAAAAAACATTTCATTTGATGAGTATATACTTTTGTTCGATTGAAATGTATATGCATTTTTACATTTGAGAAAACTTGATTCGTTACTGATTAATTTTGCTTATTGTTCTGGAACTCTAATTGTTGCACTCAAGACCAAAGAGCCTTCTTACACATTTTACATTTTACCAAATTTAGTTCTACATTTCTCACGTATTGGTTAAATATATCGAGACTAATGAGGAGTTTACTTAATAACAAATTACTAGAATATTACAGTGAATGCGAAGTAAATTTTATCTGTTGCTTTGTTACATGCAAAAAATGTTCAAATGTTACATATTCGTGTTAAGTATGCGTGTTGCAGGGGTCTATTTAATGTTAACATACCTGAGACAATTCAAATAAATTATTACTTTTGCAAAAAAAAAAAAAAAAAAAAAAAATACAGAGAAAAAATTGAAGAGCCACTTTTAACAATAAAATGTTCGCAGAAACAAGCATTAAATTCAGAATAAAAACTGATTTTTAAATTATTTCATAGGTTCGGTTGAAAATTAATTAATAAAAAAAAAAACAGCGAGTTTTTTTGCAGAGCATTTTAGATAATTAAAGTGAATATATTATCAAAATTAAGCATGATATTTTGTTCGTATGAAAAATAGTAAATCAATTCAGAAAACTTGCTTTTTTTATCAAACAAATATTTGCTGTTTGTTAATGGCGGCTATTAAGAAATATTTCCTTTTTTGTTTGATTATATATTGAATATTTAGGTTCAGTTAGGAAATATATCATTTTTATTTCCTTATATATTTTTCGAAAAGCTACAGAAAAATTTAACGTGTAAATTTAAAGGTAAAATAAATTACATATTTCTCTTTTTTTTATAGTATTTATAATTTTCAAGATGTTTTTTTTTTAGAATCAATTACTGAAATTATAACTCTGACATTTACTTGCTGAAATACTAACACAAGAAACAGTTGTAAATGAATGATTTTAATCTTAAGCCGTGGTTATTACAAAATCGATAACATTTGCACCTTGGTTTTAAGTCTTTTCCATTTTTGAGTTAAAAATATTTTTAAAAGCAAAAACTAAGAAAATGATCTAGATTATTTGTTTCCTTTATTACATAGCGCTGATTATTACATATTTTATGGCAGTTTAAGGAGAATGAAACAACCTGCAAAAGGCTTTTCAGCTATTATAATTACCTTTTTTTATTTTAGGTGAGAAAAAAGTAAAGCGGACATGAATGAATTTCACAAAACTTGGTTTCTAATTTTTCATGCGTGCTGAAATGTGACTAAATACGTGAGTTGTCTTTTCGCGTATGAATAAATTAAATGACCTTGGCCAAGAAAATTTCCACCACTATTAAGAAACGTGCCCTGAATTGCTATTAAAACAAATTATTCGATTTACAAGTGGAAGACAGATTCTAAAAACTGTATCACTGACACATAGGTGGTTTTATTAAAGAGAAACCATGTATATTTTATTTATACGATGTGAAATGAGTGATTTTCGTGCATTTCTGAGGAATAACATACACTTTACACAAATATAATCAATAAACAGTATAATAAGTAATTTCAAGAATTTAGAACTGGAATGTGTGAATCACAATATAATTCAATACAGTTGCTTAGAAAAAAAATATTAAATCCACGTAAATAACTAATCTGAGAATTTTTGTTTCCTTTTTAATACTTAATTAACAATAATAATTAACAGCAATTAATGGTAAATGGATCATACTGACATAAATAAATTGAGATGATTAATGAAGAATTTTTAAGAATCACAGAATAGGAGAAATGATGCACATGAAGAACAAGTAAATTTAAGTTTCAGTCAAAACATCGCGTATATTCAAAAACATCATGCAAATTCTTATGCCAAATAAGATCAAATATTATCACCATAAGCGATAAACGAACCAAAATGGGGTACTAAACCACATGGGACTCTGGTGGTCCAAAATAGATAACATGTCCTTCTCATTGTCCATATTCGGAGGATGACTGGTCAGTTACTCAGGGTCGCTTTTACGATATTCAGGTTTATTCTTACTGCTGAACCCAAATTAAATAAAACCAGTAATGTTCTTCTTGAAGGGTGTTTGTATTTATAAACTAAGAAGCATTATTATAATATGTGATTATTTTGTATGTTATCTGATCGATTTCTGATTATTGATATATAATCAATCGTTTTTCAAAAATATCTTTCTTGTATAGAGTAAGCGAGAAATTTGAAGAAGCGCAGTTCAAGCATGTTTGAAATTCTAAGAGTAAATTTAATATTATTTACAACCTTAGAAAAAAGAAGAATGTTAGAGCATTTAGAAATTGAAACTATTGTCCTTAATTTTATTGTAATAGCTCTTCACCCTAGAGAAACAGGGAAATACTTATTTAAAATATTTTTTTCTACTTTCCAGATGGAAACTGTTATTTCATTAAAAGAAGTGTTTCAATAATTTTTTTACAAAAAACAGAGTATTATTATTATAATTAAAATAATTGTACAAATATGCAATTTTTTTTAATTCAGGGATGAGATAAAAATCAAAAATAAAAGTGTATCAATATTTGCAACTAATCGTCATGTAAACAATAAATATACTAACGTCTAAATATTTTCTTCAGATAACCAAAGATAGGTAAAAGCTTCTATTTCAGATTGTCGTAATGAGAATGACAATCGGAAATTATAAATTTTATAAGTTTGCTATATAAAGCTAAGATATAAAAGTTAGCATTAAACTGTTCCATGATTCCATGGATTAATGCAATTCTTAAAACTGCGTTTAGAAATTTAAATTTTGTTTATCATCTTTAATTTACATGGATCACAAAATTGGTTCGTTTATTACTTAAATAACAATATCAAGAGATTAAGATTTATATGTACCATGCAACTATTCCATGCAGTCTTATGAATACTCTAAATATACTAATTCCTAGCCAAAGGTAATTTTTTTAAGTCATGGTGAAAGAGAAATTCTTACCAATAAAAGCTTTGGTTATTACATTCAATTATTTTTCCAACTTATTATTCAAGCGTGTCAAGGAATACATATTTTGCCACTTTCATTTCCTTCAATGACAATATTCCTTTCAGAAGTAGAGTAAATGTAATATAAAAAGGAACACGTGTTTGAATAGTGGACTGAATATCAAGAATTTGGCCTGAGTTTTGGTATTACATTTCCTAATCATGTTAGAGTGAGTATCAATGTAAGGCTGACAAGACACATAAAATAAGTTATGTTCCTATCAAACAAAATATTTCATTTCATATTTATGAATATTTCCTTAACAAGTCCTAAACGCCCAAAAATGCTTGTTAATTTTAAAATCGAAATTATTTGTGTAGTAAAATTTGTATTCTCTCATCAAAATTGTAATTGGAAGATAAAAAAGGTGGTTTCTGTTATTTCGCGAACCTGTATAAATCTAATATAGGTATTAATCACTACGTAAATTCTCTTAAGAATTTATACTAATATCTTGATATTTAAAGAGAATATGAATTGAAGCATCTCTTCTAACAAGAATATAATATTTGTAATTTAAAAATATATTGAATAGTCAAAATATATCGAATTTTTCAAAAAAATAAGAATGTAAATTAGCATTTCTAATAATTGGATTACAAAGTATCTATATTGAAAATATGTAAAATGTTCTTTAAAAATATACAATCATATTGTCAGTATATATTTAATTCTTAAACTTACTTCTGTATATTTACTTTGATCTATATTTCATATGATTGCTTTCAATTTTCTTATTAAATTCTTAAAATTTAATATGTATATTAAAACGTATAAAAGCGTATTAAATGCTTAGGGTTGAAACTGAAATATAAATATTACTACAGGCTTTATTTTCTTTCTAGTTTGAATAATTTGACCAATCTACTGGTATGAAATTTGTAATTTAATGCAGCGTAAACAATTTACGATAAATATAAGATATATGTTTAAAATTTTCTCTTCGTCACATTTGTATCAAAAAGCCTATTTTTTTTCGAAATTAACATTTTTGAATTCATGATATTCAAAGTCTTTTTTTTTGTCTTGAAAACTTTCCTAAACAAACATTTTTTTATGCTCACAATTACACTTAGAACACAGACTTTTATTTGAAGATTAGCTATACTCTCATTACTTACCTATGTAAAAGGCACATGAACTCTCTCTTATGTACCTAGAAATTATTTTAAGTGTCTTTGCTCTATTAATATTTATATTCCCTCGTTTTCAAAATTGCCATTTTTGATCCTCGGCATGCGTGCTTCAGGCGCTTGCATATTGTCATGCTCTTCTACTGTAGAATAATGAAGACAGGATTCATACACGTTCAAAAAACTACCGTTCCTAATTCATTATCTTTTCGCTACAGCGTGAAAAAGAAAAACTGCGACCTATTCAATCAACGATGCATACCGAGGGAAATTATGGTCACCGCGTTTGTCTCTAACGATGGGCGTGGTAGTTGTTGCAGGTGTAGAGTGGAAGTCACGTTATACACTTTGTCCAACATGAACTTATTTTGAACTAATGTATCACAGAAGCAGATTAATATAATAGTCGTTTTCATATTTAGTACGACATATTTGACTTCTTAGACAGCAAATAGCAATTTTTAATTGCATGTTACATTACAGTTTGAATAATTGATGTCAGTATTAATGACCATTTTTAGGGTAATTGTAATGAAAAATTTACAAGCAGATCAATTCTTTCAGAATTATCAAACTTTTCTATTTCGACTTAGATATGTTGACTGCATTGTATCTCAGTAATAAAAATATATTTACAAGAAATAACTAAATTTATATTAAAATCCGTGAACAGATTTTGTTCTTAGAACTGAATGAAAATGTACCTATTGATTTTTTCCCCTGTCCTCCGTAACGCTATGCTAAAAATTTCCGTGTACAATAGAGCCTTCCAAAAAGGGACGCCCACCGGACCAGACATTTTGACCCTTAAATTGAGGTGACCCTTAATAAAAGGTAAATACATATACTATTCAAAGGGGAAAGAACCGACAGAATTGATCCTTAAATAAAAGTGCCTTTCATTTGGAGGCATCCGTTAGAAGAGGTAGCGATTAAATAACCAGACTGACGCTGCTACAGATGAAGTACATAAGCTCCAAACACAGCGATTGACAGCTGTTGAACGTAAAGCCTTCGCTTTCGAAATCAGTGCTTCTCGTTTCTGTAAACAAATCCGTCTAGCCATAGCCTTCATTCTCATTAGAATATTTTTTTTGTTTCACAGGAAAAATTATAAGTCAACAACGAATTCTTGTAAGCTTCACACGAAACTTGGAAAAAACCGCCATTGAAACGTATAGTTTATTGAACCAACTATATTTCAATGAACATTTATTGCATGTATGTGTTTCTGAAAGGTCTATGCGTTTTCAAGATAGCCGAGAAGATGTTGAAGATGATTCACACTCGGGTCACCCTTCCACATCAAAAACGGATGAAAATATCAAAAAAAATAGGTAATCTTAATCGATCTGCCATCTGTTAAGTATTCGTGTAATTGCTGAGAATGTAGGAATCAATAAAGAATCCATGCTGTAAATTTTACATAATAATTTTAACATGCAAAAGTGTGTCCCAAAATCGTGCCTAAAATTCTCACGTTTGAACAACAAGAAGCTCCCAAAAATTTTTGAACTGACACTTTCAATATCATTGAAAACGACTCATACGTTTTGGAAAAGATAATAAGGTGTGACGAATCGTAGTTTTTACTTATGATATTGAAACAAAGCGCCAATCGATGTTGTGGGTGCGCCCATCTTCACCAAGAGTCAAAAAAAAGCTCGAATGATCAAATCAAAATTCAAAGGGATGATGATTGTTTTTTTCGATATTCATGGGATTGTGTTCCTTCATTGGGTTCATGAAGCTCGAACTATTAATAAACATTACTACCTTTCCGTTCTTGCTGGACACCGTGGAAAGAATAAGGAAACAACGACCAGAATTGCGGAAGGACAAAACATTCCGCATAGTCTGTCAAGAGGTTTCTAGCCAGTGTTAAACCACACTCCTTATTCGCCAGATTTTGCGCCATGCGACTTCTATCTAATTTCTAAGGTGAATTCTGCGTTAAAAGGAACAAGATGCGAGTCCGTTAAAGCTATGAAAAAGAAAGCAACAAGCATCTTAAAAGAACTGATTGAAGAAGACTTCCAATACTGTTTCGAGCAAGCAACAAAAGATTCTCATGGAGAGTTGTAGGGATAGAGGAGGGGTGTGTATTAAACATCATAATAAATAAATATGTTTTTAATCAAAATAAATTGTTTTTTACAGCATCAGTCTCGTTACTTAATAGCCACACCTTTATGCAAATTAGAATTATTACTGATTTTAAAGTAAAAACACAACATTTTATAAAATGCTCAACTATTTGTTATGAAATAGCGTGTGAAGTCAAATTAGGAGTAAAATATGTTTGAAATCTGTGACTAAAATTAAAATAATGAGCTTTCTTTCCCCGCTGAAAGAAGTAATAAAATTTTATCTTGTCACATGTTAGCTATGTCTGAGGAAATGTAGGCAATTTTTCGACTTTCATGCTTAGAAGAATGTTTTTAATGTTAATTGTGTTATATTGAATTCAGTACCTTAGGGAAAAGAAAAGTCAATTATATTTTCCTCTACAGTATCTACAATTTACAGAGTTAGCGCACCATTTTTTGATACTTGAAGTTGACTGAAAAGAGAAGGGAGGTTAAATTGATTCTATTGCTTTCATGAAAATATACAAAGTATTTTTAAATTAGAAAAATCCAATTAAGAAATATGTAACTCAACCATCCAAATAAACACTAATTTATCCAATATAGCTCTTTTCGATAATGATGCAGACACTTTTCCATGTATAATAATAAACTGAACAAAACTGCATATGTATCGTAAAATCCGTTGCCTTTATAATGAAACAAAATCACAAGCATATATTCATTTCCAAAAGCATTAGCATTGAAATTTAAAGTATATTTGACTATATTTCAGTGAATTTGTAAAAGCATATAACATATGAGGTGATTTATTAAAAATATATGACTAACATGAAGTAACTTGCTTTTCTTTTATATTTAATTTATTTAAAAAAAATTATGTTAATTAGTATAATTTTATAATTGTAAGATATGATTTAATATATCGTAATTCAGAATTAAAACATTTCGAGTAATTAAGCATATGGAAAATGTACAGTTAATTCATAATGAAGTTGAGTTATAATTTTTCAAAGTAAGGATTTTCTACAAATAAATCCCTAATTAATATCGTCCGTAAAAATTCCTAATGATTAGATGGAATTTTTTCCAGGAAAGGCACAGATAGAGTTCACACATGTAATTTTTAAGTATATCTATTGAAAAATAATAAACACTTGTAATTTTCTATACTTTTATCATAGTATCAACGTAAAACCAATTTTCGGAAGTTAGAATATCAAATTATTTAACTAAATCATTAAACTAATTTTAATATTTTGTTTGGAATTCCTGTATTGAACATAATCGCATATCATATACTGCTGTTTGTAGAAAATGCAACACCATGAAAGAATCATCAG
>BMAW01121488.1:743963-830987 GCA_019974015.1 Nephila pilipes
TGATGATTCTTTCATGGTGTTGCATTTTCTACAAACAGCAGTATATATTACTATAAAAAAATAAATATCACATAGAAAGTTGTTCCTTTATTTGTCTTTGATTTCTTGTTTCAAAATCGGTCACAAATGGAGAATAATAGCTCATAAGCACGACAAAAATATCGATATATATATAAAATATAATGTTATTTTATTATCTTAACGAATAATATTACTTTTATTTGAATTTACAGGATTTCTTGCACCCTTGTAGATACATTATTTGCCATTCTATTTTGCCAAATGGTTATTCCTATTCCCTTTGAGATGTATTGGGAATCCATAGTGTAATAATTATTTCATTATTAATTGAATAAAATTTATACAATTTAGAAACTAGAATTCCCTGTCATATTATAAGGCTTAGTAAAAACGCATAGCAACCTTTTTTTCTTTATTTCTGAACAAAAAGGACACTAATACAACCATTTTCACACTTGTCTCTCGTCGTCGCCGAATCGATACAGCACCTGACATCGATTACTGGACAATCGCAATCGTTTCATTACCTAGTGTTCCAGCTGAACGAGCCATTACTTGATTTTTACTGCTTCTTTCTTTTTTCCTCTTTTTCAGAATTTTACGGATTCCGTGACGAGTAACACGCGATGCCTGCATCAAATATCCAGATGTCGAATTGCTGTGCAATATTTTTAACGCTGTTCAGTTTCTGCTTTTCTTTTGCATTGTCTATCTTTTTACTATTACGGGTCTACGAGTTGCATTTCCCATTTTTGGCGAATGTTTTGGTATTGGAATTTGGCATACACGTATTGAAATTGATTGGAGAAAGTTAATGTTGTGTCCAAGGTAAATGAAAGGGTATCGCGAAAATTCGTGTAAAGTTTCTTTTGAAATATGATTGATTTGAATATGCTTTGTGGCACGATGCTTGTAAATAGTTTCTTCTAAAGTATTTTTAATTTATGATTTAAATTATTCCCCGTCGTAAAAGGTATAGAAACATTAACTAAAAGTTGCTAATGGTCGCTCTTTTTCATGATCTTAATAAAGTAGTGAACCATTTTAGACTACATTCTTATTCAGTTCAATCGGCTTCCATCTGAAGAATTGGAGTTTTGAAAAGTTATTATAATTTCTTCCTGAATACTGAGCTTTCGTTTTTAAACATCATTTTTAAAAATGTCTTTGCAGTTGTTTGGTTCAAAAACTGTATAAAAACACAGAGGTACAGGATACTGTCATTTATATCCAAGAACAAGTTCAAACAACAAATTGTTCTTTAGTTCTCACCCTTTGGAGAGAAAAATGTGAAATACTCTTGAAACGTACATTCAAGCAACATGAGGTACCTTTAAAAATTATACGAATTATCTCTTCCAAGATGTAAATTTAATGTAGAAGAACCTAATATGGTAAACAATAATATCTGTAAATAAGTTTGAGTTCATTGAACCATTAAATACAATTAAATTCTGCAAAACTTACAATTTCTTTCCATTCAATTTTATGATTGATAATTCATTGAATCATTAGCTTATCGATTTCAATTGGATAACTGAAACTTTCATTTGATTCTTAATACTTATTTCTGCAATTTAATTATTACTCTGAAAAGTTTTACTGAATTTAAAGGTCAAGTATAAAGATTAAACTTTTAGGGTCAAGGTACAGTGGCTTGAAAAACATTCCCGGATTAGATTTCAACAGAATTTTATTGAAGCAGAGTATTCACACAATCTCACATAACGAAAAATCACCAAAAAAATAGAGATGATATTTAACGAACAGAGAAAAAATTCTCTTTTTTTTTTTTTAGAAAAAAAATGACCAGTGCTGCTGTTGGAAAATGCAACTACTTCAGATACTGTGATATACAACAATTGCACAGCTACATTTTAAGATATTTTATTACACTTATCTTCATTTTTACTTTATACTATTTTATTTTATTATTTTGCAAACATTTTTGACACAGTAAGCATAATGAATTTAATTCAAAAATAAAAAAATGTAAATCTTCAATCATTATTTGGAGCCTGCTGTTAACATTTTTACATTGTTTAATACAAAAATTCTTCCTTAAATTTAATCAAAACAGTTTTCCGATTAAACTCCAAGCAATCGTTTTAAAAGGACAATTTTTTCTAATGGGTAAATTCTTTTCTTATTTTCATAAAAAGTTATTTTTAAGACTTCATTAACAATTGTGTATTCAAAGATTTTAAACTTCTTTTACTTGTCCAGAATACAATTTGTTTTTTAATGATCCTCATACTCTATGAATCATTTCTTAAAGAGTATACTTTCGGCTATATATTGAATTATGAATATATTCTTCTCTTAGCTTAGAAACAAATAGAAATATACATTTTCCGTTTTTAATGTAAGAAAGACGATTAAGTGTTTGACAAAAACATGCATAAATAACTTTTGTTTTCAATTCTTGCTGAAAGCTTACATAATAAGTTGAAAGTTAGAATAAAACGATAAAGAAACTTGTCAGTTTGTAAGAAATTGTTTGCACATTTGTATTAGATATACATCTTCAAATTTGTTCAAAACACATTCTTATAAACTGTTCTCATATCTGAAATATTGAAAAATATCTGGCATACAATCAATCTACTTTGATCTACAATTTGGATTTTTTTACCTCCTAGATACAGTTAAATATGAAATCTTGCCCTTGATCACACATAAAAAAAGATCTATTTTTGCTTACTAATTCTAGCACGGATAAAAGGTCACTCAGAAAATCTGGCCCTTCTCCAGAATCCAAAGAGAAAATATGTAGTACAAATGGTAATGGAAATGAAAATTAGATGTGCTTTCACCCTTTATTAATATCACGTTTATTATATGAATTACGTAATTCTAAACTTAAAAAAGAACATTTCATACGTGATAAACTTTAAATAAAGAGATCTAAATGGATTTAGGTAGTTTGTATCTATTTATCTTGGGTCAGCAGGTTTGATTTTACATAACGGGGAATTATTGACTGAATATAGTAATGAGGATAAACTGTAAAATGCATCATTTATCATGTTTTATTAATAGAGCAATTGAAAAGAAATATTTAAATTATCTTTCAAAAACATAATTAATTCTTTTAAATTAATATACCTGTAAATACAATTATTGCATATGATGTCTTAAGGTTGAAGAATGTCACAAAAAATATCTTACTTTTGAAATTTAAAGTAACTAGAGAGAGAGAGAGAGAGACAGGATTCACACACACACTCAGCCACCCCATCACGCGGGGAGTACCTCGGAGATGCGAGAGAACGAATTGCGACTTACTCAAACGGGATGTCTTTTTTTTTTACGGTCTCTAAACGATGGCTGAATTCCTGTAAACTTTCTTCATGCATTGTCCTTTAAGTATTATCCTTCAGAATGTTTTTTATAATTGCCGTAATGTAAATATATTCTTCTTTTGAGCAGCTTTTGCTCAGTCCATTGCCCTTAGACAAGCATAACCCAAAGCTATAAAGTGAAAATTCGTTCAAAATTTCTGCGTTTGACTTATATTTGGTGTTGAAGCGTCTGAAATGAAATAGAAATTTTCCCTTTCTAAGAATTCTAAGCAACTGTAAGAAAAAGGACTTATCCCTCATTGCTCAAGAATCCAGCATATCTGTACCTTCTTGAGCCAAAACCTTTTCATTAAAAATATAATAGTGAAATCACAGTTTTTTATGGAATGGTCCTAATTTTGCTCGTCGCAGCATTTACTCTATCACGGGGATTTGAATAAACTAACATACTACGGAACAGACGATTTTAGAATTACAGAAAATGAAATTTTGCTTGCAAGAGATATAACTTGAAATTCGGACATTTTACTTAGAATGCTATTCAAGAGTTTAAATCACAGCAAGAAGTTTTCTGAAATTGCGTCTAGAGTTATCTCAGAAAAGACGCGATCTTCACTTGGAAAGAATTCCCTGATTACTGAGTAACCGATGATATACAAAACTTGAACATTACCACCGGAGCTACAACAGGAAAGAGCCAAGTGGAAAGAATACACGAAACTTTGATTCCTATTATAAAAGTCCTTTTCTACTTTTACTTCACTTCCTTTTATACTTTTAGTGATAAAGTTAACTCATTTAACTTTTACTTAACTTTTGTCTTTAGACACTCAATTGTGTAACATAACAATTTTTTTTCATTTGTATCTTTATCACATTAAGTTGGTGAGCAGCTCAGTTTACGTTTAGAGTGCGTCTCCTTGCAATTACGTACATAGATCTTTTCTCCAAAAACAATAATAACATAAATTATTGATACATATCTTTTAGTACGTTACATTGGTGAGCAGTGTAGTCTATTTTAAACTCGTGTCATTTTACAATTCGTACAAAGATCTCCTTTATTCTTGATTTTTTTGAAAAAATAAACATACATACTAGCCCCTTACAAAGCGCTTTCTACAGACGGGTGATAAAATTATTATGTCAAAATTTTTCATTTATGACCTGTGATATTTTACCAAACTGACATCATGAGAACTTGCCTGCAAATATGAAGAATTTGACTGTATGGTTTAGAATGTTATGTTTATTTCGACTGTTATGTTTATTTACATCTTTGTCATTCCTGAAAATCATTCTATGCCTGTACAAGACTTAAGGCAAGTTTTTTAACGGCTTGACTAGTACCAAATAGCTTGAAACATTCAAAAATATATTTCTCAACTGACAAAATTACCCTTTCTTTGATATTTGGTTACAACGGTATCTGTTTTTTTTTTTTATCAGAAAAAGATAAGGCGTTTTTTTAACTTCCATTATCTAAGACTATTTGTGAGTCGCATCGATCTTTTGCTATTATTAACTTTTACCGCCGTTTCTATCTACAAACTGCATAGAAACAGGCTTCACTACATAATCTAGAAAAAAATCAACAGAAACGCAGTAAAACTTCGAGGCAATTGAAGCATTTATTACTAGTAAAGGAATGCTAGCTAAAGCTTCTATACTAGTTCACCCGAAAAATGACGTGAACATGTTTATCTTGACCGACGCGTTATATTTTGCCAAAATTGTGGTTTTGAAGCAAAATTTTTATAACAGGTCACAAACACTAACATTGTTTTTCGCTTTAATTTACACTTACTGAAAAAAATTGTAATGTCTATGAATAAGAGTTACTCACGGCGCATTGTGTCGTTCGCCATTTCCTTCATTTCTTGGAATACGGACAATTGACAATTTATTGCAATAACAAATTATTCCCATTTGTCTTTTGTTAAATAACAGACAAATGCTCCCTCCCGTCAAGCTATACACTTCAGATTTTGGCTCTGTTTTCAACAAATATCCGATACATTTCAGATAGTTCCAATGCCGTAACTGATGCTTTCTTTCGAAAATCTGAAATAAACTTATCTACCAAAAATGATTACCAAGCTACGGCTCGAATGCAGGAGTTCTATGTTAGACTTAAGTATCTCAGGAAAAATTGTTTCGGATTAAAATTTCAAGCCCTTGACCCCTCGAATGATATAAAATTAGTGTGTGGCATAAGTTTTTGGAAATTTGTCTATGACAGTATCCATTCTCTATTACATCCAAGAAGTAAAGGCACTGCTAAATTAATCAAAGATAGATTTATTTGGCCTTCTCTACAAAAATATTGCTTCTATTTCTTGAGTACTTCATCCTTGTTCAAATATAAAATGTTGACATTGAATGTTTACAGTTTGACAGCATCCTCCCATCTCATTTAGATCCCTTTACATAGAAGAGCCTTTGCTACCGTCCTATGGTTTCACATGCCGCCTTACGTAATCTGGGTAGCATGCAGTTTTTCCTATGAATGATCAAAAAATGAAATACGTGCCTCAACATTTATTACTGGATGAATTTCCAGGTTTGGCGTTCCAGAAATAATTATTAACGACTAAGGTTTGCTATTCGAATCTGTCTTGTTCTATGTACTTACAAAGTTCTTAGGTTTTGAAAGCCTTAAAATTACGAGTTACAACCTAGTTACGAAGGGGATGGGGGGAGGAATTCACTGTCAGCGAAAGGCTGTTAGATATCATACCGTTGAAAGGTTGACAGACATTCTTTCTGTAGTTCTGTTAGGTATCATTTCTTGTCTTAAAGAAGATTTAGAGCATCCCCCGTTGAATTTCTGTGCGAAGAGCACTGGAGAAATTTTCAATCTACAAAGGCAAGTCTCGCAGTTCCATGATTTATCCAACAATTAAGTAATAAACACACAAACTTAACGATTCGTTTAAGCTTCAAAATATAGCAATAAAGTTTTTATACATAAAGGTTTAGCCCCCTCCCCCAAACCATGTTTTTGTCTGTAGAGTTACAGTCCGTAGACTTCTACAAAAATTATTTAATATATCCTGTAAAATTTTGCCTCGAACTAGTAAAATTTTCACGCTGGAAATCCAAGTAAAACACCAGACAATAGTAGTGGAAAGGATCAAGCCCTCATTCATTCTGAATGACAAATTACATCCTGTCGCTTAAGCAACCAACAATGTTCGTTTTACTTATGAGAAACGCTCTAGGCGTACTCTAGGCGTTAATATTAGACCCTTTGCTTCAGCCACAACCAATCTTCGGTCACGAGGGGAGTGCTTCGCGATCTGCATCATAATAACTAGTCGGCAATTGTGGGAAAGTGGAGCGGCCGAATGTGAACGAACAGGTGTAAAGAAGTGAATTCAAAACCTTGTGCATCAGATATTTCAAGAACAACTTCTGCCTTGATTTTCAACCTCTGACACCAATTCCAGCTTCGTTCTTTTAGCTGTCAGATCGTCAGCTGTTGCTGATTTGAGTGTATTTTAAATATGGTTTTGTTAATAAATTGTTAGTTCAGTTGAAGAGCCAGACTGATGTTTAAGCCCTTCTGGCGTAATCAGTTTTGTTACATTCCATAGATCTCTAAAAATAGTACAAAACATTAGTGCAGATTGCGCTTTTTTCAATTAATACTTAAAAATTTTCAAAATTGCATATGTGCAAAAATTATAAATATGGTACTAAGGAAGTGACATAGAAATTGTAAGGAAGAAAATACTACCTATTTTTGAGAATAAATTTAAAAATTTCTTTGGAATTAAGGATATTCTGAACTTCAAACACTTCTACTGCTCAGCGGGGGCACCAACACGCTGTCTTTCCCCATTGTAGATGCATTATATCAATCATTGACTAATAGAGACTAATTAAATCTTGAAGAATGGATTTAGTTAAAAGCCCAAGACCATCTCCTCTTCAAAAGTACCCGTTGAGAAAAATTTAAAGACCATGATAATTACATAGAATTAACAATTATAATAATTTAAGAGAAAAAAATTAAAGAAGATATTTGATAATTTTAACCATGTTAGATGCTAAATACAATTTAGCTTTTGAAGCTCTGAAGGAAACTAAATTTAATACTAATGAAGAGTTTAAATATTTGAAATTTAAGAAAAAAAGAGAGCAGCTTGGATATTTAAAAGGTACTATAAAATTACAATAAAATCGATTATTTGGTATATTGATAAGGTCTCTGGTAACCATGCTATTATTTGCAAAATATTTTATGTTAATGAAGGTAATTTACATTTGATTGATAATAATGCTTTCAGTAATATTACTAAGAGTGAGAGAAATCACGTATAAATTAACTTTTTAGAGACGGACATTTTCGAGAAGAAGACACTGCTGAGGACAGGATTATTTTATTACATTTCTTACCGCGTTCCAGTCAATGATTGCCAGCTTAACTATTAAAATCCAATCCAACTAACTAAAATCCAACTTTATTATTAACTAAAATCCAACTTAACTATTTATTCATCAAATGCAAAAATTTACTTTTTATTGATTCTCTTTGAACACTATAGTTAACCAAATAATTTAAATATCACTGAAACAAAATACTCTTACCAAACCCTTCCAGTTAGGGTTGCTTTTCTCCGACAAATCCTCTGTACAGGCAATAACCGATAACTACACTTGATATTATCAGCTTTTTGTTAGAACTATACTCAGAGTTAACCACACTCCCTCCCTCTTTCCTCTAAATTTCGTTTTAATTATATATCACTATATCTGAATTACTTCACTTTATTTCCACTTGCATCTAATTAATATAATCACGTTTCATTTTGGTTGGAAAGAAATTGTTATTTCATGCAATCAATCTCAATTAAAGTCCCCAAGGTTAATGAAGAGAAAATCGCGTATAGCCAACGTCACAAAGTGTCATTTGACAAAAGGACCAGTTAGAATATTGGTCACCTGCTGTGCATTGGAGATGTTTGCGGTCCAGAAAGGCCTTGACAACAAATGATTCTCCCATTTTTAGGAGTTTCTTCTGAAAGCTGCGTTACGATTATCTATCCGTTTTCCATTCAGGAAACTCAGAAATACGTTGCAAAAATATAAGGCAATTTCTTTCCTACAATTTTCCTGGTAACAATTTAGTACCATAATTAGAATTTTAATATAGTAAATTATTTTATTCATGTGAAATAAACGAGGAAAAAACTATTATAGTTATTTTACTTAGTATTATTTGTAGCAACATTAGCGTTACATGACATAATTATCAAATTATATCATATATCATTGCATAATTAAATATATAGACATTAAGAATTATCAATTTATACGCACGATTATTTCCAAAGAGTAAATATATTTTTAGCACTTAAAAGTCGGGATTTTTTTAGTTTAATTTTCTTACGTCGCACTAGAAGCAACACGAGGGCTATTGGTTACGGATCTCGTAATTTTGAACCTCGGTCAAGTGACGAGAATAACACCTGAGCTGGAACCCATCTCTCCTAACTTCCACGTTACCCTTAAAAGTCGGAATAGTTTAGTAAAGCTTTTGAACAATGAAGGAAAATGTTCCATTCAACAAAATTACGTTTGACATTTCCTACTTAATACTTAATATATATATATATAAGTATTGAATTGTTCTAATTTTTATTAAGTTTTATAACTTCTGTATATAAAAACTATGATAAACTATTATATGGAACAAAATATGCTTATTGCATAAATATTTATAGGAGTAATTGTGAAGAAAATTTTTAACTTTTCCAGCAATATTTATTGTGCAGTATCTTAAGACATAGATAGAAACTTTCACTCTGAACATATACGACACTGTATTAACAAAATAAATGCTTATTTCATTTTAATTAAAGATCAAGCATTTAAAAACATGTTTAAATGTATGTAGCATATGATCGCTTATTCCAATTTTTTTTAATCATTTGTTAGTGATATAATTTTATCTTATATGTATCACCTTCATCCAAGTTATCATATACAGAAATTTTGAAAGGTTTATTTTGAAATTAAGGTTAAAGTTCTTCGAGAAACAAATTCTATTATTACACTATAGAGAACTTAGATTTATATTATTTTTTATAATCTAGGATATTACTTGAAAAGAAAAGAAAACAATATCGAATATCCATCGATGACACAGATTTTCAATAAAATTCTAATTTTCTGAAATCGATGATGAACTATTTTAATATTGTTCAATACCCTGAAACTCAAAATAAATATCTATGATGTGACATAAATTATGTACTAATGAAAAACAAATGCACACTAAATATAAGAAAGTTTGAAAATTCTTTATGAGTATCCATTAGTATGTCAATAAGTATAATATTTTTAAGAAACCAGCTGTGCTTTTTGACAGTTATACAATTGACCCATTAGTAATTGCTTCACATCGAATTATAATTACTAAAATTTTTTCATACACTATTTTTAAAATTATTACATTTTTTCCTCAAAATGAATGAAATTATTAATAAATTTATCTTTTCTATATAAAAAAGTATTCTTAATTAATTGAATTGTTAGTTTTTCATATAGAGTTTCAACAACATTAGTATGTTTTAGGTGTGTTAGGTAGCAAAATATTGCTTAAATTCTAAAAGAAATACTCGTAGTTTTGAGTAATAAAAGAAAATCTTATTAATAATACTAAAGGAATGAATATAATATGACAGTAAATTTGAATTTCAGGGTGACATTTCTCTTATATCGAAATTTAATAAAGTTAGAATTGAACCTAAAGCTATTGAGGACTTCGAGGAAACCTCCCAAAGTTCCTAGAATTACCTTCATAAAAATATCATCTCAAATATATAATAAAATTTATTTAATAAAATTAAGTAGTTAAAGAGATTTGGGAAAAAAAAACCATTTAAGACTAAAGAAAAAACAACTTACATTCAGCAGATAAACATATACTTAAAGAAGCTCATTAAACTATCATTTTTGATGTTTTAAAAAATGTTTTTATCTTTTCAGTCACTAAAAAACTCTTTTTGAGCCAGCTTTAAATTTTAAAATGTTTTACAGATTCATCAAAGTTAATATTTTTAGCAGCTAAATTTTCAACGGAAGAGATTACCAAGCTGTTTTACTTGATTAATTATTGACCAAAGGTAGTTTTTAATAAACTATCAAAAATTTCTCTTGGAAGCGACTGAAACACAAACTGTGAAAAAAAATAGGACCCATACATATATTTAGAAAATTAATACTTCATAGAGGTATAAAGTACACGACTACTTATAAAGGAAGGAATTACTCACAAGTTTAGCGTCAATGAGCCATACGGAAATCGAAAATGAATGTGACATTTGCGAAAGAATAGTGCTCCTGAGAGCTATTATCTCGTTTTCCTTTTATCTTTTGCAAAGTTTTCTTCAGGAGATTGTACCCGGTACTATTCGAAAAAACTAGCCCTTAGACATTGTGCATTCAAAGATTGAAACATTTAGATAGGTAGGCTTGAAACGGTTGAACACAAAAGATCTAATGATATTATATCTAATGTATTAGCTTTAATTCTCTAATAATTGCAACAAAAGAAAAGAAAATCCGAGCGATTTTTTTCAACAGAAGTATTCTAAAAACCAAGTATGACAGTATACCGTTTTTAGTTGTTTTTTTTTTAAATTTTTTTTAAAAACGAAGTAGGATGTTTTTACTTGCAAGAACCTTCTCTAATTATGATAAAGTCAAGAAATGCAACACACTGGGCAGAATATTAGTATTAAAATAAGCAACGAAAGCGCACACAAAAATACCCTCTTACTACAAATTACATGCTTAATGTTGTATTTTTCTTGTATTTAAAAATTCAATTGATCTTACAAAAACTTGTTTCTAAAATACTTTGAAGAAAACAAGCAGGTGGAAAAATGTAGGTATTGCTAGTTTCAATTTTTCAATTTCTCTCGCAGTTTTAACGTTTGTATACTAATAAGTTGATATCAATAAAAAGGTTTAGAATGCTTTCAAGCATTTCAGAAATGAATACAAAAGAGGTAAATACTTGATTTGGAAAACTAATTACATCTGTAATATCCTTTCATTTTTTAAATTTAGTGGTAGAAATAAACTACTGTATAACAGCTTATGTTTTGTAAAGTTTTTTTTTATTTTTATTAATTTCGAATAGCTCGAATAAATTCACAACGCATTACAAATGTGAATAGTATGTTATATTTTCCAACACTCACTTCCTTCGTTTATATCTTTTAATTCTGTTACAAAAAAACCATTTTCCTTTTCTGAGTATTGTTATTAGAGTGTAACTAAAAAAAAAAAAATTTTTTTGTGCATATAGTGTTTTGAGTGGTAATTATAGCTTTTGATAAAGATTTAATTTATCATCTTTATTATGTAAAGATGATAAAGAAATTATCAGATAAGGATAAGTTGAATGCTGTTTCAAAATATGTTTTTACCATTTTTGAATTACTTATTCAAACAAACTTATGGGAAAAATGTTTCCCAAAGAATAAAAAAAAAAAAAAAAAAAATCGAAAAACGCTATACTACTTTATTTTAATTTTAGAACTTTTATAAATATATGTACAAATAAATATATGTATATTTCCATGTGTATTGTTTAGCGTGTTATTTTAATTTTCTTTCACAAAACTTGCCATAGTATTTCTTAGAACTTCAAAAGTTCAAAATCTTTTTCCTTGGCATTTTATTTTTTACGATGATCATGCATTTACAATTTAAACATGCATCCCAGTTTTTTTTTTTTATATAATCAGTATAAGTTATCGAAATTACTTCTGGTTGTTTTGTAAAATTTGTTCGATAACATTATGCATGAAATAAGGATTTTGATATATAGCTATTTTTTTCTTAAAAAAAAATTCATACAATGTAATAATTTTTACTATTTTTCGGAGCGCCTGATAGGAAAAGAATTGCAAAACTTTAAATAACACTATTAGAATCAAACCCCTGCACAGAATTGTGAGTTAGAATTGTACAGAATTGTCAAATTATACTTATGACTTTAAAGATTTGTTTAGTTCAATAGATATCAAGTATTTAATGTCCATGTATAGTTAACTTAAAAAAAATTAAAATTAATATTGCTATAACTTATAAGAAATTTTAATTTCTAATTGATCGTTCATAAAATTATATTTTTATAATGATAAAAATATAAACAAAATAAAGGTTTAAGTAATAAGTTATACTAGTAATAGTCTCTCCAATGTTTATTTACATTAAAATAAATACTAGCGAGAAATAACAATAAAAATAATAATAAACATAAAAATAATTTTCTTGACAGAAATTAAATCGTTTTATTTAGATACATTGATGATCTTACAATTTTTCTAATTAACTTTATTCCAGAATTTTAACCAGATTTAACATTTTATCTCTCATTCAAATCTGACAAAAATTAATATAAATTCATATGAGACTAATTTTTTACATATTAACTTAAAGTTGTTAAAAATAGGATTATTATTAATATATTTTACACGAAGGATAATTACTGTTTTCCTATTAATAAAGTTCTTTTTTTAATATCAATTTAAGTTTAAACATTTATACAAATATATTACATAACTATTTACTTAGTAATATGAAATTAATTAATATGCCTTTACATTTTCAAAATAAATTGAATATTATTTAATTTACTTGTGCAAGTTTCATTTTCTAAATATTTTTCAAAAAGAAATTTAAATTTTAAAAATAATAAAATATATTAATTTTTAAAATATTTTTCCATTTACAACATTTAATATATTATACTACATTGTTTTGGATTTGATTAAATTTTGGTTTCTTTCATTTTTTCTATTTATCTATGATTTTGGAATGATTTTAGTAGTTCCTATTTATTTCTACGTTTAATTTACTTTCTTTTGGAAATTTCTATAGCGTAGAATGTTTTTCTTTTACAATTAAATTTGCGTATTTATTTTCCTTCTTTGCAATATACGTGCATATACGTATATTTCCATGGATTGGTGTATATCATTTTACTCAATGATACAGCAATGATTTCTTACATATTGTTTTATTTCTTATTAATTATAAGAAACATAACACATCGATCAATAACTCCCGAGTCTAAAATTGAAAACAACATTTTTTTTGCAAAATTTTTTTTTTATTCATCAACATAACACCTTTTGTTAATCACCTTTTAGGGTGATACAATCTTTCCAATGCTTTTCCAAATCTTTTTTTTTTTTTTGTTGTTTTTTCCCCCAATTTTTTTTTTCTTTTTTTGCAAGAAATCTTTTTTGTTGCGAGTAAATAGCGATAAACAGCTTTCTGAATCATCGACTCGTTGCTGTTTTTGTTCCATCGAAAGCAATCGCGGCACCCACTTGGAAAAAACCTTTTTCACTTCACTTCAAAAAACCTTTTTCCTGGTCCGAACGACTTAAAATTTTGACACGTTTCAAGCAAAGGTTAGTACTCTAGAAAGACCTGGTTACTGGTTTACTACGTGCGCCATCTCTGGGTTAGTCTCGGGAGTTATTGATCGATGTGTTATATGTATACATAAGTTTCTTGGATTAAAGTATTGTTTCATTATATATATATATATATGTATAGTTGATGAGAGATTTTGCCTTTGAATTTTAAAGTAAAAAAGTAGATTGCAATTAAAGATCTAAGACTCAGTATAGATGTTTTGGAGAAAGATTTTACTATCGTTTATGTAGATACGATTCTAGATAAATATGCAATTATTTGTAAATCTTACTATTATAAATTATTGAGTGAACATGTATATTGAATAATAGTGATTTCCAAATATCCAAAAATAATAAAAGAGAGCTAAATAATCGACTTTTGGCATTTAATAAGAAACTGGGTTTACGTTTCACAAATAATAAATTTCCATACATTTTAACGCCAAAATTTTACAAACATCCGGTCAAATTTCGAAGTATTACAAATGACTTTAACACCTATATCACCAGTTCTGTCAAACGTTTACAATCAATTCTTCAAAAGTCTATTGATGATCTAGAAAAAACTGCTATTATTAAAAACAAGTTTGAAATTGTCAAGACGTGAATGACGTCATGAAGACGTGGCTATGGTTTGGAAAAACGTTTTAACTCAATAGATATTCAAGATTTAATTAGGGTTCTTGCAATTTTATACAATAAATATAAGTTTAATCAAATAAAAGAAGAAAAATTCAAAACTCTTTTTCAATTTTTATTACAAGAGAATTTTATAGTTTTTGATCAGGTTCTTGATAAGAAAATTAAGGGGCTGCCTTAAGGAGTTCATGATAGTAACGGCCTGGACAATTTTTACATACATTTTATGACATACAATGCATTGATAATGATTCTTATTTTCTTTAATGTTACATAGCTTATTTAATTATTTTCGGTAAAACTAAAGATTTTAAACCTTATGTTTCATTTAACCTTGATTACCTCAAATTATTAAAAACTGATTTTGATCTTAATTCAGTAGAATTTCTTGATTTTGATTTGAAAATTGTTGATAATTCACCAGTTAGTAAAATGTATGATAAAAGAGAGGGATTCGAATTCTGTGTAGTTAAAATTCCTTTTGGAACAACAATTTACACAAGTCTATTAAAGAAATATTTTATTAAACTTTTTACTACGTAATAACAAACTAACACCACGTAAAATAGACAAATTTAACACTATTAAAAAAAATCTTCAGCAGTAGTTTAAACCATTATTATTCCATAAATTTCTTAAATACTTATGTGCATCACAAATATATCAAACATCTTTGAGAATTATGATTCATTTTTAAATCCACCGCACAACACTAGGCCGATAAAGTCGGCTTATTAGTGGTCTACCCGCGAAGAAATTATTCACTCATTTACTTTTACACAGTTTACAAATTGTACACATTCTTTGGACCATTCTATTTTTTTGCCAAACAACTCTATTTACCAATAAACAGTATGCATCTTTTACACTTTATTAACAACCTACTATTAGCCAAACAACAGATTGAATTTTTTTGAATTTATATAGAGATAACATGTTTTTTTTTTTTTTTTTGCATTTCGAGTATCTGATATCAATTTTGATGTATTTCATTTGTTTGAACATTATTCTACATTTCTACTCATATATTTGAATTTTTATTTCTTTGAATTTTTGTAAGTAAATTTTATATTTTCATTTGTTGATAATTTTTAGAATTATTAACTTTAATTTTGCTATTTTTATAACAGAATTCTTTTGCATATTTTTTTATCTTTGAACTATTTTGTATTTCTTATCCCTGAATTCTTTTGTATTTTGGATTTCCCGATTCAGTGTACCAAGCGCCAAAGGGGGAAGGCTGGTACAATAAAACTACTTTAACCCCGCTTATTCGGTCCTCAGCCCAAAATTGATTTTTGACTTGCTGGGTTCCAATTTTTAATTTATTTTTAAATTTATTTCTACATTTCTTTTTGACTTTTTAAATAATTTATAATTTATTTTTTCATAAAATATAATATATATATAGTTTTATCAATTTTTGATGATAAGCTTGTCTCTTACTCAATGGTGTTATTTTTTTTTAATATATTGTTAATTATAATGTCTTATGTTTAAGGTATACAAAATAATGCAAATGTTTCCCTTCTTTTTCATTTTTTCTTTATCTTAAAATATTATAAAAATATTCTTCTTTGAAAATCTTCATCGTTAATTTTGTTCCTATGCTATTGCTTATCAAATCATTTATTTATTTTTCTGCTGATTATTTCATTGAGACCCACTTTCACACACACACATACACTTAACGCACGCACGCACACACACACACACACACACACACACACACACACACATATATATATATGAAGCTATTTTAAAAATATACATATCAGACCAGAAAATGAAATTTCCTTTCATAAGTTGCATACTAACAAAGAATATAATTTTTTTTCTATATTTAAATAATTTTGCTTTAGAATTAACTTGTGGGTTAAGTGCCAAATGAATATTTGATAAGATGTAGTTTACTGTGAAAATAAACAGGTAAACTAAGTGAAACATATTTTAAGATATGTAAAAATTTTTCTTTAATCCATCAAATTAAACTAAATTATTATTTGAAGTTCGATCTAAAAACATACATTAAAATATCAACCATTATAATGATTTTTTTCTTACCATTATAGGGATAAAGTACTATTCAATTTAAGGCGTCAAATTGATTTTCTGTTTGACTCTAACGTGTAGACAGCATCAAGTTAAACATTTATGATTTGTTGAACTCTTACTGTAGTTTACAACTAAGTAATGAAATTTTGTTTACAATTTTACAGTTTAAAATAAGATCAAAATATATCAATGAAAATGAGATTACTTTTTCAAAATTTTAATTCATTCAGAAGACTACATTTATTGCACAAGTTGCCAGCAACATCAGTACCTCAGTTTCTGAATCTATAAAATTACTATGAAAATGAATAAAATTTTTATTTGTTCGTAAATGAAAGACTGAAATGAATTAAATTCCTTTCCCTTTGAGAGCTAGCCATGTAGAAACAAGAAAATATCGTGTTTTCAATTTATTGAAATTACATAATCAATTAACCAAATAGCATTCGCACGATACATTTGGGATTTTTCCATTAACGAAAGAACAAAGATTAGGTAATTTTCCTTTATGGCTAAAAGTAAATATAAGCTCTAATAAAAGTGAGTTTTGCATGAAGAATATATCGAACAGATGTATTAATATCAAGAGTTTGCATTGTGTAAAACAATTACACAAATTTACTTCTCCTTAACATGAGTAATTTAAGTTTACGGTATTACATGCTTTAAAAATATTTAAAATTATTGACAAGTCTTAAACCTCATTCTTTTTTCGTATGGAACAGAAATATCATTTGATAACACTAAAATAAATAAAAAAAAATTCGGTAATTTAATCCTGCAGTTGAGATGCGCGATTTAAAAAGAAAATTATTGTGCATAGGAAATTATTTTCTTCTTCAAAGTGTTGCTCCAAAATTTTTGATCATAATGCATAAGTGTTGCGTGATTTGTAACGTTTTTAAAAATCAAAATAACCTAAAATTGAATATGCCTTTATTTTACAAATATCTTACTTCACTAATTATAGATTTACAAATACATTGCATATAGTACTGAGGCTCCATAAAAACTCAAATGTAAAACAATTATTATAATTACAAATTATAAAAATATATCATTTTGATGTATTCTTTCATTAAAGATATTCTTATATTCATTTGTCTTAAAATTGAAAATTCATTAGTTATTAAAAAAATATGAAACTACACATCAAAAACGCTTCAAATAAACCTTCGTTTTAACTCTTAATGACTTTATTTATGATTTTTTATTATAAGTTAATGAAGCCTTATATAAGTTTAGAAGAGAGTAAAATGTATATCATTTTCAAAGTAAATAGCCATAATTACTAAACTGTGTTAAGCATTTTGTATTTATTAGAATACATTAACGGGAATTAAAGGACATAAGTACTTATAGTTTAGTTTTGGTCTGAAGATTACAAACTTAAATACAAAAGAAAAATAAATAATTAAACTACCATTATTTATAATAACGACATATTTTATTTGTAAAAGTGGCTTAGCTGAAAGTGTAACAAAATGATAGCGATTAAAATACTTTTGATGATCATCAGCGATTATGAAAGTATTACTTGAGCGACTTTTGATTTTCACCATCCTTTTTTGATTTTGAAGTTTAAGTGACGTAATTAAAAAGGAAACGAATGTTGCGACTTAATTTAGTTATTTAGTATTAAGATCCTCTAAAATGCATCCAAATTTAAATTGCACTGTTAAAATCCAATTAGTTTATTCTAACCTCATCATGAATAGGGTCAAGATATATATATATATATACGGAAAACCTGAAAATTGCGATTTTCATGAAAGATAGCGAATCGGATGAGAAAGCAAAAATCTTCTTGCTATTATTAATAAACATTAAGTTACAATTTATAACTCGATTCTTTGCGTTATCGTTCATTATAAGCATCCTACATCCATTTACTTCTCTATTACCCCAGTTCTCTTCTATTAATTCATTAAATCACAATAACCTTATTCCAAATTATCTTAGAAATTTAAACTCTTATGGTTAAGTATAACCATATAAGAAGTCCTGATGTCCATTATCCTGATACGGAATAGTTAAGAATTTTATACATTATTTGATAAAAAAAAACTGTATTTTATTAGATTAATATCTAAATATTAAATTATAACTATGCGTCCTTGAGTCAATAAGATTGCCTATAACTTACACGGCTGTACTCGTAGTTTAATTTTTCGTTATTTTCATTAATGAAATTAATGTGCAATTAAGAGATATTTTTCCCATTTATAAATTTATTTTTCTGTTAATTTCAGAATGCTGAAGGAAACTCTGAGGGACCAAAATATATTTAAATATTAAATTATAAAAAGTATAGCTAAACATTAAATTTAAAAGTATATTAACGGAAGTTCTTTCTCTCTCTACCAGCGTGAATGACATTAAGAGGCTCAGTACCAGATGCATAGTTTCCTGCTCACGCTACAACGGAATAAATTACTTCCTTAACAGTCATGAATATTAAACAGGGCACCTTGAATATCTTGGCAATGAGTTTGTACTGTTAATTCTTT
This sequence comes from Nephila pilipes, assembly GCA_019974015.1. Classification (NCBI taxonomy): domain Eukaryota; kingdom Metazoa; phylum Arthropoda; class Arachnida; order Araneae; family Nephilidae; genus Nephila; species Nephila pilipes. Next base: position 762,948 of record BMAW01121488.1, read on the forward strand.
GACTAAAATATTTATGAAGAATGTACATGCACAAGTGATAGGATAACAATTGGGGAATAAGATGAATGGCCGAGGCTTTGAAAGATAAGTATGACATGGGAAAATTATAACTTAGACAAGAATATGTAAATCAAATTATCAATATTAGAATTCAAATATAAGCCTTTAAAGTTTGTTGTTCAAGAAATATATAACATATGCGTCGTGAGTCGGTAATAAGACAGCTCTTAGATGTTTGAAATATTTCAAACCCTTCAAAACAGAATTAATTAAAAATAGTCATAGAGATGCATTAAAAGAGAAATATTTTGAACCGGAAACATATTTTTCTTTTGTTTTAACACATACATTTTTGGACTATAAAATGCATCTCATATTGATGAGAATTTATTTATTTTATTAAGTCTAGTAAATTTATCATTTCATCTATAAAAGAAAAAAAAGATTGGCTAAGAATATTTCAAGAATTAAATAGAATAAATCTAAATCGATTGACGGAATGGAATCATTATCGAACACAAAAATTTTGATACAGAATAAAAATTTGAATATTACCGTTATTTTTGGATCATGAGATTTTTTTTAGTTTTAAGTTACAATTTCTACAAAATAATGAAAAAATGTTTTTTTCGTTTTTAAAACAATTTTTGCTTTTAGTGTTTTCATTATAATCTTGTTAGTCAATTTCAAACTTTTAGATATGATTTCATTTCTCAGTGAGAAGTTCATATGTTTTGAAGTAATTTTGAAAAACGTTATTTACTGATATTTAAGGCTGCAACAAATATTATCTATTCAGAATCATATATTATATTCTTACAGAACGCTTAGCTATTTGGAAGTTAAAATAAATTGTTGAAATGTCCAGTTCTTGGAAAAATTTCTCAATGTCGATATTTATATTTTATATCAAATAAAACATTAATTTTAAAGTAAGCAATTAAATTAAATCACAATGATAGCTCGAGTACAAATATTTGAGAATATTTGAGATTAAAATTTATATCATCATTCATATCACATCTTTAAAAACTAAATATATCTGATTCGGTCTGCTTTATAATGTATTTTGCGATATTTAATTATAATTTTCAAAAGTATTTTCTTCTAAAAATGTATTTTTCTCACAAATAAAAAATACATTCACCTAATACTAGTTTTGATATCTATTCGTCCTGGGTTATAACCAATACATTGCTTGAAACTGAAGACATTTTCTTTTACGATTAGGAGTTTCTTTCATAAGGTTTCTTTTTATTAATAACTTTAAAATTCACAATAATTATGACTAAGTTTTACTTTTAGCCACTTTCCCATAAAACCGTTTTCCGCTTTACTCAATCGCATTCTCAATATGTTATTTAAAACTATATTTATTTTGGATTGTTACTTATTTATCTTCGTTTCGTTCCAAATCATAAATTTTGGATTTATATCTTTATTTGGAATTAAAAAAAAAGTCTTTAAATTTTTTTAGATATATATATATATATATACAATATAGATATATATATATATATACAAAATAATGATGCGAGTTGAAGAATACTAACACTTAAGAGTATATCTGTATAATTGCGTTATATTAACTTTATATTATATTATAATAAGTTACACTTATTTTATAATATAAATTTACTTTATTCAATTACTATATTTATTATTTTATATATTACTATTTGTGTAAGTTGCTGAATTAATTTGGTCTCTATATATTAATTTTAAAATTAATGCTAATAGTTTTGATTTCATTTATTATATTCACGGTGATTTTAAGCGAATTTTAACTTTATTTCCTGATATTTTAAAATCATGTATGTGTATGTGAACTTTGTACAATTAAATTATATACTACAGGAAGTAGTCAAATAATTTAAATTTTCTTTTCAACAATTGTAAAGAGAAATTTGACTATTCTAAAGAATCTTGAAAGTTTGGAAAATGCATTTAGAAATCATTACATTTTTTTTCCTCTCTAAAGCCTTTTTTAAGAGCCTCCAGAATTAAATTAAAATTATATTGATTTCTAAAGAATCATCGTAATGCGATAAACCAGTTTAATCAGCATATATTGTAGATCAATGGGTGTTTTTTGGACATATTTGAGAAAATATTCATAGCTCGCAATAAACAGAAATATATATATGAAGTTTTATGAAACTACTTAAAGCTTTTCAAATGAGGAAATATAACTGGGTTTTCATATTGCACAAATATGTATTATACATCTATTCAAACCAATGAGTTTGAGCAAATACATTCTCAAACAAAATCTCTTGATTTAAATTCGATAGAGAATTTAAGAATAGCTATACCTAAATATCTGATATAAGGTGTGGGTGCTCAATAACGGGACTGACTCTGTAAAACATTTTATTTTGTTGTCATATATATTTATTTATTATCATCTTCAATATACACCCCTTCTCTATCCCAAAGGTGCTGGATGAGAATCTTTCTCTGTTCGAAACAGTGCAGTTCTTCTGTCATCTCCTTCAAGACACCTGACGCTGAATTCTTCAGAGTTTTAACAGAATCAAATTTTGTTCCTTTTATTAAAGATTTCATCTTAGGAACATGGCAAAAAATCCAGCAAATAAGGGGGATGGTCTAACACTGGAATTCTGTCCTTGGCTAGAAACCTCTTGACAGCCAATGAGGAATGACTGGAAAATTATGAAAATTTGCGATATAGATCCTATGTCAGTTTGTACAGTCTCAGCAATCATACGAATACTTAACCGACGGTTAGATTGAACCAGATTACCGATTATTTCGATATTGTCATCCGGTAATGACGTAGACGGGTAACCTGCGCGTGAATAATCTTCAACGACTTCTCGGCCATCTTGAAAATGTTTAAATCCTTCAGAAACACATGCATTCTACAAACATTCATTGAAATATACTTGGTTCAATAAATTATATGTTTTGGGGTCAGTGTTTCCAAGCTTCATATGAAATTTCACATTAATTCGCTGCTCACTTATCATTTTAATTAATTCTAATGGGAATGAAGATTACGGCTATACGGATTTGATTACTTTGTTATTTGTTTTGTTACTGCATTCGAAAGCGAAGGCTTCACGGTAAACAGCAGTCGTTCAATGGCGTTTGAAGTATGCGTATTTCTGTAGCAGCGTGAGTTTCGTTATTAAACACCCATGCATCTTATATTAAATAAAAGGCTTTTAACATCAACTTTTTACATGAAAATACCGTTCAAAAAGTTAACCAATTCCCCTATTAAAATAAAGCATATATTGTGTGATGCTTGAATGGGAGGCGGCATTTTATTTTGACACAATAAGGCAGCATTATTTTCTCCACAAATTTCTTAATTGAGAATAATGTCAACTTTAATTATTTTATTATTTCATATACACATAATTATAGTATATATCCTTTTCAATATGTAAATTTATTTGGTTGAATACGTATATATATATATATATATATATTGTTACATCAAATTTTGGTTAATTTTTGTATTACCTTTTGAATTTTTTTTCTGTTATTATTATTCCTCAAAATCTCCTCAAGTTGTATTGAGAAATCAATAATTTTGTGTATGTTTCAATAATTTTGCACACCTGTGCAAATTAAAGATAGGAATGATTTCAAATGTCAATTAATGGGTTGGTTATAGCAAACGAAGGATTTACTGCTGCGAGTGATGTTGTTTAAATTTCACTTATTAAAATTGCTAAATACATGAAGATAAAAATTAAATGTTTACAAAATTCTTGCATCTATAATATATTAACATTTCTATAATTTTTTTTTGGTTATCAGAAATTTGCTACTGACGAAAAGTAAATAATTACACTCTCCGTAATAAATTTCTAATAAACTTGTTAATAGGCTAATTCTTGATAAAATTTCATATTACCAGAATTATTTCTGTAAATCCAATTATCACTGAAATCAATATTTTTTCTTAACTTTGCCAAGTTAAATGTTTAATATATACTATAGTTAATGTTCTAAAATTCAAAAGTAATTCAATTAACTTTGTAAAATGACCTTCTTTACTTTGAACAAATTTCTGTTTCACTAAATTAAGACATCTTAGCATATTATCGGTTAAGTGTAATCTTTCAGTTTGATTTTAAAAAATAATTTTTCTATGTAAAACATTCGAAGAAAAGAGTGCATCCCGGTCACAAATATTTTTTTCTATGTGATTTATCTCATAAATAAATATCAAACCGAAAAATAGGTGAAACAATAAGTAAAAAATTATCTATTCAAGTGTTTCGTGTAATATTTATGATTAGTTGCTTATTATAAAGGAGTGCAGAAACCTTACTTAAAGATTCTAAAATTTATTAAAATCTAACCCATAATTAATCTCACATTTTTACCCTAAACAAAAGAAAATAATTAAATTATTTGAATATGAATAAATATTTACGTTTAATATATATTTCCTACATTAAGGATTTATTAAAGGAAAAAAATTGATTTTCTGAATGTACTTTTATAGAGTAGTAAACAATATTACGAGTATATTTTGAATAATAAAAAATAATAGTACGAATTACTATTATTACGTTCAAACTATTTTATCTGATCTCGCAAAACGTTCTTTATCGAAAAAATGAAATAAATTTTCCTTTCCTTTCATTGTATTCTTGACGAACTACTTTTCAATAGCTCTATAATTACTGCTTGCATATTTATTAAATGATTATAACTCTATTATACTTAGAATTATACTTTAAGGATAATGACATTGATTCTTTCATAAGAATGAGATTTGCATTATTTATAAATTATGTATATCGCATTCAACAATATAAATTGAAAAATAAAACTGTTTTGAAATACATTTCAATGCTATACTGAGTTATTTTAAAGTATTTTCATGATTATATTATGTTTTGAAAACATAAATGCGATTTGTATGATAATTTACTCTAAATATTTTTATTCTCCCCTTACTTTTATACGTTAAGCATAAAACAATAAATGTACTGAAAAAGGCTATAATTTGCTTCCTTTTTTAGAAAAAATGTCATGATAAGTAGTATAAAATATTATATAGAAAAAACTTCTATGTATTTCAATCAAATAACTGTAATTTTCTAAAATTCTAACATTTTTCCTTTAAATTTCTTTTCTAAAATAATCTTATTAAAATTTCGTAAATTTTTTAAACAAAATTGTTTTTTTTTTCAATTTGATTGCTTAAAGAAATTAAAAAAACTTCTTGACTGATTTTAGAATGTCTTTATTATTTTGAAAATATTCAGAGTTAAGGTCTATTGTTTCGCATAAGGTTTTGTATTTTACAACTTTTAACTGTTTTTAAAAATATTGGTTCGAAACTAAATAATTTATAATAGATGTATTAAATTAGAAATTATTTCATTAGATTTATCAACTGAAATTTTTCAGTTAATTATCTTAGCCAATAAATGATCACCAGAAAAATAAATATATTCACCAAGAGAAAATCTCTGGAATTGTTAGATTTTATAAAAAGATATTAATGAAATTTCAATAACGTATAATCCATACGTAATTTCATTTCCGTAAACTAATTGGAATATTTTTACAAAAAAAAAATATTAAATCATTTGGAAGTAAAATCCCACATAAAAATAATTATAATTATTTGAAATATTTACATGGAGATATTAGTAGCTAAATCATTTTAAAATTTCATATTACTAATATCGTTCGCTTGTTCTCAATCGAATTACTTACACTATTTTACATATTCGGGAAATGTAAACAATGGAAAAAATTACCTGTGGCCATGATGAGTTTCAGGTGGTGGTCTGTTGGAGAAGAACTTCTTGTCTGTAAGACCGCGATAGTCAATCCTGTCTTCACATTTCCATGGTAACGGACTCACCCAAACAGCCTGCCGTTGACCTAACGCTATTCGTCGAAACCAGTGTCAAGGAAACAGAATGCTGAAGCTTCCCTATTGTTCCACACTTGACGCCATGCCGTGTTGATTTCCACCCAAAATGAATTCGCTTACACTCGTACATATGCGAATATGTCGAATCGATTTCTTGCAAGTCATTTTGCTGATGGCAGAGATTTTGGCCAACTCGCCTACTCTAATTATAACTCAGATAAACGCACATTTTTTTTCTTTCTTTCGTCTGCTGCCAATGAAGAATTTTTGATTTAATATTCCACGGAAACATAATTGGAATGCGTCTTTTGCAGATCATTATTCACTTTGGTTCTTGTTGACGTTTCGGGTGTCATTGTGATATTGAAAGATTAAGAATTAGATTGGTATGCCTGCTGTAATAAAACTTTTGTAGTAGTTATTCCAAAATTTCAGAGATTGGGCAATATTGACCTTATAATAGCATTGTTCAGAAACTACACAGTCTGGAAGTCGTGAGTGAAACAGAACGAATAAAATATCTTGTAAATTCGTGGTTGTTTGAATTTTCCTTAAAATATATATGGTAACTGCCAAATGTTTCTTTTCCCCTTCAGTTCAAATAATTGGAAATAAAAGCACTTAGTCAATACAAAAATCATGAATGTTGTAATTTTTTTGATGTTGTACACTTTCTCACATTAGTCATTTTTTAAATGATATTGAATATTAAGAGAAACGGCTCAAAATCGTTAGTAACAATTATAAATAGTTAATTACCCTTATAAGTAATTGTAATAGTTTATTAACTCTGTAAATCTAGATTTATGATATAAAAAGACCTTACAAGTTCTGGATATATAAAGCTATAAAAATAAAATACGCAGTGGAAGCCGAAGCTGTCGAACATCCTTACCTTTTTACTCATTAAACAAATATTTTCCCGTGAAACCTCATTTTTTCTCACTGTCTATAAGATGTCTTCAAAGGGTACTTATGAGCAATTTTGAGATTTCCCATGCACATTTTAGGGAATTGAGAAGCCTTATTGGTGCTGTTAATGCTGAAAAAGTTTTGATGAATAGGCGTTTTTCATTACTGCTCGTACTAATTTGACAACTGATTTTATTAATAAGTAATTTTGAACATTATTGAGTTTGTAAACAGAAGTTAAATAAATGAATCCTACATTGCCTGTAAGTTATAAAATTCCATTTTTATAAAAAAATATGAGAAATTCTAAATTCCGACACTTTCAAAAAGTGTTAAGATTTCCTTATTCGATAAAATTTCTAATGCAGAACTATTTGGTTAAAATAATGACATTTAGGTATAATTGAAAACGAAGACAGAAAAAGAGCATTTGGTACATGAAATTACAAAATTACTCAAAAAATATCTGAACAATTAGGAGAAATTTCTCTCATCTAGTCAAAAAAAATTACATTTTTTTTTTTTCGAAAATTGAGATAAAAACCTAACTGAAGTTCTTTAAAACCTTTTCAGGATAAAAAAAATATGACCCTTTGAAACTAAAAACAAATTTAATTACGAACAAATCCTAAAAATTGCAAAAAGAAATTGCTATAAATGTGCGTTTCAATAACTAAGATGAGATTTATACTTTGTTTCAAATATTTTTAACAGAAATTTATGCTTCAATTACTATTTTTTCTGTTACATTTAAAAAAAAAATATTAAAATCATACCAAAAAGTTTGCATTTAATTTTCTTAGAAAATCTGGCATTTCTTTTTTATTTCTTGCAAAATGTAAGTAATGTACAAAAAAAAACAATGTGTACTTTTCAACCTCTTCAGCACAATACGGGAGAGAAAGACTTGTAATACTGAGAAACAACAAACAAAATGTTTGACTAAGTAATTAGCACAAAGATTATTAAAATGATAATTGTATAGTAAACAGTGCCGTAACAATCACTTTCAACGAAGTATAAAGAATAAATACGAAACGAGTCATCAATCCAACCAAAAATCCACATTTTTACACATCTGCCACGAATTATGCAATATTTTTAAGCAAAATGTAGATTTACATAGAAATCTACGTATAGTTCTAATGTTATATCTTAAACACCAATAGTATATTTCGAAGCGCAGTGTTTTAAAATACACTAAAAGGCTATGTCAAGGGATAACAACATGCAAATATCTAGACGGCAGTATCATCGTGAAAGAAATGTATAAAGGGGCATTGCATTGTCAGGGCTTTAATTTGTACTCAAATGATTCATGTGGAAAGTCTTCTGGAATGATCAAGGCCGTCTGACGGCAACTAATAGACTTAGAGCACGGAATGTTGGTTCGAGCCTGACGCATTGGGTATTCCAAATCGGAAATTATTAGGGGAATTCAAAATTCCTCGATCCATTGTGTAAAGATTGTGCACAAAATGTAAAAATTCGGGCATTATTCCCCAACATAGAACAGTGCAGCAACCAAACACATCTAATTAATGTCCGTTACAAGAGAGTCGATGTGGAATAGACAATAATATCAGATAAGGAGCTTAGCGTCAAATAGAAGCAACAATCGATGTGGAATGTGCGACAGACTTATCCATGAGTACAGTGTGGAGAAATATGTATGGCAGAAGGAGACACACTCGAAATACCGTTATTAACAACACGCCATCAGCTGCAGCGCCTAAGATGGGATTGTGAACATTATCGGTGGGACCTTAAATAAATGGAAAAGCCTTACTTGATCAGATGAGTCACAATTCTAATTGGTAAGAATTGATGGTAGGGTTCGAGTGCGGCGTAGATCTCATCTGACGAAGGACCCAAGTTATCAATAAGACACTGCAAAATTGGCAGTGGATACATAATGCTGTGGGCTGTTTTTACACATCCGGAACTGGGTATTCTAGGCAAACTGAACCAATCATTGATTGGAAATATTTATATTCATGTACTTGGAGACCATTTCTAGTCATTCATGGACTTCTTGTACCAAAACAACGATTGATTTTTACAGGATTACATTGTTCCGTAACACTAATTCAAATTTCTTAACAATCAGTTTGCAGATAATTCCAGATAATTTCAGCAAATGAGTTAAACATTAGATTACCAGACAAGAATATTGAGCAAATATGGGATGTGATTGAATGGTAAGTTAGGGCTCAAAATCTTGCACTGGCATCACTTTTGTAATTATGAATGGATGTAAAGACAATTGGCTGAATATTTTTTCAGGTGGCTCTCGATGACTTTTTGAATTAATGCCACGTCAAGTTTCTGCATTTCTCTTTTAAAAAGAAGGTCCCTTATAATCTTAAGAGGTATCCACTGAATTTTAAAACTTCATTGTATATAATAACATTTAAGGAAATTGCAAAAAAAATTGTATAGCAGCAATTGAACAATATAAAATGATATGAATCGTTTTTAATAAGAACACACACGCAGACAAAAACAAACAAACACACACAGACACAAAAACCAACACACACACACAAAAAAACTAACACACACACACATGTCTGTGTGTGTGTATTTCTTATTAATAATCTTTACAAAGGGTTTTAATGGACAAAGATAAAATAAAATTGAGCAACGTGATTTACTTACCAATAAACTTATAAAATAAGTTTAAATATACACAATATCAATTCTCGATTAGTTATTTCGGTAAATAACTAACCTATAAAACGTCACAGATATAAATAAAATCGTATTAACTGAAAAAGATTATTATACTATGAATATAATAAAAAAATGGGGAATAATACTGGCGGTACTTTTTATGTTTGCATAGCAATAAGTCATTTTTCTGTGTAGCTGTTCTTTTTTATTTCGAAGTGACTTTGATGAATATTTCGCACAGTAGAGTGAAATGATCTTTAAATTATTGCACCAGGAAAAAATGTAAATTAAACAGAAGTGAAAGTGATTTTATTACAAAATCATTTTTAAAGCAAATGATATTTTTTTTTCAAATTTCTCTGTAGGTCAATTACTGACAAATAATTTAGCCATTTTTTGCCAGATCTAAGAGTATCATACCTTGAACTATGAGGAATAGAAAAAAGATAATAATTCACAAAAAATTTATCTTGGTTCTCCGAAACAGCATTTCTCAATCAAATAGCAACGCTTTGGATTAGTACATTGATCTTCTGACAATAATAACTAATCTTCGAAGATTTCGAATGATTTCACGAAGAAAAATCAAGTCCCACATTAATAGATGCTTGATAACTATATCTCATCATGTTAATATGTTTTATAATGGGATCATAAAGGTCCATTTAAATCAACATTTAAATGATACATGAACGTTTTAAACAAATCTTAAAGAAATAAAGAAGTATAGTTAAACTAGTAGTATATAGTAATACTGGATTATATAATGTTGGTTTATCTCTCATTTCTAAGCTTTAATCAAATGATGCCAAATTTTTGAACTGGAGATACATTTTCCAAATTTCCATTATACCAAATTAAGATTGCTGACCGGAAGATACTCATCATAGTGAGTTTTAAAATGAAACAAATTTTTGCAGTTACAACATAATGCTAATACATGCATTATTAATCTTTTTTTTACTTGTTGAAGAAAGCTTACAGTAATATGACTAATTTATTAGAGTAGCCAAATAATACATTACTGAGTAAATCGAATGTAAAACAACGACACCACCAAAGTATACATGCACCGAGTAAATGTATACATGCACCAATGTAATAAAAGATATTTAAGGCATTATTTGTTTATAAGCGGATGGTACGAAGCATATAAATCAATGAAATGGTAGTGTATGCAAAAATAAAAAAAAACTATGTTCTGTATATAATTGATTTATGCACCGGATTGGAGCTTCGGATAATTTGTATAGTGACGACTGGCAACAGAAATGGAAGAACATAAAAGATCAGGGGTTAATTTGATCATTTCGTGTTCGTCACACATAGCTGTAATCAAGTACATTCAATTGAGTTATTTCAAATATTGTTCTGAGCTATTTGATTATAAAGAAGTGAAAATGATTGACAGTTTTTTAAAAGCCTAGTTGAAACCTGTAGGAATTGTAACTGTGTGTGTGGCGTAAGTTCATTCATTTTGAAAAAAGGTATGAGACTAAACAGGTGAAATTATTTATAAGAATATAGAATAGCTAAGGTCTACCTCTCCAGAGTTCCGCCCTAACACATAGTCCTAAATTATTATTGAAATATGAAATACTTTACAAATCTACTTGCTGTTTATTTCAGAACTCTCTCTCTTTGATAATAACTACTTAAATAAATACGGTTAGTGTAATTCAGTCCAATCCTCCAAACGAATGGACTAACTTTCAGATCGTAACAATGTCCAGGCTGCTAATCCTTATCCAATATCTCTCTTCTCCTTGGTTGGTTCAATTAATGTGTCGCACTAGATGCAACACTTAGGCTGAGACGGAATTTTGAACCTCGGTCAAGTGACGTAGACGGCATCTGAGCTGGCAACCCCTCTCTTAAATTCCACACCATGCCAGTGGGAGGACTTTAAGCCTCCTTCATCTAATTTATCTAATCACGTTTCATTTGGGTTGGGAAGAAATTGTAATTTTATGCTATTAAAAGTTCAATAACAACCTCAGAGGTTATTGAAGAGAAAATCGTGAATAGTCCAACATCACAACTGTTGTCATGGGGTTTGTCGATTATTTTTACTGTTTATATGATATGAGTTGTTTAAGTGGGTCGTTGACTTTCTAAGCTTTCCAGGGAGGATTTCATCAAGAAGCCTCTTCTTGTCTTTAATTTTTCGAGTGTTTTTGGGTTCATGGATCTTATCTATCCCATTGGATAGACCGGATAGGATTAGAAAAACAGATTGTAAAACTTAGAGAAGAAATTGGTTATGAAAAAGAAATCCTTTACATCGAAATTAGTTAATTGAACAAAAACCTTCCTACTGCTTCTGTAGTTATTTATTAAAATATAGAGAGCGTAATAAATAAGTTCCAAAACATAGACTTGGATATCTGAAAGAATTTTTAAATAATATAATACCTACGAAAATTATACTTCAGAAGTTTTAATTATAGAACTGCGTACTTTCGCGTCCATTAGAAATTTAGCTCCTTCTAAAGTATTGTGAAAGCAGTTTCAAAGAGCAGACATGAAGTGAAAATTCCTTTTCATCGTCAAAATGTCACATCGTTCAAAACATTTAAAAAGAGCTTATAAATGTCTATTCTTACTCACAAAGTCCACCTATACATTTGCAAAACACGCTCGACATTAAAATTTAATGAGTTTATATGTGACGTATTTTTAACATTCGAAGGCCATAATAACACACACACACAAAAAAAAAAAAAAAAAAAAAAAAAAAAAACGAATTGGTATTAATGATACAGAAATGCTCTTTTATATCTAAAAATATATTTCATTCCAATTGATGGCAAATTTAAAAAAAAGACGTATTTTCAATAGTTTTCATATTTTAAGAGATAGTAATGGTAACTTAACACTTGTCAAAACAAAGTTGTACAGTTTTGTCTTTGTTCATTTGGGGCACAGTTTTTTTTTTACTTGGAGCTCCTATAGAAATTTGATTTGATCATTTAGTCAATTTTAGAACGTTTTACCAGTGGTTATGTTAATATACAAATACATGACTAAGTATATGGATAAATTGGAAAGAGCAATAATAATATCATTCAAATTATTGATAGCTATGTTTCCAGCTTTAATATATGTAGTTCTTGAAAATTTTTTTACAAGTAAGGATATTTAGGAATATGTACAGGTACAAAAAAAGAGTTACTGTCAACAGTTTATAATTAACTCAATTTATAGTAAATTAAAGTGTCAGATGCAGATTTTAACTATTTCTAATTATGTTTTACACGTATTCATAGCACTAGAGATAATTTAATACTTAAATATTTTTTTTTACCAAAGATACTTAAAAATTCATCAGCCTTCAATTAATTTGTTTTGTTATTGTTATGTATTTCCAAATATTTAAACATTTAATCCATCTAATGTTTATTTAATAGAACTGAAAAGGAATGTTTCCTTGCATTAGGGATACGGGCATATAAAGAAATATTTTACTATTTTTTCATGAATATTTACTTTATCAAGTATTATATACTGCTGTTTGTAGAAAATGCAACACCATGAAAGAATCATCAGAATCAAATGAAATTTAATGCAGAAACGACTTGTACTGATACAAATAAATGATGAAATTTTCAAAACAAAAGAAACAAATTAAGCGTCCGAAATCAGTATTTGGTGCAGCCACCATGCGCTGCAATAAGTGCTGCTATACGACGTGGCATGAAGTCAAACAGATGTTGAATATCTGCTTGAGGAAGAGAATTCCATATCGCTTGTATGCGCAACCAAAGTTCGTCTTTGGTTACTGCAGGACGCGGATCACGAGCGAGACGCCGACCAACCATATCCCACACGTGCTCAATAGGCGACATATCCGGTGAATAAGCAGGCCAAGGAAGAAGTTGCATGCGTTGTGCTGAACAGAAGTCTCGAACAGTCCGCGCAACATGTGGGCGTGCATTATCCTGCTGAAAGATAGCTCCAGGGATGCCTTGAAGGAAAGGAACGACTTCGGGCTGTAGCACTTCACGGACGTACCTGTTGCTATTGAGATTACCCTCAATTCGTATCAAATTGGATCGTCCATGATACGAAATCGCACCCCAGACCATAACTCCGGGTGTTCGACCACTATGTCGTTCAATAATACACTCAGGAAGGCAGCGTTGACCGGCATAACGTCTAACACGAACACGGCCATCATGGGTCCACAAATTGAAGCGTGATTCATCTGAAAAGACAACTTGGTGCCAATCAGCTCGCCTGTCTCTGTGCTCAAGAGCCCACTGCCGACGCAGCCTTCGATGATTCGCCGTGAGGGGAATCCTGTATAAAGGCACCCTTGCACGCAATCCACGGCGCAGCAGACGACGACGAATTGACGAAGCCGACAATTGTACACCTGTAGCAGTAGACCAACGTGCTGCCAGCTGCCTGGAGGAAGCTGTGCAATCATTCACCGCCATGCGGAGCAGGTGTCGATCATCGCGCTCTGACGTCACCTTCTGTCGTCCAGTGCCTGTTTTTTGAGTTGTTCGGTGCTCGTCGGTCCACTGCTTCCAAACTCGCATCACTGTGGAACTGTTCCGCTGCATACGAGCTGCTATTGCGCGATAGGAAAATCCTCCTTCTCGAAGGCCGATTATCCTCCCTCGTTCAAACTCCGTAAGTTGCTTGAATTTCTTATTCTTCCGTCGTGGAGGCATACTCAGGTCTCACTAAACGTTTGCCACTAACAAATAATCATAGACTTTTTTCAACGTCCCGCTACAGCACTTTATTTATACGCTTTCAGCATCAATTCAGAGGGCGCTGCGCGCGCCGCGCACGCGCGATGGCTCTGAAACTTTATTAATTTGCATAATATCCTATAATTGACATTTGCTGCGAATTTCATTTGATTCTGATGATTCCTTCATGGTGTTGCATTTTCTACAAACAGCAGTTTACTTTAGAGTCTAATCACGATGAGTATGCAGAAATCAAAATCTTCAATTTAAGGATGCTTATTATGTAAACTGAGAAGAATAAGAATAAATATAATGCAAAATAATAATAATCAAATATTTACACCACACTCCTACATAATTGATACCAAATTTTCATTAAATGTATTAAGTTCTTTATTGTATATAAACATTAAAAACATGTTTTTTGTTGTGTGATTACTTAATATAAACTAGTTCATTAGACAGGTACATTGCGCATAATTGGGTAGTCTCAATAATTCATTGTCTATTACTCGGCGAGACTGGCAGATTCTCCAGACTTCCTGTTTCATTACGCAATCTGAGTGATAAAATAGCAATTAATGTGATTTTAAACGTTCACAGAAAAAATAACCTCATCTCAAAAATAAATAAAAAAAATACAAAAATTATAGAAAAATTTGAATAGACTATCATTTCACAGAAATGGCTCTCACATTGAGATTTTGATATATATAGAAAAAAATTCTCTTGGTAATAAACATTGAAATTTAAAAAAAAAAAAGATTGGAAAAGAATGTTACAGAAAAAAAAAATAAAACATATACAGATACTTCATAACATGTAAGGCAGTTTTACAACTAATACAAGTAATTTTGGAAATAAATAAAAGTTGTAATAATATATGTAATAAAAGTGATATTTTTGTTCCTTTAAAAAAGACATAAGGCTATATTTTTCTTAAAATTTGCCAATATTTTTTAAGATATAAATATAGAGTAATACAGCCACCTTCGCAAGTACCAATGGCACCGAAGTACGCAGCTCAACTCCAGATCAAGCATTCTTAAGTTCAAAACACAGTAACAGCAACCTTGAAAGTGTATGTAAAATTTCTGTTGATAAAACGCAGGAAGGCAATAGATGAGATGTATATGCTTCGAAGGAAGTCTTTCAATGATTCTGAGGCATAGATCCAGTTTCCAGATAATTTTACTCCTTCTGACGAGCTCAATCCTAGCGGAGGTGTACCAAGCCCAGGAAAACTAACGTCCCATGGATTCCATACATGAGAGCTCTGCCTCTGAATTCCAAAACAGAAGTAAGCTGTATTTTAAGGCAAGAGCAATGTCATGAAGCTCGCCAATACTGACGTCATCTCCGACGATATGTACGATGGCCATCTTCTGATCGAGAGTTCTCGGCTCAAACCCAAGTGACGATAACCTCAAAAGTTAATATAAGAGTTCTGTGTTTTTCTTTACAATCAATAAAACCTTCTGGAATATTTTTTACCTTCCCAGAGCAGTATTCTAGAATAATCCACTATGATATATTAAGGCTTGTGTTTCTCAGCCAAGTGCAGCTGTAATCAGATTGCTAATGAGCTACATCATTCGGGACTCAAATTTACCCATATCATTGACGATCAATATTTTATAACAATCTATATTAAAATACATCAGCCAATGTAAGAATGTATGATTAAATAGCCAATTAAAAACGATATTTTAAAGAAATTTTACAATTGTAACTATTACATTCATTATTACTAAACATTTTAACATTTACAGAATTCATTAATTTCAAACTTCAAAACTCTGGCAATTTTCCTAAGTATATCTGTTCGAAACAAAAAAAAAATTCAGCCATATCATTTAGTTGCCATGCATTAATTAGGAAGTAGTTGAAACTGAAGCTTATAAGTGAAACTCAATGCATTTTAGATAAAAATGCATTCTATAAATGTATAAATGTATAACACATTTATGAAATAAATAACAAAAATTATCAGGAAAGATTGAATTATTTATAAAAAAAATAAATAATAGCAATTATTTTCAGGAATGAAAAAGAAATCCAGATGAATTTTTAGAGTTGGATAAGATTAATGGTCTTTATTTCATTTGTTAGTTATGATCAACATCACTATAGATCTACGACTAAAGGCCTATTAAAGAGGAAAATTTTCGTTATTTGGAATCACTATCAAATTATAAACACACGTGACCAGAGAGTTTTGAAGTCTTATGGTACAGACTTTTCACGAAGGAAAGAGCCATGGCCCTTAGGTGAATGAGTTAATTTCATTACAGGATGAAACGAAGAAATCTGTTTAAAATACTTAATAATTATGCAACTAGCTTAAGCTGTTAAAGTAATTTTCATTTAACACACATACAAATATTTTTGTGGTCTTATTAATATGGGGAAAGAGAGAGCTAAGTGGAAGAATTCGGGAATTTATTCCACAGTTATCGAAAAGAAAATATAAGGGCCTTTTTTCTGATGATGGATAAAAAAAAGAGAACAGAAGAAGACGAATTTGTTACCCAAATATGTGAACAATTGTGATTAATTTTCAACTTAATCATCGTGAAGATTCACTCATTTGTCATATCGGTGAACGAGCTTTAAGTTGCTCTCTAAAAGGAACGTTTCCCCCAGTGATGAAAGATGCACTTTGTTTAGAAGATACATTCTTCTTCTTTTGTTTAAAATAGCTCTTCCTAATCTTTGTAAGACCTGTTAATAAACAGCTGCATTTATCGCAGTCTCCGGTTCCGTAAACTCAACAGGCAAGACACCTTTTTAGTCTCAAAATTCCGTAGCCCTAAACTTACTGCTGTTGAAGGTTTGTTTGAAAAAACCGTTATTGTTGTCCCCCTTCATCGTGACCGTTAGTTCACCCCTCACTAAATTGTTTACATCATTCATGCACAACACTATCACCCATACATGCATAATTGACTTATTTTTCTGGGGATTTTGACTGCATTATTACCTTCTGCTTGAAGAAAGCGTGTAAAACTAAGCAACTCACACTTTGAAAGATTATCAATTATACTATCTATGTTTGAATGCCTACAGTTCAAATTAAAATCGTGAGATAGAGTCGGTAAGAACACAGATTATAGTTGAAGAGATGAGCAGTTGCCCATTGCACATCCTCACCACCTATGATTTGTCTGGTTATTTAGTAGCTCATTCAGAGATTGAAGAAAAAAGACTCTGCAGTAGAAAAGTGGACATGAACAAGGAAGGAGGAAAAACAATATTCGTTAAGCTAGAGCTATACAAGTTTAAAAAATCTGACAATTTTTAACAGTAGATTTATTCATTATGTTTTCATTTGCAATTAGTTACTTATGGGTCTACATTTTAAGATGGGAAAAAAAAAAGATATCGTTGAATACAAGCTTTAAAAACTTAACTCCCATAATTGTTTCTTGAACTCTGTAAAATAGATCTTGAGTTTAAATGTATCCTAACTTTGATTTAATCTAAAAGTTGTCATACTGTCATTAAAATATACCCAAATTTCTGTTTTGAGTCGTAAAACTTTTATTGGCCTTTAATCAGCAAATTTCTTGTTTACGATAAAATGATGAATAATGTATGTTTTTATATTTGTTACAATGCTTTTTTTTTCATTTATCGGATTAGTGTTCCTAATAAGTAATATTATTATCTTCAGTTAATTCGTCTGAATGTTTATTTTAATTGCATCTCAGTAATGAAAAAATTACCACTAATTACTAATTCATCGCAACATTAAGTTAATTTGATTGTATAATAATATTGTTGTGAATTAGATATAAAATTAATTTATTATTCTTATACGATCTATTTATTATTTGATATAGTCGTAAAATAAAGACAATAGGAGAGGAAAAATTAAATGAATTGATGGTATTATGATAAATCTAGTATTATGGAATAAATTTCTTTTGTGAAAATATGATGATAAGAAATAGATTAATATAACATTAGTTTTTCTTTTTAAACAATTTTATGGAACATTGGTCCTCTTGAATAAAAGAGGAATCTTTGGAATATCCAACAGTTTATAATTCTCTCTCTCTCTCTCTCTCTGCTTTTATAAAATATTTACTCGCAGTTCCTAAAATTCAGTGACCGGTTTAGTGACACAGTTTTAAATCAATTGCCATACTTTTTTCGATTTCAAATTCATAATTCAAATTGTGAACTCTCTATTCAATATTTTGTGAATTTAAAATTTTGAAATCTTGAAATTTTTATCAGCAAGATGGCTTTAGACTCCATTTGATATTATTAGTTTTTTGAATATTTAGTTTGAAATACTGCGTATATGACAGTGTTTCTATGAATTATAATGTGCTTTTATTTTTCTCTTTGTTCCCTCCCTCCTTAAAATATGAATTATACTTGCAAAATTTTTACATAACAGCTATTCAGGCCTTTCAAAAAAGTAGTAATTGAAACATATGAAATAACATATAAATGAAATAAAACGAAAAGCACATATAAATATCTAAGTTTCAAAATATAGAATTTTAAACTTCTAAGCACTTGTCAGTTTCATATCTAATGTAGAAATGTATTTATATAGAGTTAACTTTCGAATTATTTTCAAAGCATAAAGAACAAAAAACCACAATATGAAAAGGAAATTCTTATTTATTTTATTCTAAACATTACATTATGTATAAGGGATAATATTTTTATATAAAGGGATACACTTCAATGATATTAAATACCCGTTGCAAATATTAGCGAAATGGGCAGACGTTCATTTTTTTTTTCAAATTTGTTTGTAACTTCCATATATAATACATCATTTAGATAAAAAAGAACGATTTTTTACAACAGGGTGTTTCAGAACATTGAAATCACATACAGTTATAGGTTAACCACTTATTACAACGATACAATTCACTTATGAAATAGAAAATTAATACCTAAGATATATATTATAAAAGCCCTTCTCAACTTTTAAAGAGTTTTATTAGTATTATAATATTATAAATATTTTACCATAGATGTATAAATGTTTGGCTCAAAACATTGAAAAGTATTGTAATGACTATTGTTCAATAACATATTAAGTCAGTTAACTGCAGAAATAAGATTTAATAAGCTTAGTTTAAGAATGCGTATTATTTTACTGAAATTAAATTACGTCTTACACTTCATTAATTTATAATTTTAGTTAAATTAATCATTCCATAAAAGATTCGATGCATTTTTTCTTTTTACATTTGCAAATATGGATTCTAAAGACATATAATATTAACTATATTACACTTAAGAAATTATATTAGAAACATTGTTCATCAAAAACGAAAAAATGAATTTATGTTTCATGCTTAAAGATGTTTCAAAGAATACTAAAAGTACACAAATATAGTGGTAAAACGCATAAAATAGAAGAAAAGATGAGGCTGATGCATATGTATTTCGAATATGTTTTTAAAAATTTATTTGAAATTTTATTTCTTACTATTTACTCCAAGATTATTTTTTCTTCCTGCTCTTTCTTTTTATAAGAATTTAATTGTATTATATAAAGGGAAGGTAATAGAATCCGGCTTATTTTTTCTTATTATTTTTATTTTGGAAGTTCTAACGCCTATATTTAGTTTATTTCAAACCCGAATTAAATTTTACAGGATCTTTACAATAAAGCCCATGCATTTTTTTAAAGAAATGAATTTATAATTTTAATAGTAATTTAATTAATATTTCATAAACTTTAATTTAAAAATATTATATTAGATTTTACTTAAAATGTTTCTATTTAATAAAGAGTTATTAATGAATTTTTTTCCTCAAAGATAAGCCCTTCTCTCAAAGCACTTTGAAAATTATTATTTTCATAGGTTATTGTTAAGGAGCTATATAAATTTTTTCTGCTTTATATTTTTAAATAAAGGTTAAATTAATATGTATTTTGATGAGTTTTATATACATTTATAAACAATAAAAATGTTTAGAAATTTAGATAGAATAAGAAATAAAAATTAACAAATATTTTAAGATTTTAAAAAACAGGAAAATTGTTTTAGCACATATATGTAGATGTCTGTAAGAATAAATTTCTTCGTGAATTTTTGTGCATTTTCATATTATTTTTTTTAAAAAAATTAGTGAATTCTTTCGTAAGAGTTTCTGTAGTTTAAGTACACTAACATGATTTTTTCCTAGCTTTCTTCACAGTCACTAGTTTTTGTGTTATCGTTATTAATAATTTATTTTATCTGAATATAGAAAAATTTTAGAGTACATTATTGTAATCACAATTTGATTCAAAAACATAGAAAAATTTTTTTTGCCAATGAGATTAAATTAAAAAAAGTTATTGCCTTATAAGTTATAAAATATGCAACGACATTGAAACTATGTATATTTTAGTAATATTGATCGAAATCATATACATATATTATCACATTTTACTTCCTATTGTTCTATAGTCTAGAATGATTTTAGTATTTCTTTAGGATGTTTACGTATTGCATTTTTACAGTAGCAGAAATTATCTAGTTTCACGTTTCTTTTTGTCCCCAATTTTTCCACATTAAAGCATAAAAATATTATTTTTTAAGCAAATGCTTTTTTAATGCAACATAACATCTTTAAAGCAATGTGGAATATTTTGAAGATTTCTTTTTTTAAAAAAAATCATAATATTTAACATAAAAACTGAAATACTTTTTGTATATCTTTGATGTTTACGCGACAATTTATTACATTTTATATAAATTCTCATTCAACACCTTAAGAAAACAGGTATTGAAATTCGACAATAATAATCTTAATATGAGCCAGTACAAGAACTGATTCGAAATTTCACAGTATCAAAATCACAAATATATGACATAGCTTAGGGATGTTCTTTTGACACTTATAATAATTCTCTTTTTCCAAGATAGTCTAAAAACATAACCCTAATTCTGGCTTAATGTTAGCGTTCATATAAAATAGAATTTATAGCCAAACAACTTGATCTTTCGTCTTTTTTTTTCAATACTTTTTAACTGGAGGACATCCTTTACTAAATATCTTCACCAATGCAAACATAATCAAATGCGAATGGTTGTCAAACCAATCTAGTCCAATGGACAATCAACCAAATTGTCCTTCTGCAATTAAATATATGGCAATCAATTTCTTGAGAAGGACTTATCTTCGAAATAGCTGCACGAGAAGGATCTCCATAGCGACACATGCGCATTCAGTTGTGGGCAGATGACGTCATGTACTTCAGACGTGGTCCTGTATTGCAATGTGCGGTGTGGCAGCCATCTTGGGCTGGTTTCTGTGGTGTTGAGTGTCGGAAGGTGTCCGCCGTCGCTTGCATTTTCGGTGGAAGATTGCGCACATGGTGATAACAGTTATAATAGCTCCACCGAAGGATAACCCAATAATCAGATGGATATCGATTCCATGTATAGCGAGACCTATTAAAAATATTAACAATTTATTAAAATGTTTTTCAGTTAATATTTGAAAATTTATGAGTGTTAATAAAATGTGTGTGTGACAATTTATCTCTTTAGATTATTAAAACTTTCTAATTTAAATAAAATTTGTATATACTCAGAAATATTTATTAAGAAGTAAAATTTTTAATATATATATGTGCAATTTTTATTTGTGTTATGCTCTATTTATGCAATGTATCAGTTGATGTTAGAATATATTATTATGTTTCAGTTTGTTGCAAAATGTACTTACAATCTACTTCATCTGAATAATCATCTAAGCCACAGTTCGGTAATCCATTGCATTTGGCACTTTCTGAAATGCAGTATTTACTAATACTGCATTGAAATTGATCACATTTTGTTCCTATAACAAATAAAAAGCATCACTACTGAAAATGAAGTTTTTTACATAACATTAATTAAAATAATCATTCTAAATTATAAATTTTGTGTAACAATAACTAAGATATTCATTATAAATGTCTTTCAGGGAACTCTTGCCCTTTAGTATTTATTCTTATCTTGATTGAATAATTTCTTCTCTTCAACTAAATCAAATGAAACTGAGAAATTTCTAAATAAAGTAATAAGTTAAAAGTTTAAAGAAAAAAAAAGTTATTTACTTTAAGGTATATGGATAATCAAGAAATTTAAAAGTCTAACTCTACAAATACCTTTAAAGTCAATAGTTGGGAGGAAGAAAGAAAATAATTACTTATATGTAAATGTATCAGATATCTCAAATCTATGTTTCAGATATTTCAAGAAGTTATTTTTATTCCTTTGAAAATCGCTTTTTCTTTCTTTTTTTTTTTTTTGAATAAACTTGTTACAGCCAATATGTTGTTAAATCGGGTGCATAAAACATAGGAAATTGCCTCATCGATTGGCAAGACTCCAAAATGTCTTCAATAATCCTTATCAATCATTATTTTTGATTGTGATATAGTAGACAGTATAGCAGACATACCATTCTGATTTAAACAAGACTAAGATTTCATTTTAAAGCAATAATACTAAAGAGAAATTTACTTCAGCAATTTTATTGTTGTCAGGTAAGAACTTTTAACAGATATATTTATTTTTATGCAAAAATTAAGACATTTTGTATTCACATATTACTAACATATAAATAGGTGTAATACATTTTTTTTATCTTTAAATTCTTTTTTCTTTCTTTCATTTTTAATGTATAACCTGTTTTAACAGGATCATATGCTTCCAGATTTACTAATTATTTAATGGATCTTTCGTTTATAATCATAAAGGATTCATTTGACAGAATAAATACATTTGATTAAACCAAAAATAATCACAAAATTATGACATGTTTGAAAAAATCTTTAAAGGAAATATGCATTTCAGTATTAATATTGTTTTGATAGATTAAAATTTCTTACTCCCTCCTCCTAAATATGGCATCATATATTATTGGAGCTTTATAACAATATCATTTTACAGACACACATAAAAACATATCCGTTACAAGGAGTTTCCCTGTAATTATTTATTTTCTGGATGAAACTCTTTAGAATCTTTAAAAAAAAAACTTTAAGCAAAACAAAATGAGCTTAAGTTTTGATATGAGGGATCAAAAAAATATATGCTATAATTTTGTTATGAAAGATTTGTTTGTTTGAGGTGTATGAAATTCCTCCATGCTATTTAAGTTTGACATATAGAACTGCTGCTTTTAAGTTGAATAAGTTATGTATTTCAATATATTATCCTTCAAGAGTTACAAGTGTTTTAAACTTTCTTTAGCACAGCTTTCATATTTTTTTCAGGATGGTTAGAATTAATAAGTATTTTAATGAATATTTTTAATTTTAGAATTGTATTTTTTAAAGTTCAGTTATAATTTTAATTTCTGTCAATGTACATTTTTGTCCATGAATTTTTAATGAAATAAATTTTCCACTAGAATTTTGAGACGAAGCACATTAAAAAAATTAAATGTGTTGTTATTTCAAATATAGACTGGATATATAATATTATAAAATATTTTCTGTTAAACTTTGTAATTGCCATTCACCGTAACGAAAGCAATGACGAAAAACTTTTTACCGTTTAATTTTAAAATAAGTGTTATACAACATTTAAATAAAACAAATTTAACCATTAATTACTTATCCATAAATCAAGAAATACATTATCCATTTCTAAAAATTAAATGACTCAAAACAACAAAATTAAAAGTCACTATGATATGAAAATTATTGAACAACTGATTTTAGGAATTTTGTGGTTAGAATATATATTTTAGTTTTTGGAAGTATTTTGAGAAAAAAAAATTATCATTAATTACCTTCTTTTACTTCCGTCCAAGTGGCTTGAAATCCTTTCGCACCCACTGCTTTATCAGCGGTTACAAATCTAGGGGAAAATATTTTATTTAAAATAAATGTGATAATATAAGAAAATTTTCTGTTATCATTTCAAACGAATTCAAGAGATGTGAAAAGTGTTAATAAAATTAACAGTAAGGTGTTAAAATGATTTTAGTCTCATGAAAAAAAATTAAGTACTGGAAACAAGAATCCTAATGTATCATGAATTTTAAGAAATACTATATAATATTAATGATAATGTTTCACAACAGACTTAATTTATTGTTAAGATTATATGTAGTTCTTCGTAGCTATAAGTAATTTAAAAGATGAAGAAATATACGCGGCTACTATGTACATGAGAATACCTTTACATTCAAATGAAAAAATTTTAAAGCGAATTCCAAAATATTTTAGTTTTCAAAAGAAAGAAATTTTTGAAAAATATTTGAGTTCCTATTCGAATTGTCAAATCCTGCAGCAGAGACTGAACTACATTGTTAAGATTCAAAAATGTCATTCTCAATGTTTCTTTATTTTTTACTTATTCTGTACTTGAAACATAAATTATTTAAAAATTTGGAGATATGATTACCACATCAATTTTGTAGTTGTATAAGCATTTAAGAGAATGTTAAAAACTATTTTATACTCACGATATCTTCATAATATTACTAGATGATAAGATTTCCTTGCTGTGATTGGCTAAGGAGTCACCACACAATTCCATCGGAGGTTCACTTAATTCTGGGTAAACTCTGACTACAGCTCCTGGACAACCACGACCTGTAGTGAAATATTTTTTTTTAATATTGAAGTTAATTTCACAGTAAAAGTATAATAATAATAATAAAAAATGAATGAATGTGAATCGTTTTTAATAAACACACACACACACACACACATATATATATATATATAATATTTATTATTATTGAGTAGTTTCTTATAATACTTCTCATTGAAAATTAAGCAGGAAAAATAATTCAGAACAATAATGACAAGGAACAAATATCGACTTTTTTTTATACAAAAATACTATGAATAAATTACATTTATATAAAATTGAAAGTACAGAAATATGCATTTAATTAGTTAACCTTACTAGTTAAATGCTTCAGTAGGGAAAAAAATTATTGAATATTTTTAAAATTATATCATTAATTTTTCAATAAAGTTAGAAGATGAAAAAATTTCTCTTTAGTTTCTAGATACAAATTTCATAAAATGCGTTTCCATTAAAACAAAAATAAATATTTTTACGAATATCTTTAAATGATTAAATTTAACGCGTATTTCCACTTATGAAATACGCGTTAATTCAATATGTTATTATTCTATTTGTTCTAATTTATAAGTCTTTTCATAAATTTCACGTCAAGAAAGCATTCAGCAGAAATTTTTTTAACAAATCAGCAGAGATTTTAATTAGTCCCCCAATGATTTTTATTTCACATTCATTATTCAGTAACAAAAAACTCAAATCATTGAAAAAATAATAAGTAATTTCCTTTTTATCTAAGATTTGGACTATATTTTATTTTACAACTCTTTATATATTTTTCCTCTTAAGTATGAATTGGTTCTACTCAATTCAAACCTTGTTTATTTAAAGGCAAACTATTGCAAATCATTTTTATTTATTAATATTTGTTTTGTTACTTATTTTGGTTTTATTATTAAAACTATTTACAGATGTATTTTCCATTTGCTATTCAGGCTATATTTGTCTGATTAACTGAAGAAATTTTCCATAACCTTAAAAAATAAATTAAACACTTAGTTTGATAAAAAAATATAAATGAATTTGTTCTTTACACAACAAGATATTTTTTTTAATTTTCTCAAAATATATTTAAGAAAAAAAATCTGAAGCCTTAATTATTACATATTCTGATTATTTATTTCTTGAATGAGTATTTTTCAAAAATATTTCACTTACGATATATGCATAAAAATATAATATTCTCATTAAGAAATACTAAAAATAATTTTAAAATATTCTTCAATAATTAGAGGTCCCTATCCAACATTCAAACAAAAATACACTTTCTTTTTTTATAAGCATTTGCAATGGTTATAACGATATAATTTTAAATATTGAAATTGAAAATTTTAAGAAATTAGAATTTTTATTTACGAAAACACATTATCTCTAAGAGACAGAGAATAGTGAGTATATATTAATTTGTTATAAAAAATTTAACTTCTTTTATTTTTAACTAAATAAGTATGATGCAACATACTTTTTCTAACGTAAATATTTGACGTCTCTTAGAAAGAAAAAAGGATGCTTGGTCGTTAGTTTAAAAGTGTACTAAAATCTTTTGTATTAAAATGTGATTTAGTTTTACATTAATTTCTGTAAAGGTACTTTTTTAATTTTTATACCTTCTTTTCAGAAAATTTTAATGTTCGAAATCTCGTGTTCCATATAAATATTCTTTTTACCATGAAAATAAACAATGACATTTGAATGAATTTAATTTTGCGACATGAGATGAAGTGGGATCCCCATCCCTCTCTAAATTCAAAATGTTTTACACTATGACCCTGAATTAAATACATTTTAAACTAAATGTTATTATTACTACAGTAAAATTATAGGGCCGTGACAGCTAAATGACTATAGTCGTTGACTCGTAGCCAGTGTTGTTTTCGTCGAGTTGTGGGTTCCGAGTCTTGATACCACTAAAGACTGGCCATGTATAAGGTATGATTCACGTTAAATCAGGTTCCGTTGGTGTATTGTGAATGTTTGGAGAGGGACGTCTTAGCTCAGCTGTCGTCTTCGTCACTTGACCGAGGTTCAATTCTACGAGTTCCGTGTCCAATAGATCTCGTGATGCTTCTCAGTATGATGTTAATTGAAAATCATAGTCACGCCGTAAAATGAAAATAAAATAAATCTTACTGTATATTAATATATTCTTAACATACTAAATATTTAATGAGGCAACTACAATTCAAACTGAAACTATTGTGAATTAGTTCGGAAAAAATCAAATTAGATTATATATTTGATAAAGCTGTGTCAGATTATTTATGACCAAATTATCGGGATCCTTTAAGGAACTTCGAGCTGACAAAATTTATTTTAAACTCATTAATTATTATTCCAATCTACACATATCTATATCTCCCTTTAACTGCACAACTATACTTGAACTTTCTAATCTAGCTCTCATTTATTTAAAACTATACATATGAGTTCCTCAAAAAACAAGTGAAAAAAATTCTGTGCAAAGAACAGATTTAGCCATCCAAGGTGCTTTTTATTTTTATTATTTTTTTAAAAATTAATTAATTAAATATAAGAATGAAAGTAAACAACGAAATAGTGGGAAATGGACGTTAGCAAAATTTTCCGATATTAAAATTAAAGGAAAAGATAAATTATTAAATTGAATATAATTAAATTAAATATAGTTAAAATTTAAAGCAAACGATAAATTATTAAATTTAATATTATATCAACTACATGTAAGTAAAATTAAAGAAAATGATAAATTATTAAATTGAGTACATTTAAGCTAAATGTAATTATAACTGATGCAAACGATAGAAAATTGAAAAGTGATCTGGTACGCTATTTTATAGCCTGCCTAAAAAAATGGCCCTTTGGGTGACTAACAAGCCACGTGAATTCTATACATTATTTTGAAAAGTGGTCAGTGACAACATTTTACTGTTGTACTAAAACAGAAGTCATTTGGAAGCTAATTAAGAGATACTAACATTTCAAACCAGACATCACGTTTACAACTTAATAAACAAATATTTGTGTCTAAACAGTCTGAAAGATACACAATTCAAATTCGTTACCTCTCATATCAATCGATGTTCAATTATGAAATATAGCAAAAAATGGTATTGATTAAAACTTACGCTCGGGATCCCCTTCTATGAGGAAGAAAACGAATGATAGGAGGATTCTGTGGTGGGGTCGGACGGTGATGAACCAATTACACACTTGGAGACTTGGTAGGTAAGATCCGGGGAAACCGGGACTCAGCAAGACACCCTCTGTAAGCTCGGAAATATTACGACCACAGTCTATAGAAGATAAGATGTAATTCATTTTACATCCAGGCCAATGATGATATAGATATTCATTGAAATATGTTTTATAGTCTTTGATATCAATTTCGATATAAAAAAACATTTCTCTTAAGTACATTATATGAATAACACTGTCCAGGTTTGCAAATGATGCCTATATTTGTTAGTATTTTAGGCCTGATTTAATATTAAACTTTTACCTCCTGTTACATGTGCACATAAATGATATAAATTATAATTTTCTATTCTTTAGTGAATATCTAGACTTCGACCTTATATGGAGCATTTTAAAATAACATTAAAAATATTTTGAAAAAAGTTTTAAAATTACCTTAGAAAGCTGTAAAATTTAGATAAAAGGTTAAATTAGAATTTATTTAAAATCTCTTTTTATAACAAATATGTTTGAATATAGTGATAAAGTTGATTTGAAATAATAATTCAACTGAAATTTTTCAGATATTTCTCTTTCTTATATATCTAATCACTTTGTAAACACATTTAAAACATTTATTACATATAAGTAATATTTTTTAAAAAAATTAGTAAGATAATTATTTTAAAAACATTAAATATAAAAATCTATATTTCAAACTTATTTTTTTTCAGCTCATTTCAAAATTTGTTACTCATTTAAATGATTATCAAACCATGAAAGCTATAAATTATAATCATTTTACATTCTTCCCAAACTTACTCGCCGTCGTTTTTATTTATTACTACCCACTCTTTGAATGATCTGCATATAGCAGTTGCACGAAAGCTGCATTGACCTTTCAGAATTCTTTTGTAGGTTCGATGACTTACTATTCCATGAAAACGTTATACCTCCCCCTTTTACATGCAATAAAAATGTAATAAAAGAATAGTGTCGCATTCAAATTCTTACATTAAGCCTTGCTGACGAATTATTTCTATTGCAATTATTAGTCTTGACATCTAAAGAAATCCTTGAACGCTTATGTTATGCTAAATATAATTATTATTTTGGCTACTTTCAAAAAATTATTTTGCTTAAAATAAATCTGTATAAGAAATTTTACATTAATAAAAAAATTGTAACAATTTTTAAATTTCTTCTAGTAGATATCTATTTAAATATTTCTAATCGATTTGACGCTGTTCTATTTCTAAGTAAGCACTATTTTCATTACATGTTTTACAGTACACCTATTATATTGTCAACTACAAGACATAACTATCGCAATATATACGTAATAGGTTATAATAATTCTAAAATACACGCGTTAAACAACATAAAAGTTGTCTCAAATATTACAAAGGAAAGATAAAGAGAAAAATAATTTTCAAGTAACAAAAATTATGCGATTGTTGAATAAAAGAACCATGTATTTTGTTCACTCGTATTAGATTGCATTTATTTTCATTCATAACTAAAATTTTCAAGCATTTTTTAAATAATTCAAATGCATAATTTATGTACTAAAATTAGTACTAAAATTAAGCAAGTACTTTTATTTACTATTTTAAAACAACATATGGTTTAATAGACTGAATGAATGGATGAAATCCTTATTATGTTTTTTTGATACAATGTTATTCTGCTTATATACTTGCGTATTATCACAAAATACATTGTTTTTACTTAACTCAAAATGTTCAAAAACATAGACTTATACAATTATTAAAGATACTATAACTATTATGCCACTGTTTTCATTAATTTTTCATAGTCAGGTTATTATTCAGGTTTACCATTATTAATATTATTTCTAATTTTGCTATCGATTTTCATTAGTGTCTTAAGCGCATAAGCTCATTGCGCAATCTTAGACAGACTGAGATTGAAATATACATTCTTTAATAATTTATAAGTAAACAATAACATTAAGCAAATTATTTTTAAATGTGGTTAGTTAACAACTGAAATTTTAAAGGAAGACACAGGGTTAACAATTACAAATTTTTGTAGGATGTTGTTTTCTTCTTTTAGGTAATTTTTCATCATTTATATCGTTCAGAAATACACGTTATATACTGGAACATAAAGATTGGTTTTTCAGTTAAAAATTTGTAATGCATTTGTGCAAAAAAAAAAAAAAAAAAAAAAAACCCAGAAAAGTCCCACTCAAGCAATACGCAAACTACAATTATTAAAAGTAAAAATAAAATCAACGTTTGATTTTCTAACTAAAAAACTGCTTCCTAAGCCGGATAATTAAGATTTTTTTTTAAAAAAAGGCAATTTTCTATGAATATTATTATATAAAATAGCAATAATTAAATAAGAAATACATTCTTAAAATATTAAAATGTTTACTAAATATATTAAATTTATTATGACAAAAATATATTTTGTTGTATTTGTTACTTTATTACATAATTTTGTACAGTAAAAATTCAAGGATTTTTCATCGATATATATAACATGAACAATATTTAAAGTACAGGAATTTATCCATATATCATTTTAATGAAATGATAAAAAATGTCATACAATTTTACAGTATTTGATATTTTACTCTACCATTATTTGTTGGTTGAATCTACTTGAGTTAGAAAATTTTACGAATGGAAATAAATTTAACTTGTAATCGCATTAGTTTTACTAAGAGTCAAAACCTGTAATATTTTTAGATAAAAATTTACAAAAATATCAGTTATTGATGGTTCATAATATCAATTCATATATCTCAAACATAGTCCAAAAAATTTAAGAACTTACAATAAATAAATACTTTTTTATTCGGAAACTAATAATTTCTGTGACATGAAGAATAAAAAATAAAGAACGTAAAAAAATTTGAATAGAATGAGAGAAAAAAAAAATATAGGACATATTATATGCAGGAAAAAAATAATTTTGTGGATTAAAATAAAAAAAAAATCCAATACAGATTAAACTACATTAATCACTTTGGAAAGTGTGGAGGCAGAATATATATTAATACTGGAGCTACGTTTTATAAGAGATAGATATAAAGTTCAAGGTCACAGTATTTTAACATTTTACAAAGAGCCTAAAGCATTTATTAATGAGAAAGGATATTGCATAAAAGGTGACAAATAAGATGTTTCAACATGAGCATACCAACATATCGCGTATCTGCCGGGAAGAATTCATAGGTGGCCGTAAATCCCGAGGCTACATTTTTGTCGTCCGTGTGCAAGATGACCTTCATAGTGTCCACTCCCAACGCTGACATGATTGGTCCCGGAGCGGTTCGTCCGCAATACCGCCCCAGCTTCCTCTCGCGACCTGACGGATACACTTCGTACATCTCCAGCCAATCTTCTTGGCAAATCTCGCTAAAATAGTAATTTTTTTTGAATAAAAAAATTAAAAAGTGTAGAAATATTGGAAAGAGATGAAAGAAAAATTCAATTCGATACATGTATCAATGCCAACAAGAAATAAATAAATTAATAAAATAAAATAAAAAATAATTGCACAGTAAAAAAGGATCTAACTTTTATCACTGAATAATGGCTCAATTTTATTGGCTGATTCACCTTTTTCAAGTTGGTAATGAATGGAACAAAATAACCATTTAAAATATTATTCATGTAAAGAAAATAAATTATAAAGTAAATAAAATTAGAAATCATTTATCTCAAAGTAGTTCGAAATCAAACATAAAGAAAAGGATTTTTCTTGTGATGAATGTAATAAGATATTGAAACAGGAAATTTTGGTTTTATTTCTTTCTATTTCATATATACATCACATTTTTTATCTAACATTTTAATAGCTACTTTTAAATGTTATTGAAAATTTCTTTATCACATTTTTAAATTTTTCTCGAAAAATGCGAAAAAATCTAATATTGCTCTTTTTCATTTAATTATAATTTTTTTCAAAAACATATTTTTAGGATTTAAGGTGATTCATTATTTCACGAAATAAAGAAAAATTTTTGAAGCAATTGTATTTAAATGACCAACTTCAAAGGGCATTTTAAATAAATAAATAAAAACTAAACCATTAAATAAAATTTTCTCTATCACAATTAAATTATTTTAATTTATGCAAAATTTCAATCTTGAAAAATTCAATAAATTACAGCTATATAAAATGTCATATAAATTAGCACTGTTTTTATTTTTATTTTGTACGTAGTTCCCCTATATTTTAAATATTTAATACTTAAATAAAAATGAATACAAATCTTAAATATTTACATAAGAATGAATGGTACTTTTTAATCGTATAAGAATTGTGTATAAAATTTGTAGTATAAATGTTAACTTTTAGAATCACCTTAATTTACATCGCAACAATACCTATTATCTCATTTCTGAATGTGACAGAGATTATTTACTTTTTAATGAGATTGTTTTTAACAGACCATGAGTGTTATGTACTAAACAAATATGTTTTAAATATATTACTTACTTGTATCCATAAGCTTCAATATCCATTTTGGTCTTGAAGTAGTTGAAGACTAGATTGACTTGTTCTCCTTCGAGACCTAGGAAGTAATACTCGCACTGTATGGAAGATGGGTAGTTGGCCGGATAGTGGGGAGAGTTGAAGTCACCCTCTTTCTGGCTCTCGCTCCGGTAGAAGAATTGGCACGATCCATTCGGAGAGGCAGTACCAGGCACTTGGTAATCTACGAGAACAAAACTAAACTTATACCAGTGATAAAATAATTGGATCATAGTCTGATAGTGGATTGGATTCAGCGACGTCAGTTGGGCCTTAGAAATATCAAAAAGGAAATGAGGTACAGTTCTAAATAGATACGACTGAAGCAAAAATTATCAATCAAAATATGAGTTTCAAAACAAAAAGAATATAAAAAAGTTTAAAAGCTTCTTATATGTGCAATAATTTACTCAATAATAATTATTTATATCTCGGTAATTGCGGTATCTGACCATAGCACAGCCCGATCATCTAAAATGCTGGATTACTGAAAAATCACTAACAATAACACATTTAAACTGCATAAACTATGTTTTATGGTGTACAATTTTATGCAGTATTTGCAAATAGCAAAACAAACGAAATAACTAAGACCACAAAAAAGCATTCGTATTGATAGCCTACATTATGCCATTGAAGTGAAAGGCATAAAATAATACTTAATAAGGCTTATCATTCTGTGTATTAAAGCCGGATTACTGGCAGGGTAGGATAGATGAAGTGAGGATTAAAGAACAGTACAGTGCATAAGACGTTCATTGAAAAGAGTTGACTGTACGTCACATTCACAAAAGCTATCGAATTGAAAATCTTAATCGATCCATTCAAAATCTAATTTTGTTATGTTCTCGTAGCAAGTACTTTTCAAAGTTGTTGGCGATGCAGTTCAACACCGAAGGAAAACTTCCGTTACAATGAATGAGTAAACTGTATAAGATAAAATTGAAAAGTTACATTAAATGCATATTTAAATTAATCAAATCAAATAATATCATTAAATTTTGTTCTTTAGGTTAGAATAAAAAGTTTACATTAAATACTCAGAGTTGCTTAAACAGTGTTTTGATAGTATTTCTAATGTAAATAAAATAATGTATTTTTTTTCAAAATCATTTGTGAAAACTAGGTTTTTACTTTAAATGCTATTCAGATTAATAGCTTTAAATGGTATCATTGTCAGGCAATTATCTTTGTTATTAAAATTTTCACTAATAAAAAAACAAATATTATTTCATCCTTTTGTTTCTCATCTTTATTTACATTCGAAATGGATTCGTTGGCGGCTAGAAAGTGAAAATGTAATGATGGACTATACCTTCCATTTTAAATGTTCAAATAATATTTAATAATTAAGAAATCCAGTAATTAGATAACAAAATGTATTTTTTCGACATAATTGGTACATAGATGTTATACAATTTTGATTAATGTTGCATTTTTAACGACACGATAACATGTAAAAATAGTTGCTGTGTCAACACTCTCTCTGTTAGTAGTAGATATGAAAAGGTCAAAAAGTAACATGTAATTTAAAAATTTTGCGAAATTACTGTCATTTCGTCTTTTCTCTAAAATTTTCTTATATTCTGTTCAGCTCACAAAACACATGAAAAAAAAATATTTTGTTCAATATATTTAACTATATTTAATGATCACTGTTGACATTTGATAGAAATATGATATTACGGATGGAAGTATTTAGATTTTAAGAGAAAAAGTAACTTTCATAAATGTTTCATAAGTAAGCACTCGCTTATTTTTAAAGAATTTAAAACACTAAACATAAATGGAACAAAAAAAATACTTCTATTACTTCTGGTACTATTAATGATATGAACACTGTTCATTCTCTAAATATATGAAAAATTCAATAAAATAACAAATTACTAATAATATTAACTAAGATCTGAATGTTTGAAATCTAACTAATAGTAGTTAAGTTTATGATATTATTTTCATAGTTTTTTCATCATTTAGTTTGTGATATCATTTTATTTCAGTTATTTTCATAACTGAAACATTTATCAGCAACTCTCAAATAGTATGAATTAAGTTCAGTTCTCTTATTTTAGTTTCCCATTAATATTTTGTTCTATCTGATTAATATTTTTTTTGAATTCGCAATGTATCAGATCAATGGTATTTTGGTGTTTAAACTCAACAAGGCTGAAATGAAAATGAAAATTTCGGTTCAAATCTAAGTATCAAGTTTCTCATAAAATTTATATTTTGGTTTGACAGTCCATTATCGTTCAGAACAAATGCAACTTTGTAGGAACGATTTGAATAAAGCATGGATATTGCTGAACCTCACCTGCTTCGAAATGATATTGGGCCTTGAAACCCTGCCCTTGTGTGGATCCACTTTTGAATATCATCACCAATCGTGGTCCTTCTGACTTTAAGCTCGGAGGAAGATCTTGGCCACATAAATTATGATCAAATTCATCTAAGGCGTAACGTTCCTCTTGACCTTGGAGATAAATTCGCAAAAATCCGTCTGTGCAGCTGACGATATAAAAAAAAACATTACTGGACCTTATCTGTATTAAAAAAAAATTATTTTCTTCCTTAATTAGTGTAATTCAAAGAATCACGCAACATCTGTAATGTAACCTTTAGAATCTTTAATGCATAGTTCGCAATGTGAGATATAATAGCTTGAAATTGTGTATAACGACTCCTATATACTGGAGTTGAACAGATTAATTTCTTAGTATTGTTTCTTTCATATTACAACACTTAATAGTTAGTTCACACAAAAAATGTAATAAGAATTTTATTATTATATTTATATGATATATATGCTAAATTACATAGTTTCATAATATCGTTTTAACCAAGAAAATTTGATTCAAATTTATAATTTTCTGAAACAGTAGCTGTTGTTGTTACACATCCTCATGATTAGCAGAGCTAAAATCAGGAAATAAAATATTTCTTAAGTTATTTTTTGGCAATTTTTAAGCTTTCTCTTTTTTATAAATGTCGTAGATAATACACAAATTCAATTTCTAATTGGCTATTTTGCTGTGTAATTTTGAGACATAACACACAATTATGTCTTTCTCTGAAAGTATATCAGTCAATTTTGATTAATCGATATTTTAAAGTCTATCAAAATTTCAATCAATTCTTCGTAGATTACACGAATTTAATTAATTGTTGAATACTATATAATTGTGGCTAATTGTTTTTTCCCTTCATTTAAAAAGAGATTTTAAAAGTAGTGCACGTCAAATGAGTCTTTGAAAGGTAGTAACAATAAACCTTTATTTACTATGTGTATTTTTTGCTCACGGTAGCTATATCTTATAATGTGTTATAATTAATTTAAACATTGCTTACTATAACAGAAAAGTAAGCCTTTGAAACTCTCAAAAGTTTTATCTTACTTAATTAAAAATTTCTGAGATTTATTTAAATGAAATTGGAATAACCCCCCTTTTTTTTCAAATCATGATGCATTTATTTTTAATTATATCATTTTCATTATGCTATAATTTAGTATCAAGAGAATATTAAACATAATTAAGATGACTCAAAATAATACTTTGTCTATCTACTTACGTTGGTGTTGTTGAGGGAATTTCAAATTTTTCAAATTTTAATCTGACTCTTTCTAATCTCTGAGCATCTTGCATTCCATACACGTAATAACGACAGACAACGTTATGATGGTATGGGTAAGGATAGTTTGGGGAACATACTAAACCACTGGAGCCTCGTTTACTAAGAATCTTCTGATCGCATTCTGAAAAAATATGATAATGATACAAATATCTCACTTAAAACAACATTTTTATACGTAAGAGATTATACGTAGAGCAATTAAATCTAACACTATTAATACATCGGAACATTTAAAAGTCTTAAGAAAATATAAATTAAATTTTAATGTAAGTTAATTTCAAACTTTTATTGAACATAAGTTTGTATTTTTTTTCTTTAATTTGAAGTTAAAGGAAATTTATATAAAGCGTCATCAAATTAAACTTTAAGAACCTCCATTATATATGCAACCGTATTGTATTACAGTATTCATATAAAACGAGGACCATTATCTATAAACATTTTGAAGAACAGAGTTTTCAATTATGAAAATAATTCTTATTTTTTAGTTTGTTCAGCGTTTAGGAATACATAGAAAAATAAAATGACCTATACCATTTTAATGATACTATATAAATTTATCTTTTACATTTTACTTTTTTCCATTTTTAACCAAAAATAATAAAGTATAACAGCAGATTATTATTCAACAGAATGATATAATAGTGTTATTATTCATTTAAATTAGTAATATTTAGAATTACTGAAAGAAGAAGGAATATGCAGAGCAGAACTTAAAAAATTAGAAATTATTCGTAATAGCTGATTTTTCAACGAGTAAAAAGCAAAGATATATGATTTATCGATTATATCGATACCTTAAATTTATCTCCTCGTTTTGTTATTCTAAACTATAGTTCATATCAAAATATAACTAATCAAATTATATATTTATAATATTCCGAATAAAAAACAAAATACAATACTCATGTTTGTAAAAGTTTTGAGAACATATTAAATATGAAGGTTATTTTTTTCAACCTTCAATGGACCATAAAGTAAGACAAGGGCACAGAACGACGTTAGATTTGTTGTTTGTTGGTAAGTTATGTACAAACATGATTATATTTCAACATAAGCACCGTGAAGTTTCACGCATTTGTCATATCGGAGGATGAGTTTTGTTATCCCGTCCTCGAAGAATGTTGCCAACAGTCATGTGAGACAGTCCTGAATTTTGTTTCGAAACTTCTCTCTAGAATGAAAGCTAAGGAGTTCTAGCCAATTCTTCATTTCAAAGAAGAAATGAAAATCACTTGGAGCTAAGTCAGTCAATGTTATACCCTGGATGATCAGACACATCTCATTTAAACTTCTCCAGAAGCCGTTGTGTTATAGCAGCATTGTGAAGGCGGGCATTGTCATGAATGAGCACATTTTCAGAAGCTAGCATTCCGCTTTTTTTCGATTTGATGGTTCTTCGCAGTTGTCAGAATGTCTGACAATAAACATCTCCAATGATCACAGATTCCTATTATATTAATTCAACAAGCAAGACACCATTTTGGTCTCAAAAACCCATAGTAATAACATTTTGCTGTTAAAGGTTTGTTGCGTCCTTATCCCCCTTCACCGTTAGCTTTGATACGGCAGTCTTTAAACTGTCTACATCAGGGGTGGACAATCTTTTAGGTTCGGGGGTGGATGGGAATGCTAGCGGTGGGATGCATCTTTAAAAATAATTGCATTCATTAGTTAACTTTGCATTTCAGAAAAAAAGTGTAAATCGTACTATAAAAATCAATAAATATAAATTAAATAAAATAATGTCAGTTTTATTCAATTTATTTTTTGTGCAATTTTCATGTCATCTATAGCTGTAAGTATAGAATCAGTTTAATGAGACTAATGCACCTAATCATATTTTTATACATTTTTTTTTTAATTCAGGAAGGAGATTGTTTGTTGAGATTTTCATCACACCTGCAAGTTAATGTCTTTCAAAGAGCATCTATCTCTACTCTAATTTATTTTCAAGCAAGAAAAGTTTGCTCACAAATACATGCAGACCGAAACACAGAGAACATTTTCCCAGTATATTTCTTCATTTATTGAAATTTCTTAGCAGAAAAAAGATTTGTAAAATGTGATGAATGAAATATCATAGCATTAAATGCTTATTTCACAGTTTGATTTAATTGCGTGACAATCAATTCTAGCTGAAGATACTCAGGTGATGCGTCAATATTAGCAGTTACGGGTTATGAGAGCAAACTGAGTTTAGGCTCAATTTTCGTACATTCCTGAAATCTTCTTGTGACCTTGTCCTCCTAATTCCGCAGATGATCCCTAATATTAGCAGAAACACTTTCAGGGACCTTTTATTTTCCTAACAAAGGGATAATGATAAAAATTGCCTTTACTTGCTTGCCTTGCAAATAGACCTATTTTTGCTTCGAATGATTTAAAGCACTGGAAAGAAATCTCAGTTCAACGCGTATTTTTCTGACTGTCTTGGCGGGTCACACATACAAAAATCTCTTAGCCGGCTACTATTTACTCACCCCTTGTCTACATCACTCATTCATTATATCATCACTCATAAATTGTTCATCGTATACTCGGCTCACTGTGTGGTGAATTTCTGCTGCGTTGTTCCTTTCTGCTTGGAGAAAAGGAATAATATTGCGCAGCTCGAACTTGGTGGGCGCATCAATTGTACCATCTATGTTTACGACCCTATATCTCAGTTTAAAATGGCGAGATGACGTCGGTAACAGCAGAGGTTAAAGTTTGAGCGATGTTGTCTACTGTGTATCCCCATCTCTTACCATTTGTCTGGTTATTTAGTAGCTGGATCAGAGGTTGAAAAAAAAAAGACTCTCGTACATGTCACATTTTTTCATGAATTTGTCTGTATATCTCACGAAAAAAAATGCTATGCTCTTTACCTTAAGTATTATATTTCGAGTTGCGAATACAAAAATTTTCAAAATTTTCAGCACAAAAAAAAAAAAAAAAAAAAAAAAAAAAAAAAGTTTTGTTCTCTCCTCACTTAATATTTAAAGAGCCTTTAATTCTTTTAAATTGTAAAATACAGTTTATTTCAAATTCATCGAAATATTTCTAAACCTGATTCAATGTATATGTTATTTAATTTGAAAGGGTATATTATACACTATTTATATTACCATTTATGATTTAGTTCAGTTTTCTAGCTCTTTTGATTGAGTTAAGCTCCTATTTATTTCACAAATCTTTTCCTCTAAATTCTTGTAATTCTAATTTATGAAACACAGTTAAGTGTAGAGCCATTAATCAATAAATTTAAGAAGTAAAAACGCAAATAGAAAAGAAAGTGTTGCGGATTATACTCACGTGTTCCTCGAATATGTTCTCCGTCTGTTTTGCTGATGAAATCTACATTTAATAAAAATTATTGTAATTAAGTTGAAAAAACACTTAAATAAATTAACTAATGTTTGAAATTGTAAAAGATATGTTTGGAAAAAATTATTAAGATTTCGAAACTATCGCAAGAAAATAATTAATACATGCTATATGTATTGTTCGACACATAGAAAAATGTTGAAGATTTTAATTAAGTAGAATTAAATATAGAAATATATTCAGTGGGGAGGGAATACACGGTAACTAGATTTACATCAATTTAGACATATTTAGGCAATTTAGACATAACATTAATTTACATCAAACAATTTAGACATCTCTTGATTGATTACTCATTTTTTATAAATTACATACATTTATTAGAATATTAAACATTATAAATGAAATAGAATGCAAAAAAATAGTTTAATTTAAGCGTAAAATTAAAAATCCACATAAACATTAACTGAAATTTTGATTACAAAAACGAAAATTTATTAACAAAGATTTTCCAATTATCGATATTAAGATGGACAAAATTTTATTTTATTTATTCCAAGTGTAATAAATTTAAAAGATTAGTAAGTGTAATAATTTAAGTACGTAGTATGTGAGATAATTCAGTGTAGTCAATGAACTGTGCGTATGTGCAATAAACATATCTATCATGATTAGATTGTAAGGGTAGTAAAACTTTGTTAAGTCAGGTTAAATTGGACTGGAGCTGTTCCAGGATATTGAAAATCGGGTTCGAAAGAAGATTGGAAAAACTGAAATTAAAATAAAACATACTGACAGAAATCATTTTTATATTAAATAAATCAAGTTGGAATAATATTTACAGAAGATGAAAATGTTTATATTGTGAAATTGGGTAAATAAAAATTCAAAGTCGTTTTTAATAATTTTCAATTGGGACAATGTATCACCGTATACTATCTGTCATTAGTGATAAGAAGTGTAACTAAAGTTTTGTTGACTTTACACAGAGTATTTGTAAAGTCATTCACCCCCCCCCCCCCAATGTTTTCTTTACTATGTTCAGATCTTTAAGATTTCATTAAAAGAAAATAATTCTTCAAAATACGTGTAAGAAACAAATAAATGTCATTATAAAAATTTGGGTATCGCTTTTGGAATTTAAAATACAAGCTGATTAGGGTTATCTGGAGGTCCGAGTTAAAGATATCCGACTCATTGAGTTTCTGCTGTACGTGCAATTAGTAACCGTGTATAAAAATATAATAATAAAAATTATTGATAAGTTTTAAAGCAACATTTGCTTTTCAACAAATACTTCAAAGTGTATTTTTTATATAAGAAATATATATAAGAATAAATTTTTAATTTAAAGGATTTTGACTCAACAAAACTTAAATACTTTATTTTTAACATTTTAAAATAAAAAAAAAGTATTTACCCAAACTAACAAATCGTTCACTGAATTCATATGCTGCTTTAAATCCTCTATTAGAATTATCTGCGTTTCTTTGCAAAGTCACAAACTTCACATAAAGATTCTCCGAGGAAGAAAATACAACTAAATTTCGTTGTTGCCCGCAATAGGTATTGATGAGGGGATACTCTTCCGATTCTCCATCGTAGATTTTTACAAAATCGAAAGGACAACTAAAATAAACAAATAAAACGGTCAAAATATGTCAATAATTTCTTAAAGATAAAATATTACAATCAATAAAAATTCTTATAAGACAATTTTAAATTACATTATATTTCCTACCACATATTTCATGAATGAAATATATTTCTAATCACTATCATAACATATTTCCTATCACTTCTTCATAATCCTGAATGTAACAATAATTTCTTGTTTAATGCTGTTAATTGGTTTCACAGGTTCTTCGTGTTCATATTGTAATTTAAAAAACATTTATTAAAAGTGGATAAAAATCTGTATTTGTCACTTAAAATCTCATTATAGAAAGTTTTAGGATTATTGTGGCATCGTTTGTTTTGCTTAGTTATCAAGAAATCAGTAATAAGACTTTATTTACAGCAATGTAGCAATTTTTGATTAGACTGTGTATGGTGTAAATCAAATATCCAATAGCTCTAGAAGTCTGGGAGAGTTTTTTAATGAAAATTTGCCCAAATTCAGACCTTTTACTAACGTTTTCGAATCAAATTCTTTCCAAGATCCATCACATTGAAAATATTCGACATTATCGCTTTCATTTGCATTTGGTTCAAAGTAATCTAATAATTGCAACAGTTACTCCTCATACATTTTCCATGAATACATGTGCTGAAAGGTAATCTCCCCAATATAAACTCGTAAATTTAAAAGGATCTGTAAATCTCGTTGAGGGAATAAGGCGTTTAACAAGGAGTTGTCATATTTTTAAGAGCAGAAAATTTTTGTTGTTTGCCTAAAATTTTTAAATAATATAACTACATTTAATACGTATAAATAAGATAAGAATATAAGCAAAAATGTAAAACATATTTAATTTTAAATTATGCTCATGATTTTAATGTACACAATTCCATATTTATGGATTAAACAGTTGTTATTTTTATTTTTATATATTTTTTATTTTCGATATAATGTTCATTTGTTAGTACAATATTAATTTTTCGTATTTTCCTTTTGATTGAATTTTAATTTTCATAATTGCATTCAACTAGGACAAATTTTTATCGTTCTTAATTTTGAGACACTATGTAACTTATAATTAACGTCTTTTCAGTTCAAAAATATTTCGAAATGTCATTCTTGTATTTATTCATTCATAGTTTTTTATAATTAAATTTGAAAATATTTTTATTTTGATATAATACTTATAAA
Source organism: Nephila pilipes (assembly GCA_019974015.1). Classification (NCBI taxonomy): domain Eukaryota; kingdom Metazoa; phylum Arthropoda; class Arachnida; order Araneae; family Nephilidae; genus Nephila; species Nephila pilipes. Next base: position 805,107 of record BMAW01121488.1, read on the forward strand.
AAATTGCATTTCCAAATAATTTATTCAACATTGAAAACATATATTTCATTGTTAGTGAAAAATTCGCTATTTAAAGTGATATAACATTGAAATAATAATTATGAAAAATTCACAAACAATTTTTATCTAAGCTTTCATTTGAAAAAAATATGTTCTGATTACGGCTTATTTAATAGACTAAATTGATACCATACATCATGAGCAGAAGCAAACAACTAGATAAAAACACAAAAAAAGTATTTTAAGATTCTCTAAAAATGTATCATTTGTTTCTGTTGGTTTCCCCGTAGATTTCTTTTTATTGCTTAAAAGAACTCGAAGTAGCAAATTGTAACAAATTGACACACAAAAAAAGTAATTAACTGAAATGTAATTTTCTTTAAAAAAAATAAAGCGAAATTTCAATACATCGAATGTTTTAATTAAATTACTTGTTTTAATTTATCTTATCATTTCGTAAGCAAATGAGAGGAGTAAATTAAGAATTCGTGGAAATTCCAGTTCTTAAAAATGACTGAAAATGCAAGTAGTTTTTCTTATAAAACTCTCCATTGTACAAAATTAATTCTGATGAAACATCAATAGAGGACAACTTAATTGCTTCCAGTGATTGTGAAGGATCGAAAAAAATAAGCACTAATCTGTTAAACTTTTCTTGAAAATTTTTTTTGAAAAGAAAACTGTAATGGTTCTCTAAAGATTTTTATCACAGACTTAAATTTATTTGTAAGCTTTAAAAAAATGCTTAATTCAAACTCGTACTAAGAGACGATTTTGAATAACAGAAATATAAAAGTATTTCTGTTATTAATTACTGTATATTTCTAGTATAATTTGTTAAATACCATTATAATTTATTTATAATATATGTTTTTTATAAAAAAAAATTATAGATTTAAAAAATAAAAATATCTGCAAAGCAAACGCCGTGTAAAAAAGGTAACACTCAACATATTGATTTAAATTTCTTAATATTAGAGTAAAACATCTGTTTTCAAGTAAATGGATAATTTGAAAATCGCATATGATTTGTCAATTTTTTTAAAAAAAATCCAGTATAGTAACACAAAATATTTGAAGTTTTTACATTTTTTTTTAAATTTAAAATCTCTTAAGCATTTAACATCATTAAATAAGTAATAACAACCTCCATACATTTGTAAGCAAATTCGATGCAGGAAAGTTTTGTTCAAATGTATTAATTTGATTTATTGGTAGTTCGGTTAAATGATAAAATTTCATGAAATGAATAGCAAAAATTTGAAATTTCAAAATTATAAGTTTCTAATATTTATGATTCATTGCTGTTCAAACACTTTCAAAAAAGAATAACACTTTTGTGTAATCTTATACAATATTAAAATATCTCTAACAAAAATGTTTTGCCATTTTGGAATAAGTAGGTTGAACTGACTGTGGACCTCCGAAGAGAAGATCAAAATCCATAAATTCCAATCTCACTCGTTGACCTCTCTTTCCAAAAAAGTTATAACTACATCTGAGGTTCTTAGGGTAGACGCCAGGGTAGGTGGGAGACATCATATCACCCTCTCGCTTCTGATCACTATACACCGTGTAGCTGCATACTGTGTTCGGAGTTGGTGTTCCCATAACATACTGAGCTGTATAAGTAACAAACAATTGTATTCAGTTAGTAAGAACCGCAAAGAATACAAACATCTTTGGGAGATAAAATGGCAAAATACGGTATAAAAATATACAACTGTTAATTTTTATTGAATATAAAGTTAAATCTATGAATTAATATGCATTTTTTTCAATTTTAATTTAATTACATGGGTTTACTGTATTTTAATTTCCTCTGATTTTTATTTTAGATAATAGCAGCTCAGTAGATAGTTAGATTCAAATAAAAAATATGAGAAGAAATTCTAAATAATAGAAAAATAAAATAAAAGTAACATGTAAATTTTATGCATTGATAGTTATATGTAATTCCACAAAAGGAATTAATTTTCATAAGCTCCCAAGATAATTCTAAATTATTTTCCTAGTTAAGAATTAAGAAAACAATAAAATTTGAAAATAGAAGAATAATGATTTGTAATATGTGAAAGTATAGTTTATCTCTTGGAAGTTTGTTACATATAAAAGACAGATTTTAAAGATTTTCCTCATCTAAAATCGTATGTAGTGTGTGTGTATATTATTTTCATCTAAATAATTCAATTTTCTAAAAAAAACTGTAGTTAAATTTTCTAAGTCTTAAGGTTGTTCCAAGACAAAATATTTATTTGAATCGCAAGACAATTTTGTGGGAAAAATAATGATTAAATACAGATAACTACCTAAAAATATTTTATACATCTAATGTATTAATTTAAGTTTGTGCCGTACATAACAAGAAATAATTAAAATGTAGGTTTAAGATCACAAAGAAAACAAAATGTAGTGTGTCTTTTTTGAAGAAGAGACATGTATAAGTAGTTCTTCTAATATTTTAAAAGTTAGGAAAGTCCGCTTTTTGTATACTTTAAAAACAGATTGGAGTTTCTTGAAATGACATCAAAGATTTTAAATTATATATTGTATTTAAAAATACAACATACAATAGTATAATGTGTAGAATGCATCATTTTTATGCATGCAGAAGTTGTAAAAATCATTTTTCATTAAATTCTCCAACTTCGTATCTGTTAATACCTTTTTACATTAAATGTGAAATAATTTATTCATGAGATAATCAAAGAAATGTGTGTTAAGCACGCTTGTCGAAAATCAAACATACAGCAGCCTTTTACTTCAAATAAAGTCATTCGCAGTAGAAAACTCGGAAGGAATGAACGAAAGGCAACTTATTTAAATAAATAAGCATAAATACTCTGCAAAAATATCAGAAGCGTGATTCAAAGCAAAATGCACATAATGAATGCAGAGGCTTGCGATGTTATAGTCAATGAATCAATGCACTACGAAGCATGCTTTATTTTGGTACGTGACTGTTCGAACAAAATGTCATTAACTGAAGAAAAATAAATATAAATATACAGATTTATTATCTTTATTTACATTTTCTTTTTCTTCTTGCGTTTTTTAAAAAAGGAATCTATTTTTTTTAAAAAATAATTTATGATTTGTTTTTCTTTAAGCGCAAATCAGAATCTGTTACTTAGGGCATATTTAAAATAATGTTCTAGTCCATTATTGTTCGCTGAAGAAGCATTGTTAAATCATATTACAAATTGGTATTGACAAACAAAACATATATAATTATGCAGTACATTAATTTAGTAACATAACTTTTAACTTTGTAACCTAACTGTTGAGTGTTATGCAAATACATCTTAATACTATGATTTTTAAGCAATTTCCTGCTGAATATTTTTGATAATTAAAATAATAAAAAGAGCAATCCTTTGATTTTCTTTAAAGTATAGTTCTAAAAAATTACTGAAAATTTATTTTGATCTTCATGAATACCAGTGCATTAACTGAAATTAAAAAAAAGGTATATATGATGAAGGAAGGGGGGAAATACACTATGGATAGATATAATATTTTAATACAATATTAAAATAAAATATTCAAATTTTACTATTCAAAATAATATATCGAGGAGTACTGTTATGGACATTAAAAATAAATTTTCTAATCTTCTGTATTATTTAATTTAGGTACATCATTTATTATTATCGTCAGTGAAACTATTATTACCTGCCCTTTTCATTTCGTAGATGGGTCATTCTCTAAGGAACAACAACGGATTTGATACCTTAAATCTGTCATTGGATATCAAGGAGAACGTTTAAGCTAGCAGATTTCACTGTCTTCAATTTCTTAGCTTTGCTTCAGGTTTACAAACGACTTCCATAATTGAATTCTTTGGCAGAATTAAGATTCAGGCTAGCAAACCTCTTCCTACCGATTTCCATCAGCGGTGGTGATTGGGAATTAGAAGTGGGAGGAAGGGAATCATTTAGGCAACAAAAAAAAGTTGGGGGAGGGAGGGTAGACACACGCACAATTTCGAAATTTAGCGGCAAAATTGTAGGTTTTCTACATGAATTTGAACTTAGTAGTATTTAAAATTTGACAGTTCATACCAACTTTATTGTAGTTCAAGACTTTAATTATAGAGTGTATTATTTTTGAAATTTTGATTAATATTATACAATATAATATTCATCAGAGGAATAATATTACACACTTGTTACAATGCATAGTTATATATTAAAATTTGTACAATACATAGTTATATATCAGGTTTGAACAAAGAAGCATTAAAAAATTGACAGTTCATACCAACTTTATTGTGGTTCAAGTTTAATTTTAGAGTGTATTATTTTTGAAATTTTGGTTAATATTATATAATATAACTTTCATCAGAGAAATAATATTACACTTTTGTTATAATATATAGTTATATATTAAAATTATACAAGTATTACATTCATGTTATTATACAGTTATTCAAATCATTAATAATCAGTGATAACTTCATTAAAGAAGTATGGATTGCTCGAAATATGCACCAAAAATGATAATTAGCCAAATTCAATTCGTTAATTTTCTCAAGAGGTTTTGTTTCACATGCATTATACTATTAAATACACAAGGAAAAATAAAAACACCCATATAGATTACTCGTGCTAAATAACGTTTAATTAGGTGTTAAAAGTAATAGAATCAGTTATATTATAGAAAGAAAGCACTAATGTAAAATAATCAGAGTCATATGTTTAGTCTATCTGTTTAAACCACAACAAGGGGCATTATTTTTCGTCTGGCCGGGACTTTTACATATTTATCCATATTAACTATCCTTCCTTTCTTATTATACCTTATGTAAGAATCTCAATTATTTGCTGTGCTTTAAAAACTTATGCTTTACGAAATGATTAGCAACTATGCATGAGTCTAACATCCCAGTCTCGACGCATAGTATTGAATTTTGTGAATATTACAGTACGTAAAGCTTTTAATAATTAAAGAAACAAAAAAAGGAAAAATATTTAATTGATAAGACAACATATACTAATGCTTCGGTATAATTTATAGTTTTAGGGGACTCAAATGGAATACAAATTTTATTCTCTCCCCAAAATATAGAGGGTGGTTACCCCCTTCACAGTTCCCTAATCATCGTCACTGGTTTTAATAACTTCATATGATTGACTTGTAAGAATCATGATCAAAATATTCAATATGGATAAATATCACACAAACACAACAAATTTTATTCACATATCTTAAACAATCCAAAGAAAATAGACAATTAATATGGAGAAAGACGATTAATACGAACGAGCAACGAACCTGCATCAATAAATTCGTAGGTTCCTCCGAATAGCTCAGGAGTGACCCGAGTTCTGTCAGTATAAAAGGCCAGGACCAAGGTCTCGTACATAGATATGCGGGACACGGGGATGTTTCGACCACATATGCGACCACCGAAGGGGGTGCGAATCAGCTCTACAGACGGATCTTCGATTTCCATGTATAAGTCGATGTATTCGTGGTTGCACCTAACATACAAACAGTTCAATGAATTCAAGAAAAATTAACAAGACACACACTAAACTATTATTATAGAAAAATGAGATATTTAGCTCATGTATGTTAAAATAGCTGATCATTAGTTAGTTTAATTATACAGGTGATGAAATCACTAGATATTATTTGCAAAGTCTTATTTTCTCTGAGTATGTATGACAGATATAAATAGAAATTTTAAAAAAAGTATAGAGTCATTATAAAAAAGTTAAGAGAAAAACGGATAAGTAATTAATTTACTGAAATAATTAAACTTCCAATATTAACCGCACATTTTTTGCTTATTTTATTGAAAATGATTTCTTATTAATATTCACTAAACGATTTTTATAGTTTTTTTTAGTTCCTCCCAGTTCCCAGGAATGTTCTTTCACATCTGATATCCTTACAAACCTCAGAAGATGATAGCCTAATAAATAGAATAATGAATCTGTAGTGGGTTTGAATACTGTTATTCCGAATATCGTCGTGTAGCGTGGAGTTTGTTCATTAAATCTGACAGGGCTTATTCGCAAGCAAAGTATGGATGAGGAAAATGGGATGCCAGATTAGATGTTCACCTCGTTACTTGACTATGACTTAAAACCATGAAGTCTATCGTCATTAACTGCCGTGTTCCTTTTGATGTAACTTTAAATCCCACTCATTAAAAAAAAATTCAAAGCTACTTTTACACGAGCTCTAATTCATCTTCACAATTTTGACTAGTCTGTTTAATTACAGGTAATAAATAAAATTCAAAGGGGTTAGAAGAAAGGAAGAAAAATCGGCCCGCTATGTTTTGGAAAGGAATCCAATAACTTAACATTGCCTTATTTTAAGATGGTAAGAATTCTTTCCAAGGATTAATACATTAAAATATTGATATACATTTCAAAAGTATAGAACAAAAGGTTATATCATTTACCCTTTTTAGATATATCGAGGAACAAAGACAAACATTAATTTTCTAGGTGATTTATCACGCACTTTAATTTTTAACCTTCCTAATAATCAATATATTTTAATTTCAAAATTGCTATATCATTTTTAAAAATGACATACTAGACAGAAATTAATAGTTTATTGCTCATTCTTCTTCAACGTCCATAAATCTGAATCAAATCATTTTGATCGCTAAGGATATTTTAAAACAAGTAATGTTTTCTACATCTATAACAATTAATTCTTATTAAATAAAACAATAAGTATGACAGATGACAAAGGTTGTTCCTTGCAAAGTTTTGCAACACAGAATTTTAGATTCAAACACCAAAGGTGATAACTTTTAACAATAATTATTAAATCTGTCAATATTATATACCACTTAAAGCAAACAATAAAATATTGAAGTAGGCAATGATATTCTTTTCAATTACTAAAATTAAAGCAAATCATAAGTTATCAAATTGCAAAGCTAAAAATAATTAATTACAGCTATTGTTTTAAGCCATAAGAAACAATTGCTACCGTAAAATAAAAATAAAAAAGTCACGTACATTTTTCACTTTATTATGAAAAATATTATAGCAACCAATTAACACTTTACAAAAAGCAATAGCCCAATTAGTGACGAATAATACATTCCAATTCAGTTAAAATTTATTTATGAATTGCGATGTTTGCGCTAATAAAAACAGCAAATATTATAATCCAAATTGTAAAAAGAACATAATATGAAATAAATATATGTTATAGCGAATTTCCACTTTACATAGGTTTGGCTCCTCTAAGTGCAAAATGTGTGAATGTGATCTGAACTCTTTCATCTTCTGTGGCAATGAAGGTATAAATACACTGTCTCGAGTAGTTGTGATGGTTGATCATAAAAGGGGCGCTGAAAGTTCCATTCTTCACTCCATCATTGCTTACGAACATTCGATCGCATTCTGAAAAGATACCAAAAATTTTAGCCAGATGGAAATTATTACTCATTAGCATATGACAGAAACAGTGAAACTGGTGAATAGCTATGAAACCCAAAAAGAGATTTTGAAAAGGTGAATAAAATAATATTTTGGTAATAAATACTTTATTAAAAAAACTCCGAAGACTCCGACATGAATAGCTGTAACAACTAATCCTTCCTATAATTTTGATTCCCATGTTATATTATTTTAAAAAAATAAAGAGATATTTCCTGAATAATTATGATCCACTCTAAAAAAGTGTTTTCAATTGGAAAAATCCATATCTTCACATTTTGGCGGTGGAGTTGAATGTATTCCTTTATTCCATGAATTTCATATGATTATTTCATTAGTTAGACCAATAATATTTAAGCACGAGTCGAATCTGGCACAGTCATGAAATATCTTAAAATTATTTTACTTTAAGATGTATATGATTAAATTGTTTTAGAATTTACTTGTACTCATATAATTTTTAAATGAATAAGATCCGAACTTTTTATTACCTAATTAATGGATCTTCTAATTTTTTCATAATCACCAACTTTTGTGTTTTAAGTTTTGTAGTTAGCCATTGAAGAAGCTATTTTGGGAATTAGCAGTTTTAATTTTTGTTTCATTCAGTATTTTATTATCATTCTTCTTAAATCTATAACTTTTTAATGAACTGAAAATTTAAAATCAAACATTTTATTTTAAAACATTCATGAGGCATTCGAAAACATAATTGAAGAATAATAGAATATTGCTATAAAATAGTATTGTAAATGTAAGAGTAAATTAGGAATTTTATTGAGAGAACTAAAATAATATCTGAAACATTTTCAAACAGTTGAATGCATTCTTGCTGAACTGAAGTCATAAATTATCATCAGTCATTAATGACATTACTCTTATGCTCTTTTCTTCAATTATAAAATAATTCTGATAGGTTTCGCAGCAGTTTAGGTTTGATTAATTAGTTTAAATATTTTATCAATCTGAGTCGATCATCTGGAAGAAACCGATAATTAGGTTTTCAGAAATAAACTCACAAATACAAGGAACAGGTAGCTTAAAAGTGGCATATTTATAGCATGACATATGTATTTTCTGGTGGAAAATGTTCCAAAAGCAAGAAAAGTTTCTATGCTTCTACATCAAAAGCCCAAATGATACATATTATTCCTATTACTAAAAGTGATGTGTAAAATGTATTTGATGATCCGAAGTTTGTAATAATATGCTGTGTTGGTTACCGATTGATTTTCACACCTACAACGAGCAAAGTCTGAAACAAAAACATAACTTATCTGCAGTTTAAGCTCATAAGTACAAATACTTAACAAACACTACTAGAAATCATTTCTATAATGTTGTTCTGCTTGACCAAAGACTCATGACGTATTCAACTGTGCGTAGCACTCACACATTGTTAAGCTCAGAAATAGAGCACAAGCGTGTATCAATCATAAAGTCAACGGAAATATATCCTTTTTCTTTCGGATTACATATTTCTCTAGTTATATTTCATTGAACATTTGGATGACAAAGAAATTCAGGAGAAAACATGAAAAATATTTTTCTTCCATGCGAAATATCAGAAGATTAATGGTTCCAGAGGAATAATGGGGATTGAAATCGTTGCTAATGATTGTGACTCGTGTATGGAGATAAATACTACCTAAATTATAGATCACGTTAGTTCCATATACTTTAATCATATGCCATTGCTTGTAAACGTAAATAATTTTCCATTTTTTAAAATAAATGAGTGCTAGCCTTTATCAATTTTAAAAGATAGAAATATTTCTTTTTCAGAATTGTTGGGTTGGCTTTTAAAATATGAATTTATTTAAAGTGAAATGAGTTACTTGGAGCTCACATTCACTTGGGATTTACAATTCAACATCAAAATACTTTTTGGGAAATAGAGAAATTATATTCGTTCTCTTATAATTTTATCATTTCCTTTATTGATTTCTAGGTGTTGATATGTTGATACACCACAGCTTTTGTTTTAAATCAAGATAAATTGAATATTTTCTATCATATATGTTTAAAAAGCTAAGAGTGCCAGTTAGTGTATATTTATAGACATTAAAATGCTTTTACTAACAAATTATTTAGTAAAATTAAATTATTAATTGAATTTCGTAACTCTTTTATTTTCATGTTATTCACTATGTTTATGATTTGCATTTCAGCGATGAAACGTTTAAAATTTGCAGCTCTAATTAAAAATTACAGTATCTTCAGTAGTACAGAAGAATACATATAAATGTTAAATTGTATGCCCTATCTCAGAGCTCTATTTTTCTGTATAAAAGTACGTTTAAATTTGCCGCTCAAGTTAAAAATTCGCTATCTTATCAGTATATTTATTTGCAGAAAAGAATACAAATACATGCTAAAATGCATGTTCTTTCTCAAAAGTTCCTTTTTTTCTGTAAGAAAGTGTGAAATAAATCGATTCTCCAGTTTCAGAAAGTTTCTATAACAAAAGATTGATATTTTTCATTTTATACATTGCTAACAAAGGAAACGACAGGGCAGATGTTGTTAAGGAATGTAATTCCCACGATCAGTCAGAATAATTGTCAGCGATGAAACAAGTTTGACTGATAAAATGATAAAATGGAATAACAAAGATAGTATTTTTAAAATAAAATCTTAAATATTATTCAGAAGTATTCCTTTCAAAATGAATAAATTTAAGGCTTGGAAGCGCTATGATACCAAAAGGGATCAATAAGACTTTTTTTTATTGTTCTCTAGTTATTTATAGCCAAAATAGCCTTGAAATTGAGCTGTAGCCTATCATTATGAACTTGGAAAATCTAACAGAATATTTCTTTCAACAAAATATCAGAACAAAAGAAAATGTATTTTTTGAATGTGAATGTGAAATCAAGCATATTTTTGTTTACTAAAGCTTTTCTACTTTCAATTTCAAATATTTCTCTAAAATCTACTAATAATTAATTAGAAATGGGATTAATAATGTTGGGCTTTTTCCAATTAATCTCATTAATGTTGAATTTTCTCAATGAACCTCATTTGCTATTTAATATCTGTAAATGAACTTCAAACATTTATTCTCTAACTGCTTCAAGTGTTCAGATGTAATGATGCTATTAACTATACGTTTTAATATCATGTTCTTTTATATATTTTTATTAAGTGCAAAAATAATAACTTTTGGGATCAATATTTTTTTTTAAATAAATAATAGTTTATTTTGAACATTACTCATTAACTACGTACGAACTCAATACTAGCGAATTGTTTCACAGCAACAAATAGCATCATGCGATCCCACACAATGTTAAAATTTTCAATAAGCTAATAAATATATTACATTTAAACCTTCAAATGAAATTTATTGTCAGTCAAAACTTTTTAAAAAGTGTAAGCCTTGTTTCTTACATTGAAATAGAACGAGATTCTTATATTTTGTCAAATAGCCACATTTTCAAACTCACACGTCACAATTTCAGAGAATTTCCGAAAGAATACGACTCATGAGAAGAATGTATTTCATGTATCACACTTAAGACTCTTGAAACCACCAAAATTTACACACGATAAATATTAATGTCCTGCTTTAATTAAAGCTCTCTTCAATGAACATGAAATCTAAGAGGTTAACAACTGGCACCTTTAATGATCTACATCGCCAAAAGACATATATTAGAAACTGGCTCCAGGTATATTAGATGGAAATTCCCCCATCGTTGTCCATAAGCCAAACGTGACTCTAGTGCTAGTAATGAGACCTTTAAATTGATATGTATCTGGTTATTATTGCATGCCTCTGTCAGTTTAAATTATGGAAAGCAATTTGAACTGGAATACCAAATTGTTCAACTATATTTAAAGGACCGATGTAGTTGACGACACAGAATGTTACTATGTTACTAGATTATAAGAGATGTTTATTAATCATATATATGTTAGGTTAAAATGCTTGATTTTTGCGTGTGGTTCTTTCTGTTTTCTTTTTCTTTTTTCTTATTCAAAAGGACCAAACTCACCAACGAGGACCAAGAGCTTCAAAAGTCTGTCCCTAGCCCAAAAAAGTCATTTCATTCCTCTAACCATCATTTATTTAAATTAACTAAATAACAAGGAAAGATTTGCATACAAGTCCATAAATACAAGCTGGAATATGTAATATAAGAGAACATAAGCAATTTATCAATATTTTAACAAAATAATCTAAATTAAAATAGCTAAGTGGTCGAGTAAGCTTATAAACAAAGTTATTATTGGAAGGAGAATAATTTTTTAAAAAATAAACAAAGATAATATTAATATATAAGCTAAACTATGAACTAATAACTTAGCTAAATCTAGTTTATTATCTAAATTGTCTTAATATAACCTGAAAACTAATCTAATTTGATAGATATTGATTAAATTGATATACGTATGGTTGTTATTGTACTTCTTTGTCAGTTTGAATAAGGAAAGCAATTTGAAGTGGAATGTCAAATTTACAAATATACTTAAAGGGACGAAGAAGTTAATGACAGAAGAATATTACATTATTGCAACATTCATATTGCTTAGAACAAATGTTTATCAACCATGGACTTATTAGATTAAGTAACTTGTGTAGTTAGGGAAAATATCTAACAGTCTTCGAAGTATAAAAGTTATTTACTTTAGAAAATTATTAAAAACTGTAGCATATTGAAAGAAATAATGTTACATTGCTTAAGTTTATATGAGATGTTTGTTAATAATGGATATATTAAATTAAGAAGTTTTATGTAGTTAGTGAAAATATATTACTTTTATTCGAAGTACAAATATAATTTTCATTAAAAAATTATTAAAAATAATACAGTACATTAAAATACACATTTTCTCAAATAAAAGAAGGAAAAGTACGCATAAATATTTTGATAGGAAGTTCCTTCGAGATTAACAATCCAATACATGGGCATGATATGGGTATTTCAATTAATTCTTAGTAAACAACTTAAAAATATTTATTATAAAATTGCGATAGGAATTAAAAACCTAATTTGTTTCCAAAAAATCTTGGCATAGAACTAGATTCATTGCAATCTCATTCACAGTTAATTAAATTGATAACTCTACAATCATTAAAAATATTATACAATGGCATTTTATATCATCTTTTCTTTGTTCGGAGTAAAAAAAAGTCATCACAGCTTTCAGAAAAAGATAGTAATATTTAATTTTCAAATAAAATCTTTCTCTATTTAACATAATGTTCTTTCCTCAACATGTCTTTCAGTTTTAGAAAATGCTCATTATGGAAACTTTGAATTTTATGTTCATTTAGACTGATTTAAAGAGGAAAAAACTAACATTTGAATAAGTTCTGCCTAAATTAAATGATTTAAGATAACTTTTCATTTTAATGAATATTTAATTTTCACACTATTTTCAATCTTATACATAATTAATCTTCATTCTATTTATAATCTTATACATATTTAATATTCGTACTATATTTATTTTATATGTTGGGTTTATATTTGCGTTGGGTTATGCGCTGAAAGGTATAAATCATTTCAAATTCCTGTTAAGTTTTATCTAGTTACTCGGAACTAATCAACATGTTTTAAAATTTAGTTTTTTGCATACATTTAATTAAATTGTAAATCATCTAGAGTCTTAGGATGCCTTTCGACTAATTATAGAGAGCAACGATCAAACTCGGAACAATTTTTTCAGATTAAATCAATATTGTCTTCTTGTTTCTTTATAGCATTGATATTCATTCACATGCTCTAAGATATTACATATTATTATGTGAATCAACTCATTTTTTTTTCCTTTACGCAAAAACATTAATTTTTTTCATCTAAATGTTAATTCTACTATATAATTGATCAACAAAATGATATATTAAAGGAAAAATTGAGTTTTTATGGAATGTTTCTAATTTTTAAAGACATGTATGATAAAAAAAAATACATGTTTTTATATAAGCATATAAATTTTAGTATGATTGGAACATTTTTCTTTCAAAAAATGCTTTTCGTGTTAAGTTTCAAATTTTTATTACAACAGACCAGCACTGACTTAATGAAACAAAAGAGTTTCATAGTTTATATATTGTCGATACACACATACTCTTATATATGTATGTTATATGTATCATATCTTGTATGTCATGTATTTTTTAAATAAAAATACAAATATCATTCAATTTTCATTCGTAATTTTCAGCTGATCATAATGTATTAAATGTAAATTTAATTTTTTTATTAGTAATATAATTATTTAATTATTAAATTTCATTATTATTATAATATTTTTGTTGAAAACTGCTATGAAGTTATTTTTACATTATAAATTTTGAGAAAGGAAATAAAAAGCAATATTGCTTAAAAACAACAATATAATTAAGTCGGACTATGATATTAAAATTTCTTGACTAATGGCACTATGATGCTGACTATGGACAAGTTTTTATAGAAAAAATACCTACAGGAGAAATAATTAAAAATATCTTACTTGAATATCTTCATTTATATCATAATTTTGTATTATGATATAAATGAAGATTAATGAAGAAATAGATTATTTATGAATATAAATGAAGAAATAGATTATTTATAAATCAGTTATAAAAGTTAATAAAAATTATTCAAATTTTAATGATGGAAATAGAAATTTTCAAAAACATCCTGAAGCAAATTACTGTGTTTCCTGTTTATTTTAAAATTATTTCATAATAATTCATTAATTATTTCTGAAACAGAATATATAATAACACCACAAGACCTTTCTACAAGAAACAGGTAAGCTATTTAGAAGATTGTGAACGTAAAATATATGAAAATTCTACGAAATGATGAATTAAATAAAAGTAATGTATGATGATGCGAATTTAGTAAGCATAATGAGAACAGATAGAAACAGAATTCCAAAGCAACCTACTTCCAGTATCATCTTCCAACGGATGGAGGGTAGAAACAGCCGTGGTGCTTGCAACTACAAAAGAAAAAGACTAAGAGTAAAACTAAAGGAAAATAAAAATAAATAAAATAAAATAAAACATGCTGCTCAATTGCGACTATGAAAAGCGAAACAAATATACATTTAGGTTTATGAAGTACAAAACATGCCTATTAGCTACCAAAAGAACATTTTATTTATCACAGAATAAGAATAAATAAACTAATATATTTGTGAGTACACGTTACAAATATATGTAATAATATTACAAATTCTTCTAAATACAAAGCACAAATTTATCAACATATACAGCAAATTTAAGATAAAGAGAAGATACACATGGAAAGGAAAAGAATCTCGTGAATCAATATTTAAAAAAAAAACAGTGATAAACTGTTTCCAAAGGCCAATATTATTATACATTACTATGAATAATAAATAACATTTCCCAGAAATAATATTTTCTAATACATTATAGCAGTGAGTATGCTTTTCACAAGGCAAATGTTACTTACTATATGTTTTTAGAATGTGTGAAATTTGAGCTGTTGAGCTGTTGGGGATTTATTCTTTTTGAATTTCGGGGCTTTATAATAATTTGAATTCCATAAAACTGTAATTCTTCCCAAACAAAATGAAATGTGATTAGTAATTCAGAGGATGGTGGAAAAGAAGTGAATTGAATTAGAGATAATGATATAAAATTGAAACATAATTGAAGGAAATGCAGATAGAGGATAACGACTTATTGGCATTGATTTATTATTTGGAACTGAAGCACCTTAATTTTTTTTAAGATTGAAGCGAATTCTATTTAAAATATCAGAAAATAATTGACTGTTTGTACAATTTTGTTGAAATCAGAACGAGGGTTTTGGTAAGATAAGATTTCATATTAAAATTATTATCTAAGATTGTTAAGTTAATTGGGATTCGAGAAAAAGCGATGTGATCTGCATTTCATTGATAAATAACGTATTTTATCTTACTCTTGCGTATCTTCAGTTGGAACTTAATGAAGGGACAATGACCATTGAATTAAATAATGCTTGGCAGTTGCCACAAGCGAAATAGGAACTGATGATATAAACTTTCAGATATTATTATTCCAGTTTAAAAATACATTTAAAAACACTCGTAGTTCTTGTAATTTGGAGCGTTCATCGATTTCTCTGAAGTGCATGAAAGGTAGTGAATAAATTGCAAATTGTAAGTTAACTCTTCAAGTTATAATTGCACTTTATATTCCATATAAAGTGCGTGACCAAAAAGTTTTAATCCTTTCTCTGCAAGTGCATATGCATCCAACAGGCCCTTCAAACTATGTATGAGAGTCAGACAAAAACACATAAGGTGTTTATTGATCTATACGAATAAAAAGAATTGTTTGAGTGCAAGTATATCAGTGAATCAGCACTAAGATGGAAAGACCCATAGGCACGAAATATGGTTCCTTGAAATTGTAGGTTAATGAAGGTGTACACATTTATTCTTTTGGCTTAAGAATTTTAAAATTTTAGCTTTGAAACAATTTTTGCGTGATTTTGATAAGCTTTGTAATCTAAATCTAGTCACAAAATTACATTACAAAAGTCACAAAATTACGATTTGTGCAACATCGAAGAAATCCATATTTTTTTTAAAAAAAGACTGACTTTGTTTCTACAGGTAAATTAATTAACTGACTTTTTTTGGCAAATTTTTGAAAAAAGCGTTAAAAAGTATCAATTAGTTCCTTTTTTATTTTAAAATTGCTCCCTTCAGAGATTTATCAATTCAAATGATACTATACGCATACAAAATACATGGTGGCATTTAGCTCCATTTCTTTTAAAAAGCGGACGGGAAAATATGAATTAGTGGATTTCTTATTAATTTTTAACTGCACAATCAACCTGAGTGGCATTTTTTTCACATTTTTTTGCCTTCAGGTAACGAAACGAAGATTCTCGCTCTGCTACGCTTACCTTTGGTGCATGATATGTCACACATAACATCATCGCCTATCTTCCCTCGAGACAATTTATTCCTCACAAAGTGTTTTGCATATAATAAGTACTAAAACTTTTAATTAAGGAAAACACACTCATGACTTTTTTAAGCTCATGATTTTTTATTCCGTTTTTAACAGGCTATAATTCAGGAGCAATAGAAAATCTGTATTTTTAAACATAAGCACTCTTCGTGTTCTTGAAAGAATTCAAATATATCTAGTAGAAATTTTCTTTTTTATTGAAAAAAATATTTTTAATTAAATTGAAAAGTAATATTAATAATATATTGCTAAACAATATAAATAGATTAAAGTATCAACTTCAGTTGAAATTTACAGATTTATAACTCATTTCATTGTTCTTTAAAAATACGCGTCAACTTAAATTTATTCTGTTCATTATAGTGAAATTAAATTTACTAACTGGCTGATATATCATCTATCGAAATTTTATAATGAGCGAATTTCATTATCCATAACCATGGCTATTAAACTTACCATTAACCAATATTTATTTTATCATACTTTAATTTTGTTCTTGAATGCCCCCTCAGTTAATCATAAAAATATTCGCATAATCTCTTAAATTCCTTAATATACTTAAATTATTAATGTGATTTAACAACTTAAAAAGGCTCCACAGACAGATTTATTTTATTAATTAAAAACGTTAGAATCAGATTAAATAATCTGTTATAAACAACATTAGTGTTAAATTTTTCATCTGTTTTAAACATACTTAGAAATCAATTAATGACTCTAATATTGGTAAACTATAACAAATGTCTTTAATCTCTCTCTACGGACGCTTTGTTACATCATTCTTACAGCAAAATGGGTAAGGAATGAATTTTCCATATCTTTAAACAATGTTCCATCAAAAAAAAAAAATGTTACATAATTTCAGCTTTGAAAACCAATTCATAGATATGAAACTGTTTCAAAAGATGAAGAAGGTTCTTTCTTCTTTTCCTTCATCCCCCTCAAACATTATTTCATCCTCTGATAAGAAAGAGAAAGGTCTGCTCTAAATTCTCCTTATCTTTGGTAAGAGTGGGATGTGGTTTGATGGGAAAGTGAGCTAATGGATTCGAATACACTTCCGGGATGGCCTTTTTCAAGACTGTTCGTATTTTTCGAGGATGCTTGGAAAGACTCTCGAGTTGAAGCGTAAAACTGATATTCAGAGGAAGTACAGACCTTAAAGGGAACTGAAATCGCTAAGCAAATGAAATAAAGAAACGGTGTATAGTAATTTCAATAGATTATTCTTGACTGATTACATTAACTATATATGTAAAAGCTACAACCTGATAAATATGCAAAGTAATTACGCGCGGGCGCGCGCAAGTAGTCTCATAGATAAAATTCATTTCAAAAGATTTTTTTAACCTGAAACTTTAAACTAAAATTTCAACAAATTAACGAAGAATTCGATCAATTTCTGGGTTAAATATGCCAATTATGATAATAAATTTAAAATCAAAAATTAAAAATTTAGAAATTATCTCATTATCAGTAATTCAAAAAATAAAAAAAATGTAAATTTAATGCAAATAACTTCTTTACAAAACAAGGGGTTTTAAACTTATCATTGATTTCTTCTCACATTTTTGTTGAAAGATGTAAGATTTTTTCTTCAAATTTTTAAATGCATATTATTGTACTTTTGGCGTAATGTTACAGTTAAGAATTCAAATATACATAAAAAAATTTAGAAACGAAATCCAATTACTTTACAAAATAACTTATCTGTGCGAAAATTAGTTATGTGATTATTTATGATTAATTTTTGCACAAATAATCGCATTTTCTTAATACTGCAGAATGCATTTCTTTAAAAAAAATTTGTTGAACTTTATCAGACTTGAATTGAATGGAAGCTATAATTAAAATATTAATGAAGGATTTAATTTGGTTCTAAGAGAATGGGAGGCAGCAGTATTTTCACGGTCGCGAGCTCGTGGTTGGCATTGTTTCCATCTATCCGGGAGTTCTGAGTCCTGATGCTAATAAAATCCCGTCGTGTAATGGCGATGAATGTTAAATCTGTCGAGTTGTGGAAGTTCAGGGAAGGCGGGTGTTAATCCAGGTGTCTTCCTAATTATTTGAGTGTGGCTCAAAATTACGAAGTTTATCGCGTAGAGCCCTCGTATTACTTCTAAGTGCGACGTTAATAAACGATAAATCAATAAAAGATTAAACTAGGTGTCAACACAAACAAGCTGGTAGGTAAAAATTTCTGTGATCTATAACAATAATAAAACAAAATCCTGTATAATATAAATATAATATACGGTTAAATAGGAGAAAAGTACTCTTTATTAAAAGGAATTTCTAACTTTAAGTTTATTTTATAAAAACCTTATCGAGAACCAAAATTGACTTTTGTACATCATCAATTACTTTCTTTACAAATTGAAAGAAAATAAATTTAATAATAATTGTGCATGTATCCAATGTTCAAACTTCTTAGCAATTATACTTACATCTATTGTTTACTTAAATCAGAACAACACATAAATCGGTACATGAAGTTCATCCCATATTAATTATCATACTTGTTAAGCAAATTCCTTTAAAACTGAGTCAAATTCTAAACATTTTAACCTTTCTGTAAACGAACAATTGTGAAACATTAGGAAGATGTTAATCACAAATATTTTTAAAAAATAAATTAATTATTGAAACAGATTATGTCTCAATGAGATTTTTTAATTTGATCACTTCTTATAAATAGTAAATCATAAAAAAAATGTTTGATATTATTATTCATCGACAAGTATTGAATTGGTTTCAATGGTAAATGAAAATTGCAATTTTTTTTCCACACACACATTTATGGAACGTACAAAACTCACCACCCTTTCAACTGGGCTAGAAGAAGCAAATTCTTCGATAACATATAAAACCTTACGGAGCGAAAATCAAAATTGTATATCTCACAACGAAACTATAGGAAAAATATTTTATCAATAAATCTAGATTCCACATTCTTTTTCCCAATGAATCATTTCTTCATGGTAACAGGTGTATCTCTGTACAGAAGATGACCTCCGTACAATAGTAAAGAGAAATAAAAGGGAAACCTTTCTCTATCTTCTTCTCTTTTGCTGATTCGACCCATTCAATCTTATTTTTTATTTGGTATGTGATAGCGAAATATTATTCTGTACAATACATAATATATAAGAATAACAATTATGATTGCACAATATCGAAGAATAAAATAGAAAGTTGAGAATTAAAGGTGTACTAGTTTATCAAAATTCAAGTATCTGATGAAAGTTTAATGTTATTTACTTACTTTATAGCATTGTAGCATATCAAAGACAAACACATATGCACAAAATAAAATAAAAGAATACTTAAGATCATGAAGACCATTATTTTCATAAAGTATTAATTGAATTTTAAAATCTACACAGAGAGAGAGTTACTTTGTCTTTTAAATTAAAATTCAATTTAAAATATGTAATTCAGTTATGTTATTAGTATTGCAAGTTATAGCCCAGGGCAGTTACAATGATTGGGAAGCAATATTACTGAAAAATTTTCCAGCTTTTGGTATCTAGCATTTGCTAGTGATCTTTTGATTGGTCGAGCTAACGAATTAAAAAAGTGAATGGGAAAGAGGGTGTTTACTTGAGGAGCTTTGTAAAGTTCTGAAAGGTCTATTATTGAGATTTAATTAAATAAGGGACATTTTTTACTTTTATTAAACAATAAACAATTAGTAACATATTTTGTAATTAGTAACTAAGTAAAGAATATAGTATTCAGTATACTAGAATTTAGTATAAAAAACTTCGAAAATTGTAAGCTGAGATCTTATTTTGAAACTTGTAAAATATAATTTTGGACCATGATTAAGGAATGCAGCACTTGAAATAAAGTTTAACCTCTTAAATTTTTCCCATCTGGACAACGTAAGCAATGAGAGACCTAGTAATTTTTTTTTGCTGAATAAACTTTCATTATTCTAGAGTACAATCACTAATAAGCTAGCAAGTGAGGGTGCAGTAAATAAGATATCATTATTAAAAACGATATTTGTAAAGAAGACAAAGAAAGATTATTTATATTCGTAAATACATGTAAATTCAAATTCAAATAAAAATTTATTAGTTTTCACCTTTTTTTTTACAGATGGAAGGTCTCTCTCCCTCGAACATTTCCATAACCATACTTATTATTAGTTTCATTGCATGAAGAACATATTTTAAAGATTTATTTTCGTGCAATGTAACATTTGATACGTAGCTCGTCTTTAAGACATCGTAAGGGAATCTTCTAAAGTTCTGTCAACACATTTTTTGTTTCTTGTTTTTGTAAACATCGATAATCAGTGGCATGTTCCTCTTCCAATAAAATTCTTATTGCGATATTCTTTAAAATAAAAACTCTTATTGTGATATTTTTTCTTTCTTTAATTACATAAAACCCAGACATTTATGGTAGCTAAATCAAATATATTGAAAAATGCTTAGACACGCCTTCTACGAGATCTGGATCTTGTGCAGTAATTTTTAACCATTTTAGCCATCATACGAGTAACTTTGTCAAATTTAGTGTTATTAAGTAAAAGCAATAGTTTCAAGAATACATTTACCTGTTTTCTCAATCATTAGAAATTGTATGCATCAAACTTTGTAAAATAACTATTTCATTTCTTTTGCTTTTTTACTTATAATGCCGCTTACAGAATCAATGATCGAATTTGCATGAATGTTTGTTATTTTGCCTTGTGGGCTACAACGCACAGGCTCTCGGTACCCGGCGTAAAGCAAAGTATACGTAAGCATATGGCATATTCTTAAAACTCAATCGGTTGGTATTTTGCTGGAAAAAATAAAATTAGTTGTAAATTTAAATTTCAATGTAGTTAACTTTATACGACTTCATAAAATTTTCAGCGGCAAAAGACCGTCTATGTCTTTGATTATTAAGACAACGAAAGATTAAGATATATAAATATTGAAAAAAGAGAAATAAACAGGAAACATCGTGTATTAAGCACAAAAAAAAACGAAACCCTTGAATTTAACAATTTTGAAAGAAGTTAAATTACGTTCATTTGATTTCTCTGGCACGTTTAGTGTAAACTGAAATCAGTTGACTCCTAAGTTTCCAAGTTATTTTACTTACATATTTCGGGTACTTTTAAAATTGATTTAGTCTAAATTTCCCTAATTTACAATGTTTGGTAGGTTTTAGAATCACCAAACCACTCACCTAACCTGTGGCCAAAATCCGTCATAATTCGGATCTTGTTCCATATTTCAATCTAATGTACAAGTATTAATCAAAAACTACTAAACTCTGATTGAAGACACACAAGAGTAAAACAATATCTTTATTTATTATCACTACAAAATACCCAAGATCTTTCTCTCTAGAATTTTAACCTAACTCACAGTAATAATTTATTATTTAAATAAGAAATCTATCTTACCATTCCCCACGATATTAATTTCCCAATTTTCTTTTACAGCAATTAAGTAGATTAAGGCTGTTAGTGGAATTTTCTTGAAAGCCATAAAACAATTAGAAGAATTTCAATCTCAGTAACAACTACTTGACCGCAAGTCAGTATTCTTTATCTCTCTTCTTTTCCCATTATTTACATATCACTTATGTATCAATATATCTAAATCACTTCATCTCATTTCTATCTTTTTCTAATTTACCTAATCACTTTTCATTTTAGTCGAGAAGAAATTGTAATTTTATGCAATGCAACTCGATAAAAGTCCCCGTGATTAGTGAAGAGAAAATCGTGTATAGCTCAACGTCGCAAACCTCGTAGAATATTGTTTAATCTCTGAATGTACATCCATACATTTTGTTAATCATTCATTCTAGTCATGATTTTCATCAAAATTTCTGCGGTATTATTTTACACAGGAGATAAAATACGAGTAACTCTCTATATGTAATAAAAATTGAAAATTAATAAATAATCATGCTGACTTTTTTGTAATGTATATTTCGTTGATTTAGTATTTAAATTTTATTTAAAAATTATGATTAACATTACATACAAATAAATTTATAAATGATTTTTCTTTAAGATTTCTTTTTGTCTCTGAAAATAATTTTTTTTTTTTGCATTTCTCATTTTCTTTTCGTGAAAGCATCAGAAAGCAAAGATCTTAAGTAATATTGAATATATATTAAAATATGTTTAAAATATGATAAGAAGAATAGGCAGAATCAAAAAGCATATATATATATATACAATTAAAAGTAAATATACTTAATAGCAATCAATATTTTCTTAATTCTAGTTAAAATTAGAATTAGGGAAAATGATGATATGAAGCAATGAAAAGTAAAGGAAGTATATTTTTACGTTAAAAAACGCAGTAAATGTGAACATTTATGCAAACAGCTGCTTAAAAAGTATTTAAAGAAACAGACAGATAAATATTTTTCAAAAAATAGGAAATCATGTCTCTTAATTTAGCACACAATGGATTAAAACTCGATGTTAGTTCTTGAAAGTGGTAGGAAATGCTTAGAAGTATAGATAAATGATAGATCCAGCCTATAAACAAACAATTAAAGAACGTGACATAGCATTTCTCTGCACCCCGAGAAACTACTCATGAAATGAAAAACGTTCACCAATATGACATTTTAATGCTCCTTTAAAATAACATTTACTTTAATTTTCTATTATCTTATGAATATTCAGCAGATTTTTTAAAAGATAAATGTGAAGTGGCTGAAAATCTGGAGATTTAGTGTAGTAAGAATTTTCCGAAACATTATGTTAAGAACGACAAAATAAGAGTTCATTCAAATTAAGCAAATGAATGGTCGAGTATAGGAATAAACTTTTCTATTTTTTTTTTCTTTAACCGAGTAATTATTAAAAAAAAACAAAAAAAAAATAATGAAAGGTTTGAATTTTTCATTTTTTTTTCTATGTAGGAAAAATAATATTCATAAAATAATAACACGCATAAAAAATTCAGCATGAAACGTAAATATAATATGAATCTAACTATAAGCTAATATTTAGTATTAAGATTATTATTGAGTAATAATGGCCAATTATATTATTCCTATCAGCATGTTGAAATTTGACATCAGACAGTTTTCATGATGTATTTAGATATTCGTTACCAAAAATGTTTTAGTTGATATTGATATTTTTTATTTGTTTGCATTGTACTGATTATAAATAGTAGTAACTAAAAAGTTGAAATAGTCACAGATGCAGATTGCAATGTACTTACACAAGATACTTTATCTTTGATAAAATAACTTGCTTTCTTGCTGAAATTTGAAGTTATTGACCATTAAAAATTGGAAATTCAAAAATAATTGAAAAAAAATTACGTTACAACGAAAACTTGTTAATTGTTTCAAATAGGAGTGACTATATTTCTATTGTTTAAAACTATTAAAGCATTATTTTCTGATGGAGGGCTCATTTCATTAATATGAATATTTGAATTCATCTCTTACAAAACACTGTATATAAACTAAGCAAAAGACTTTTAATGTACAACTGAATTTTGATTTTTTATAAATAACATTTAATTTCTCTTTCCAGTTATAAGTCATATTATTCCTTTAATTAAAATAAAATACAAAGACAATTCTTAATTATTCATTATATTTTATTTTTGAAGATGCTTCATTTATACATATGTCTAAAAAAGATTATTTCTCCTCTTTTTTCATTAAAACATATGAAACAATTTATAGGAGGAATTTAAAGATTTTTACAGTCATGAAAAATGTCAAGAAATCTGAAACATAGAAAGTAATTTCATATGTGACAACTCACTCAATTTACACATAATATGAAAGATTAAAAAACTTGAACACTTAAAAAAACTTCTTTTAAGGTGAATATTGAAATGATTGTTCTGCTCGATCTAATCTTTAGCTTAACGAGACATTGACGTTCACTGTGAAATGTCGTTTTTCTCAATGGTATTCTCAGCTTAACGACTTGGTTCTTAATTGCATCCTTTATAATTATGATCATTAGTGCATTTCGGTTAAGTATTGCATGAATAAACTTTTCATCAAGGATCAGTGCTATCCGAGACACAATTAGGGTCGTTACCAAGAATAGTTAATGCTTCAGTGAGAACAGGTTCAGTCACAGTAAATTTATTTCATCATTTATTTCTTTCACTCTGTTTGAGAAACTTTAACACAATATGCTGATTTTAGTCAAGATATCTACTAGTCAAATAATAAAATGCGGCTAGATGCAATTGCGTTACTTGTTTCGTGCATTGCAAAGTAGTTCAGGTTATTGAACTGTTAGACATACTGATGCTGTTCGAGATACATTTGATTTAAAACTGGATTTTAAAAGTTTTTGGAATAGAATTCTTCACAAAAATGCCAATGGTTATTTTTATTAAGCTCATGGGATACCTACGGGTTCACGAACATGACTAGAGAAATAAACTCATCTTTTTTTTTTTTTATTTCGGCATGGGGGGGAAGGGAAAAAAGTTATATTTAGGAAACCCTTTTTATAAATGCATGAAATAAAGTACAGTATTATTGTAACATGGGTATTCGTGATACTTCTTTCTGACTAACATTTTTTTTACCTGCTATTATTTATGTGCTTTATTAAAACGGTTTTAAAGTTACAATTGCCCTATTGAATACTCTGAAAATTAACTCGTTTTGGGATAGAAGTGATACGTGGTTTGGTGTATTGTAATTATGACAGCGAACTGATTATATGTAATTGGATCTCTATGGAGGAATAGATCTGGAAAAACAGGCTGATTCTTGAATTTTAATTTTTACAAAAACTATTGAAAAATAAGCATCGAAAAATTCGTTTTCTTCGAATGTAATTTTTCAGGACTAAAAGCTTGATGTAAGATTAGTGAATAATGATATATATATTTTTCACAATTGAAAACCAGATTCAGAAACCTCTTTTTAAACCGGAACGTTCGGGATATGTTCAATGCCGTATTAGCAATTTCATCGAATTTTCAATATATTTTAATGGAGGATACTAAAAATAAATAAAGCGCTAGATAAAATATTAATGAATCAAAAATGC
Source organism: Nephila pilipes (assembly GCA_019974015.1). Taxonomy (NCBI): domain Eukaryota; kingdom Metazoa; phylum Arthropoda; class Arachnida; order Araneae; family Nephilidae; genus Nephila; species Nephila pilipes. The sequence goes on from BMAW01121488.1 coordinate 830,488, forward strand.
ATTTCATGTGTTTAATGAATCAAAGATGCATTTCATATGATTATGCTCATCTGTACCTACATATACAGTATAAATACCTGACAAAGTATTTACCGTATATTTTAGTAAATTAAGACGAGTTTTAGATAAGATGAGGTATAAATGTTTGTTAATTTTTATAATTTTTGCATATATCTATTCTACGAGAAGACTCTCAAATTATCAACGGTCTATGAATTTAGTTTAGATCAGGTATCTTCATGTAGAACAAATTTTATTTTCTTTATTCTGGTAGAATTTGAGTTCAGTTTCAACTTTTAGTTCTATAAATTGTAACTTTTTGATTTTGTGTTTTAATTGTTCTCTCATCCTTTGTATGTTTTGATAAATTATTGCTTTTATCATTATTTCTATATATGTATATATATACGCTATATTCATTCATGAACCTGTATAAATTTGAAAACCACATAGTATATTCATAATGTTATTTTCTGATTATAAATTAAACAATGCATGTA
>BMAW01121488.1:836885-850763 GCA_019974015.1 Nephila pilipes
TGAAAATGTATGTAATTTATATGAAAATGTATGTAATTTATATGAAAGTTATTTTTCATTTTTTATTTTATTGGCTCCATCCTCCACACGTTAATTAGAACTTAACTGTAGATTATTATTAAGATTTCAATTTCGCCCTTTTTACACAACTTAACCAACAAACGAGACGCAGGTGTTCCATGAAAAATATTGTTATCATAGGGAGTCAAACGTTAATCTAGATCTCACACTACATTATTTCACTGATTCAGAAATAAATACTCGATGTTTAGATCAAAACCGTATGAATGCAAAGATATGCCCGGTTCTTCCCCCTCCAATTTCTTTAATTGCACGGCATGGCAATTTATGCATGACTGAGCTCTACAATGCATATTTGATGAATAAAAAAAACTATTTCAAAAATTTAAAAATGGTAGTCCAAAAGTTAAGTAATTTATTGTTCACAATGGCATAGTCGATTGAACATTTTGATTAAATCCTGCATGAAAAGTAAAGAAAATTTGAAGTTGCAATATTTATTTTATCAGTTTCTTAGTAAATTATATTCTAACTTGTTTAATCTAAAAACATACCACTGAGTATTTGCAAGAAATTTAGAAATGCGCATGAATTGTAAGGTAAAATTTAAAACGTAAACACTCTTATTGACCAAAATAAATATCAACTGTCAATCTCACTTTATCCAGACGAACAAAAATACGAAAATATATTTCAAAGTATTAAATAAGCAACTCTAAAAAATTTTCTAGGATGGAAGAATGCTAAAAGGAAAACGTTTATTCAATTTCTTCATAACCTTCTTATTCGACGGAATCCCTTTTCATCTCAGAAAAAGAAATTGGTTTTGAAATGGAAGAGTAAATTTCAATAATTTATTTTATCGATAATATCCAACAGCACTCAACGTATGAACCAAAGGAAATTGATTTATTTTCTTAGGCGTTTCGTAAGAATATTTTTAATCCATAATGGTAAAATTGTTTTTTTAGGGGAAAAAAATGTAAAAAACGACATAGACCATTGATTCTCCAACATTTTCTAAATTTAATTTTTCTCCATACACTTAGGTGTAATGTATTTCTCACACAAATTTTTCTAGGTATGAATAAAGATAAGGTTCAATGAAAATGCTGAAAACAAGAATTCCTTTTTAACGGCAAAAGTTTTACTTTGAAGAAACGAATGGTATGAAAATAAGTTTTAAAATCCTTTTATCACTTGAGATTTAGTGGTTTCTACTTACAAACTGCAGAAAAAATATGCTTAAACCTCCGTGCAATTTATGTTCAGTAAATAAATCTAAAAGAGAAAACAAGAAGAAAGACAGTCGAAATCAAAAACGCAGATCAGGGCACTCGAACTCTAAAATTTCTTTTAAAATACGCATTGAACTTAAATTTGTTGTCCAATGTCTATTAAACAAAGATTTCCTTGAAGCCGATCTTAATGAGTAGATACACAGTTCCCGTTCTTTGACGCACAAATTATTTTGGTTATGCTCAAATAATTAAGAATTTTCAAAGTTTTTCTCTACTAAATTAATTTTTTAGAGACACATTCCTTAGATATGTTAAAACGTTGTGTGATTTTGAATATATATTTATTCTCGAAAAAAGTAGTGTACATGCCACTAGATGGCGCTTTCTTGTTTCGAAATAATTTCATGTTTTTTTTTTTTTTTTTTTTTTTTTGTATCAGAGAGTAGAACGGAACCTGCAGCGCTTGTTAAATGTAAAGTCTATGTAAAACATCAATTTTTAAGTAGAGTTGTCATGTGTTAGCAACTTGTTACAATTAGCTTAGTTTCTTGACTGCTGATGGCATTCTTGGTTGAATTGTTTTGTAAAAGTTGTTCAAATGCATCGAACGTATGATGATCATGTACTATGGTGTACCTATTTGAATGCACGTCGTTGCCTAAAAAAATCATCAATTTCATTTTGCTTTATGAAAATTGAGACAGTCCAGTCTTACTTATTTATTTTACAATTTATTTAACCTGAGATATCCTCAGCCACAAGTAGGTTCCTCTGCATTCAAGATAAAATTCTTATTAACACGAGTAGAATGCGTTGCCGTTTGTCTCATTTAATTGAAAATTGTTGTCATAGTCTTGACATGAATGTTTCGATCCAGAATCCTGTCAGTTGCGAGTTGAGTGTAAAGTGGTTTCTTTTCGAGAATGGAAATTTTCGGGTCCATATTTTTAACGAAATAAATACTGTTTAATCAGAATAGTATCATGAACCGTACTTATACGTACAAGTGGTGTCGTGAATGTTAAGCTTGCAGAAAAATTCATAACCGTTGCTTCGGCTAGAAAAACCATGGTATCGGTCAGGTGGAACCTTAAAGAGATTATTCTCATTGAATAGCATACCTTACGGGCAAGCAATTAATACCAAACGCTATTCAGACCCCCCTCCCCCCCAAAAAAAGAATCTGACGTTTCTTCAATAAGTTAATTATAAAACTGATATCGAATTAAGAAAATAATTTCCAGATTCAATTTGTTTTACTTCAAACTCTGTTATCACACTGTTTTGTTTTCAGAATAGTAACTTAATATCAAAATTCCAAATATTCTGACCCAAATTGATATATATGAATATGTTGATAATAAAACTGATATCAAACTTAATCTTATTTTTTCCTAAAATAATTTTATTTTATTCTCTTTTAGCACACTGTTTCATTTTCAGAATAGTATCCTCATATCAAAACTCAAAACAGTTTGTTTCCTCAAAATAAAATTTCATCATTCATTGTTTTACAAAAAAAAAAAAAAAAAAATATTTTATGAAAATATTTTCTTTCCATATAAAATGTAAGTTTTATGATAAAGAATACAGAAAATGTATCTTTTATAGATTCAATTTACCAAATCTAAAATTTAATATAGTTTATTTTTTGTTATTCGAACATAGAACCAAGTAAAATTTCTTTATATTCTAGAGTTTTATTTTCTTTCTAACGTTTGACTTAGTTTCCGACATTTTGAAGCTAGACAGATAAGAAATAAAGCGACATCATCTCAAGTCGAAAAAGAAATATGTCCTCTTAACAAGAGAAGAGACAAGAGTTATTTTGAGTCGGTTATAAAGATAAGGAAAGGAGCTTTTTTTCCCTCTTTGATATTTTATTTCGATTGCGAAGAAAAATTGAAAGGTAACAGATAGTCTTCAATGATTTCTAATAAAAATATGAACTACTGTAGTTAATGTAGAAGCAGTAGTATTGTGTAATATTTTGAGGTAACAAACTTTTAATTGCTAAGATACTGTAAGTACTGCAAAAACATTATTTGTTAGACATTACAACTTCAAAAATGGAGATAATTTCGTTAGATATTACAATTTCATCCATAATACAGTTTAGTAAACAAGATATTTTGATTGGGAAGAGCGGAAACTAGAGTCCTATATAAATAACGAAAAGTCTGTTAATTGAGACACTAAAATGCTAACAACTTAATTTTAAATCAACCACCATGACAAAAGCCCTGGCTCTACCTCCTCGATAATTAGATTCTATTTAAGATAAGGATAAACTACCAACATTCTACTACAACTACAAATCACGAAATATGTAATTCTGGCATCAGACATTTTTTTCCTTGAAGATATGTACAGAAGAGTAACATACATTAGACCGAATATTCCATATTGAAAGGGGGAAAGCAAAATTAAAAAATATTTCATACTTATCGAAAATGAGATAATAGAATGGTCGAATGCCAAGTGAAATAAGTGGAGACAAAGCTCATTTCGTGGTGGTCAATTTGTAATTAATTAAATCCACATACACATGTACATAATTTCTTTTGTTTTAAACACACATACACACAATTTCTAAAACTATATCTGTTAACTTAGAAAATAATTATTCCTCATCATAAAATGTTTTCTTTCGTAAGTATTTTTAATCATTACTTTAATCATACTTAAACTGTTAAACCTGTATTTTGTATTATTGTATAAAATGTATAATACTTTCATGTATTATAGAAATTTAAGACATGGAACTTTTTTTTACGATACCTTTAAATCTGAACAAATTTCTTAAAATAAATATCATGGTGTTCTGCTTATTTAAATGCATTTTGAGTGTAAACCTTCAGTTTATAAAGGAATAATAGATTCTTTTATATATAATTTATCTCTTAGAAATATAATTTCTCATGAAATTGTCATTATTGTAAGTGCAATTATTCTTTGTTTGACAATTATTGAGTTAATCAATTCTATGTGGAATTTTATCGAAATGTATATCGCCCCTGATACATAATTTTCTCTAATTTATTTTAAAATTAAGTGTTATATTTACAAAATGTTTTTTATGATTTTAAGAAAGTATATAAAATGGACTAAAATTATTCAAAATTTCAGTTTCGAGTTCTGATAGTTTGCATGTATAAGCAAAAATATAAATATAAAATACACACACACACACACACACACACACATATATATATATATATATATATGTATGTATACATATTCAATTATATATATATATATATATAATTGAGTTGAATATGTATAATTTATACTTTCATACAGAGATGTTTATTGCATTAAGAGAGAGTTAGAAATTTTATTCAAATGCCGAGCTAAAGATTTTTTTAATTATCTTGCCTTTTTAATTAATAAACGCATTTCCATTTTGTATCGCTTGATATATCGGCATGACACTAATATGTATTAGCATCTAAAGAAGTATTTTTTTAACTATCCGTATATATATATTTACATTTATAAATATTTCGCTGTTAATTATATATATATATATATATATATATATATATATATTAACAGGAAATATATTTATAAATGTAAATAAGAAATCTACTGAGAAGTGTACTGATAAAATAAGAAATTTACTGATATACTTGACATATTAAATTGCTTCAGAAATAATACTTTATTTACTTAATTTATCTTCTCTTTCAAAAAATATTCCTTTTTGTGATAGCAGTATAAAACGGGAAACATTTTATACGTGATTATAATAAGATAATTTCAAATAATATTATTTTTAATATTTAGCTTTGTACGTGGTTAAATTATTTTTTTCTGTATATAATCAAATAACAAATTCTGCAAAATTAAGAATTTCAGAATTGGATAGTGACCAAAAAATAGATATTATCTTTCTCAACGTAATTTATTCAAAAAGTAGATGACAAATTTTTCAGTATAACAGCTAGTATATAAAATATAATGAATTTTTTACAATTCGTTCACTACACCAGATACATATTGATTAATGTTACGTAGTATTACCTCAAAAAAGTTTTGATAATATTTTATTTGTTCTGTCATTAAAAAATTCTGATCTTTTTGCAAGACCTTTTTGTTTTATTTCTTGAAGACACTTAATCGGATTGTGACTTTGGGCTGTATACGATTTTCTTTTCTCTAACCTGGAGGACTTTACAATAGTTTGAATAACATAAAATTTTTAATCTCTTCTCAACCGAAATGAAAAATGTGTGGCTAAATTACAAGAAGATAGAAGTGAATTGTATTGAATGAGAGATAACGGTATATGAATTAATAAAATTGAAAGAAGTGAAGGGAGGTAAAAAAAATAACGACTTGTTGTTCGATATTTATACTTTATATTGAAGCATTTCAATTAGTTTTGTGGGGGATGAAGATAATTCTAAGAAAAGTATTCAGATCAGATTCGGTATATATATCAAGTATATCGGTTAATATAGTTTAATTAAAGCAGAAAAAAAATTTGTTTTTAAATATTTAATTCATATTATTGCTTAAATAAAATACACGTAGAAAACTTAGATAATCATAATTTATTTTATTCAAAGGATTTTATGAGAAAATTGAGTATTTGGTTTTCTTTTTAACTACAAACAATTATTACGTTAACTGATTTGACATCCTTAACTGTATTGAATCCATAAGCAAAGATGATAAACTCTACTGTTCTCGTAAAATATCAATCTTATTCAACAACACATGCCTACGTCCATAATCTAGACTCCATGTCATAACTAAATCCACCCATGAGGAATTAACGCAAGGACTTAAATCCAGCACTAGCACTCCATCTTCGGAAATCCTACCATTCACCAAGAAGTGTCTCCCGCACAGCATACATGCAGTAGAGCCAGCACTCAACACACTCCGAGTACGCTTCCTTCCAATTTCCCGGATGTCAAACACTGGACTCTGGTAGAAGGATTTCCAATTGAAATATGCAAATCCGTTTGACGGCTTGCACAAGCGATGGAAACTATTTCCTTTGCATTGCTTCCTTTCCCTCCTTCTTTTCAGGATATGGTCTAAGATCTTTTCCTTAGAAAAAGAATTGATGTAACTCAACTTTATTTTTACTTTTGCCTTTTAGAGATCGACTTTAAAGGTTTATAACAAATGCGATTTTTTTTGTTGCTAGAAATTCAATTTTTGTTCAATATTGATAAGTATTTCTTATGGTCCAATCCACGTGTTTAGGTGAAACTTCATATATTACAGGAAGACACTTTCCAACCAAAAGAGTTACCTTTTATAGTAATAGAAGCTAATTGAAAAATTGAACATTTGTAATAAATCACAATAATGATGTGAAAGTAATCAGCAATTTCGTAAGTGTCAGATTAATACATATGTTTTGGTTAACAAGTTTAATACATTCATACTGTTTTTATACACTTACCATAATTTTAATCTTATATTTTAATTGATAAGATGTTAAACCAACTATTTGTAACGCAAGTCTTAAAAGTATAACTTAGTTATATCCTAAAATTAGAATTTATTATCAAAACTAATTAAATCCATTAAAAATCCTAAAAGAAATTTCATTAAAAATCCTAACAGAAATTATTGATGCCCTGTAATTGCATTATAATTTAAAAAAAAAACTCTTATTATTTTTAGATTTACTATATTGCTTAATTGAATTCAGTCCTTTTTATCTATTGCTTCATAAGTAAGCAAATCTATTCATTCCACACTTTTTTAAAATATATTTTAAATATATAATCTTATAGCTTGCTACAACTATCTCAATAGAATTGAATTTTGTCTGAGGAAAGTCAAAATTTTCAAAATTTGAAGTTATTTTTCCTTAATTAAAAATTTCTAAAATGAACACGGTAAAGTAGATCACATTATGTACATAACAGCACGTATTGAGAATAGATCCAAAAAATTGTTTCATTTCTTGTAAAATTATTATTCTTTTTACTCTCTCATACACCTAAATATCCCTTGTTTTGAAATGCCTTTAATTCACTCGGTTTCGACTTTACGCATTTTCTTAACGGGAAAAAATTGAGATTTATTTTGATTGCTTTAAAGGTTGTGACCACGGTAGCCTAGAAATCATGGCCGCAGTGGTTTCGCAGCCGGCGATGCTTTCGTCAAATCATGGGTTTGAACCCAAAAGTCATTACAAACCCATCATATAAAGGGCCTGATACAGGTTAAATGTCGGCGAGCTCGCTTCTTCTTCTTCCTGTTGGTGTGATGGCGACGTTTAGATAGTAAGGTGCAGTTGAGGTATCATTCTCGTCACTTGAGAGAGATTCAAAATTATGAGATCCTCGTTAATTGCCCTCGTGTTGCTTCATGATCACTAGACTAGTGCAACATTAATAAACAACAAACCAATCAAAATGGTTTACAGTATTCGATTTGTAAATTAACTGATTATGTTATTAATGTAGCATTTACAAATATTAACAATATTTAAGAATATACTTTGTGTGTGTGTGTGTTAATTTCTCAAAAAAAATTCAAAAGAGTATGATGTTACTCTTACAAAATCAAAGAAAAGGAAAATTCTAGCTTTTCATAGCTATAAAGAAAAGTAAAAGGTGATTTTTAGAGCTATATTTTAAAGTTGTAGTTATCATGAAGGTTATTTATGTATGGATTCTTAAATTTGTTTTATTTACTCGGGTATTGTTCAATTTTTTTATATTTTCTTATTGTTTTTAATTATAATAGGAATTTTTAATTTACACTTAAGTTTTTTATTTGCAAACTATTCGCACTAAAAATTATTGAACTACTTCCGTTTTATTTCATGTAATCCTTATCTTATTTTATGTGGTTCTAAGGATCATATTAATGACTTTACCTACTTTAAATCAATTTACGAGGATTACTCTTTAGTTCATATTATTATTTTATTAAATCTACAACTAGTTTTACATGGTTTTAGTTTGCTATTTTTGAAGAATGTCTTTAACGTGTAAATCAAGAAATTGATGTATTTAATTCATATTTAGCTTATATAAAATTTTACTTACAGTTTTGATAAATGTGCTTTTAACTTCAGCCTTAAAAATCCAATTCAGTAGTTCACTACAATTTGTACATAGAAGTAAAATCCATGCATACAAGAAAAGTCAAAATATATTTAAATGCACAGTTGAAAAATTAATTTTTAAATAACTTATTCATTATTTTTCTCAATTTAATTACGGTTTTCAAAAATATAATCCTTGAAAAAGCAGTAAGAGTAAATACAAAAATCAGACTATATTTAAACGATGATAATTTTACTAATATATATATATATATATTAAGTTATTTCGTATTTCTTCATTTAGATTCAGAGTTTTAATTTTCAATAAAAAAGATAGAAAGAAAAGATTTGCTTAAACCTTTTACATTTAGATAAATGTATTTTAATATTGAAATTTTCCTAGAATTTTACTGCTTTTCTTTATATACTTTCAAAGTTGTTTCTTCTTTCACAAGACATTCTCTTTACTTTAGTATCAAAGATTACTAAACAGAAATAATGTAATATGATTAAATACTTTATTCTTTTGGTTTAAAATTAGATAAAAAAAAAAACTACACGTAAATGCATTTACAATTTCAATTTATTGTTAAAAAAATGTTTGAGTTTAAGCAAAGTATATATTATTTTTTTTCAATAATTACTTTCGGAACATTGCTTTAAATTAAAATACCTAGTATCAGTTTTACTATCTTTTGGAGAAAAATTTTGTTAATAAATTCTTTTAGTTATATATAGAAGTAAATGTTAAGTTAAGTCTTATTTAGAATGATAAATTGGCTCTTTTGAACTTTTCTGTCTTCAGATTCCCAGTGCTACGTGGGTTGTTCGATAAGTCCTTAGAAATTCAAAGAGATGGTGCTCATAGCATCAAAAATAGTTTCCTTTTAGTTAGCATCATGACTCACTAGACAAATATCTAAGACTCAGTTATTGATATTCGTAATCATGACGCCTTCCGCTTTTAAAAAAATTCTTCTTCATATCTTTTCCCACCGATGAGATCATCCTCACTTTCCTTGGAGCAGATTCATCAATAACAACTCCTTGTTTCGGTTGTAGCTCAGTTTCCGGTGAATAACAATGGATCTATTTATCATCAACGTTGCCAACTTGACGCGGTATTGATCATATTTTGATTTGGCACCAAATGACTACCAAATCAAAACAAACTCATGAATCAATGTCAAAATCGTTTCGTTTCCGTTTAACAGATGGCAGCACCCATTGGTGATTACAATTTACCTTAATGATATCATCTGCATTCAAATACAAGTACTTTTTGAACCACTCTCGTGCATAATGAAATTTCATATAATTATTGCATATTAAATTAATGGATTATTTTTGTTTAAAAACAAACTTTATTAAAACCAAATAAAAATTTATTTTTAAATGTAATTATAAAATCATTGAATCGCTCTGGTTGAAAATATACGCAAGCTAAAAATAATTTAAACTATAATATTTAATATTATTATTTTACTGTTCAACTTTTTTTAATGCCAATATTATTAAACTACTGATCTGACTTCACAGAAAACTATTTCGTGTTAAAGATTTACGTTTACATTGCTTAGATGAATACTAAAGTATAATGAGAGAGAGAATTATCTTTCGTGTGATTGTAATATATTTGGTTCATAAAATTACTTTGAAAATACCATTAATCAACCGTTTTTAATATAAAATTAAATTGAAACAAAACATTCGAAGAACAGCAATTGAATAAATGAATTCTGGGAAGTACCATTTGTATACTGACAATTTATCAATTAAAATTAAATACAATAGTATTAGTAAGTAAAATATATGGGAGGTAATATTAATTTACTAAATTGCAATCAATCGTATTTTACTAGCATTCTACTCTAAATGTAATGGAAATCTGTGATTCACATTTTCTAATATTCTTATTATTTAACAGTAATCCGATATGTTTATATTGCAAATTACTTAGTATCTCACGATTATTTAATAGAACTGAATTTCAAATTATTTATTGAATCATTGGTTTGAATTTCATTATAGGTATGAAAGTACTACGCAATATATCGTTAACCATACAAAATCAGAGCTTCGAAGAATAGAGAGGCGGATGTATAACATTTATGTTCAAATGAAGACATCACGTAAGTGATTAACCATTAAGCCACTTCTCTGAACGTCAAAACGATACAATCTCTGATGGACGTGAATGTTTTAATTATATCAGTACTTAATAAAGCTTGATCACACAAGTAACTCGAACTTTAACAATCATGAAATTCATAAGTAACACTTACAGTTTACTTCGATCACTATAAGACATCCTTTGAATGCTTATATGATTTCGAAATTAATCGATGACTGCATTTTGCTTTGAAAGTGAAATTCAGTTAAACGTATAATTAATTCACAAACGCAATTCAATTGAATGCTCTGTTTTACCTCGACTTACTGTTCTTAATTAAAAATAATTAATTATAAATTAGCAATTATTGATTTTAATTTTAATTTAATTGCTAAGTGAGAATAGAAATGAAGTATCTATAAATATTTCAGACAATGGAAAGGTTCAAATACGTCGTAAAATTCTTGCGCAGTTATAGTTACTTTATGCCTCGTGAAATGAAATAGTTGACAAGTTTAATGAGCTAAGAAGCAAGAACACCAAATAAAAAAAAATAAAAAATAATACAAAAATAAAAAATTAAAAGAAAAACCATTGTATATAAGAATCTTTTGTTCTGATAAAACTTTATGAAAGATAAGTAAAACATGATGTTCTGTTTGACTATATATTTTAAAAAATTTTAACGCAATCTTAAAGTATATAAAAAAATAAAAATTCTTGTTTAATAAAAAGAAATCAAACATTGATTATTATTCCAAAGATAAAAGACCCTTGTAATAGATTTAAGCAGTGTATTATAACATAAATATAAAGAGTGATTTTTATTATGCATAATCTCAGGTAAAAAAAATGACCAGTTACTTCAATATTTTTTTAAAAAAATTTGATCGTAATAAAATTCTTACAGATATTTCTAATTTACTAAAGGGTATCGCCTAGAGTCACAATGTTAATTAGTTTCAATTTTTCGCCATGATCTAAATAAGTTCTTTTCTTATGAATGTCCACGAAATGAAATTTTTTCATCGTTCCATTCTAGTTTCATAAAGGTCTGTTAACTCCTGAATAATAAAATTAAAACCGCTATATTATTGGAAGTTTGAGTGGCAGAAGATATTACAATTAAATGAAAGAGTGGGAAGAAGGGGAGTGGGGGCGGAAGAGTTTCTACTTTGGGAAAAACCGTATCTGTTATTTAAAAAAAATCATTTCTTGGAGCTTTTCTACCTTGGTGCTGTGTAGAAAACTGTTAAAATGCACGAATGAGAGAGCAGCTGAGATCTTTCGGGTGAGTGAGCTTTAATTTCGAAATTTTCTTTGGATCCGAAAGAATTCCAAGAAACATAATTATTTCCCAGAGGCAAAAAGCCTATCTCATTATGCTTATATCTATCTACTTTTTTAGATAAACTTTTGAATTTTGTATAAAAAAGTGACGAATATTTATTGCAATGGTGCACGGCTTTGCAGTACAAGGCAACAAAGCAGTATGCTATGGAGTTTTACTTGGCCTGTAGAAATGTGCAAAGGTTATTTTGCTGTACGGCCAAAATTTTACGTATAAATACGAAAGTAAAGCTTGCCAGCCGGGGCATTTTGACAGTACTTTTTCTTGCAATACAGAAGAGCAGCTTCTTTCTTTTGTATCGCATTGCATTTGCTCTGGCATGAGTAACAAAGTACTGTGCAGGCTTAGCATTTGTATTTATTTGGTGTGGCAAAAGCGGTGCTTGCAGAAGCAAATGGAGTAGAAATGAAGTGTTTTCTACCAAACTTAGTGTTTATAGTGGCGTACAAAGTTTTCTTACCAAGAGATATTTCATCCGAAGATATTGCCTCTGAATTAGAAGACCTCGGCTTCGGAATATAAAAAGTTGTACAACTGTACAATCGTAGAACCAAACGACCTCTTCCAATCTTCCTGGTAACAATTCCTAGATCAGAGAAAGCAGTCAAAGAAATCTACTCCATAGACAGGCTTTGTTATATGACTAACAAAATTGAAGAATACAGCGCAAAGGTATTTCACCCGTGTTAAAGTGTAAAAATTCTATCATCGCAGAAAATCTGATATGATCCCAGATGGTTAAATACACAAACTTTCACCAAAGATTGCTCCATAAAGGAGGAGCAGGAAAACCCTTATTGAATAAACTGTGATTTCGGACATATGGCTTCTTGGGTCAGATGCCCCAGCTTCTCGAAACCTCCCAAACACTAAGAATTCTAAAAAATACTAATATTCAAAACAATAATAAAGTCTCTTGTGATTATATCTATGCTCAAGCAATTACTAACGACACAAGCTCAGATGGCGTCGCATCAAAGTAACAGGCCAGAAACCTCCATCCAAAACCAGAACAGAACAAATAGAAATTCCCATCCAAACCACAAATTTTCACGAAACTGTAAGGAAGAGAATTCTCCCAATTGTTAGATTTTCCGTATGTCTTAGCTGATATTCTAAACAAATTTCCTAACCTAGCAATCCAACTCCCTAAGATCGAAGCGGTTCAAAACAATAAAATACAAAAATACGCCATCATCGAGGTATTACTTGATTCTGAATCACTTGTGTAATTTCTTATGTTACTAATGCTCCTGCTACATTTACCTTAAGAAACCTTATATTTTCAATTAATCTTCAATATATCTCTTCACCAAAATCCATTGCTAGAATAACTTCTCCCTTTTAAATAGCCAACATTCCTGGACGCCAATAGTAGTATTAATCGAGTTCACAAGTTCCTTCTAATTCCCAAGTCTGTCGTCCAAGCCAAGATACACAGCACCCCTCTCAAAACAAGTTCAGGTTCCTCTCACCTCTCTTCTGCCTGTTTTCCAATTTCTACAAGTAACACTAGCTATTCCTGCCTAATTCCACTTTCTCAATTCGACTTCACAGCACCCAGCAAGATCCATGCTTAAAGACGGTTCAACAGGCCGCCTAGGTGCCTGTTGAACTTTTCCAAACAGTTCTTGCTCTCTTCTCATTCTTCGATCACGTCCACTACTTCCACATTTAGCCCATAGATCCTTTCCTCAGCGGCGCGGGCGTTTCTTCCTGTTGTAGCTAACAAACTGTTCTACTCCGAGAGCCAGGACGCGTTTCAACGACTATCGTTATTATGTCATAAATTAGGACTGCCATCAATCTTTCTTCGATGAACTAGTTAATTAAAGTAAATCAAATTGTACATAGCGCTATTGCAGATAATTGTCTTTCGTCTATTCATGAATAAAGGTAATGATTCAATTTCAAGCCACATCATTGGATCGGCAAATAAATCTAAGTTATCATAGAATCCAGGAATGAACTATGCTCTAAACAATCAGCGCAACTTAAATATATATAAAGTAAACGGTTTCAGTGGAGATTCTTTACACCTCTACAGATACCACACACACACACACACACACACACACACACACACAAAAACACACACACACACACACACACACACACACACACA
>BMAW01121488.1:856227-895614 GCA_019974015.1 Nephila pilipes
TATATATATATATATATATATATATATATATATATATATATATATATTAAAAAAACTTACATGTGTGTCAAATGCTTATTAATTGGAAAATTTTTATTCACCTAGATAATGCAAATTTTAAATTCTTTCAGTTTTTAGTAGCCTTAGAGAGAATGATGTTAGTCAAACAGGAAATATAATATAAATTTTATCATATAGCTGCTGTTATTTTCCCAAAGCTATAAAAAGAATCTAAATAGAGCTCAAATGCCCATAACCTCTTAAAACTTTTTATGATGCATTGTACATTACATTAGTGATTCGATGATTCCTCATTATATTGCTAATTAATCATAAATGAATAAAAATATTTTATAATATAATATAATCATACTAGATACAAAAAGCTTAAAATCTTGCGTTGGATGATGTAAGGGGCCAAATGTGCGCTCTTCTAACTTCTTCTAACCCAACTTTCCAAAGCAATAGATTACAACAGTTTTTCAATGAATTCGAATTGTAAAAAGATTATCTTATCTACATTTTGCACTATTGCATATTTTTATTCGTTTCATTCATATTAATTTTACTTCAAAGATGTTTTCTTCCTAAAAATTCAAAATCATTAATGTCTTAACAGTAATAGAAATTCAGAAGAGCCATATATTCGAATTATATTTTAAGATACTAATACTTTAACTTATATTACTAATTTTGATAACTACTGCATAAAATATTTCATTATATTGCTTGTAAACTGCATGCTGATTCACTTTTTGACTAAGATATTCCTAAATAAAAAATGATTTTTAAGAGCACAATTACGTCAGTTTAAAAAATGTAATTACATCAAGAAAGAAAAATAAATGCTTATCCTTATTCATTCATAATTAATTTCAAAGTACGAAGTCGAAGTCAAAATTATCAATTATTAAACAAAAAGGAAAGCAACAAATGTTGTTACAACATTATTCTAGATAACAGATTATCAAGCCTTGATAATCAAATAATAGATTATCAAGCCTTGATTATAATATGTTACAAAAATTGTTAGGCATTATTTGTATTATTTTGTTTTCAACTTAAAAATAAGTAACAAACGAAAATAAATAAATATAAATTAATGCAAATAATTGATGATAATTTTTAAAAAACCAAAAGTTTTCATAACAGGTCAATTGAAATGTCCCCGGCCTACCATAGTAAAACACATTTTTTTGGCAAAATTAGTTATTTTTACTCAACATAATTCTCTTCAAGGGTGATACACTGATTATAGCGACCCTCCAACTTTTCGATACCATTTTTGTAGTACGATTTGTAATTTGCTTCAAAATAGGCCTCAGTTTCGGCGATCACCTCTTTATTCGACGAAAATTTCTACCCAGCGAGCATTCTTTTGATATCTGAGAACAGGAAATAGTCGCTGGGGGCCAGATCTGGAGAATACGGTGGATGAGGAAGCAATTCGAAGCCCAATTTATGGATTTTAGTCATCGTTTTCACTAACTTGTGACACGGTGCATTGTCTTGGTGAAGCAGCACTTTCTTTTTCTTCAAATGCGGCCGTTTTTCGGCTAATTCGTCCTTGAAACGGTCCAATAACGCTATGTAATAGTCGGTGTTGATGGTCCTTCCTTTTTCAAGGTAGTCAATGAAAATTATTCTATGCGCATCCCAAAATACAGACGCCATAACCTTACCAGCTGACTGTTGCGTTTTCCCACGCTTTGGAGTGAGTTCATTGTGTGCAGTCCACTCGGATGACTGTCGATTGGACTTCGGAGTGAAATGACGGAGACATGTTTCATCCATTGTCACATATCGACGCAAAAACTCGGGTTTATTTCGCTTGATCATCTTCAAACACTGCTCCGAATCATCAACTCGTCGTTGTTTTTGGTCAAAAGTGAGCTCGCGCGGCACCCACTTTGCACAGAGCTTTCTCATACCCAAATATTCGTGAATGATATGATGTACACGTTCAGTTGATATCTTTAGAGTGTCTGCTATTTCATTCAATTTCAATTGACGGTCATTCCAAATCATTTTGTGGATTTTTTTAATGTTTTCGTCGGTAACAACCTCTTTTGGGCGTCCACTACGTTCACCGTCTTCGGTGCTCATTTCACCACGTCTAAACTTAGCATACCAATCCTTGATGGTTGATTTTCCTGGGGTAGTATCCGGAAACTCGGCATCAAGCCAAGTGTTTGCTTCAACTGTATTTTTTCCCTTCAAAAAGCATTATTTTATCAACACGCGAAATTCCTTTTTATCCATTTTTTTCACAATAACGAAAGTTGCTTCACTCAAAATGCTATACTTTACAAACTAATGATCCGACAGCTGTCAAATTTATGCACGCATTTTTTTGAGGGTTAAGGCTAACTAAAAAACATATGGATTTAATTCTAGAAGCGCCATCTATGTGTCAGGCCGAGAACTTTTCAATTGACTTGTTATGAAAGCATTAACATACGCAATGACTGTATATGGCATTCGAGTATCAATTTCTTTCACTGTACTTCAACAAACGTGCTTCGCATTATTTAATTACAGAAAAATCTGAGGTTTAAATTTCTGAAAAAGAAAAAGAAAATAAATGCTGTCTATTTTTTTTAAAAAAATTATTGCTTTCTTTCAGACGATTATGAGTCACAATTTTCTTTAAAACCCACAAAGAGAAAAGACATGTGTGCAATGTAACTATTACTATTCCAAAACAAAATAGTTAATCCATGTATACAAGTTAAAGCCAATTAAAGTTTAAAATATTTTCACTATATTGAAGCATCTAGCAATGAAAAGTCAACAATCACACAGTAAAACTTCAGAGTATGAGGGAGTAATGTCAAGTTTTAATTATCATTCTAGAAATAACCATATTCTACATATTTCAGGGATGTCTGGATGAAATTTATTCTGCATATTTATTAGTTCTTATGAACGTAATACTGTAAATTATTTCTATTAAAGTTGATTTGTTTGGTTTCAGAATAGCTTATGTTGAAGAAAACAGACGTATTTTAAAATCTTAACTATTACTAAAATTAATTGCGATAGAAACTTTATTTTTGTTCATTGTTCTTAAAAATTCTCAATATAATTGCTATCCAGTGTTACACACTTTACCCGGCGTTTCTTGAGTTTTCGAAGGCCGTCATTTTAAAAAAATAAATTGAACACCATATTCTACATATTTCAGGTCACTTCGATCTACGGCTTCCTAAAATCAAACAAATAAACACAAACAAATGCAATTTACACCATTATGTACGCAAAATTAAATTAATATGCAAAATAAATTTTATACATACATCTCGTCTATTTCTAGGTGAAGGCAACATTTTTATCTCATAACCTCTCAGATACTTTCTTTAATTCACAATAGTGAAGCATAAAATGCACATAATATTTGAAATACTGAGAAATTTCTCCTTACGTTTGAAAGTTAGGGTGATACATAAACTGGTTTATAGTATAAATATATACAAAAGTGAATATAAATTTATTTGCTGATTCGGCAAGAATATTCATCACAAAAATAATTCCATTTATTTTTATATATATTTACATACAGAAGGACAGGGATGAAATTGGACAAGGTTTGTTATCATAAAGATAACAATTTGAAAAACAATATTATTAGAAAAAATATACAGTTGAGAATCGCAATGTAGAAAAAATAATGTTTACCAAAGTATAACGAAAATATTTAATGCTTAAAATTATTATTGCACTAAAAATAAATAAAAAGTTTTTGGATATTAATTTTATGTAAACTTTGCTTACCTACAATCTCCCATGTAGTCTCGTTGCTTGATTTTAACTTATTAGACTAAATATATTCGTGATAAAATAAGACTGAATTGATTGAAAAACATTTTTTAGAGCAAAAAATAGTTGTTACATAAAATAGTTTCCGACATTGAAATAGCATACGTCAAAAATTCTTTTAATTCCTAATGTAGAAAAATGATTTTCGTAGCTGATTTTTGAGAACATGTAAGGTAACTAACTATTCAAAAATAAAACAACTTTTGAAAAAGTGAAAAATAAATAATAAATTAATAATAATAAAAATAAAATAATGAAATTAGAATAAGATAATACTTAAAGCCTCTAACCCATCTTTGAATGTAGATTTTAAAAAAATCAAAAAATACGGAATAAATGTTAAAACAGAAAAAATACAAATGAACAATTAGCATTCCAAAACTAGTTATTAAGAAAAACCACTATCAAAATAAGTAATGGAATGATGAAAATCACATCCTTTCTAGAATGTAAGTACAAAAATTAATATTTGAAAACTATTTATATCCCTCATTTAATGTATAACTCTTTCGGTTTTAAATTTATTCAGCTTTTAATGCAAATCACTGCAAAAAAAAAGAAATATTTGAATGCTGATATTTTATTCACTGTTCATTGCCGACTGTTTGTTACGCTGTGCATTGATACATTTTAGAATGACAAATTTTAGTCAAAATGAATGCATTAAGTTTGTAAAAAATCTCTTTTACGGTTCTCGTACTAAAATCGCTCCCGAGAACCATTTTTTTCAACACGAAACGATTTGTCAAAGAAACCTTTTCATTTTTCGAAGGAAGTTTATCACGTTATTCTTTGAACATTTAAACTTAAATAAACGAAAAATAAAATAACATTGAATTTGATATCACAAAACATCTTAAGTTATTACCTTAAAAATGTATTTATAAAAAATACCAAAATATCACTAATAACAGAAAAATACAAATCAAAGCAAATAGCATTTCAAATCTAGTTATTTAGAAAACTGATTTTAATTAAGTAGTGCAATAATACAAATTATATCCCTTCTGGAATGTAGTAAGAGTACAGAATAATCATCGACACATTTATATCCTTTACGGATAAATCTTTTAGATTTAAATTTATTCCATTTTTAACGCAAACAGCAATGAAAGAAGCATGTTTAATAAAAATATACTCTTCACTATTCATTGCCGTCGGTCTATTAATCAGTGCATAGAGACATCTAAAAAGAGTAGAAAATAATAATAAAAAAGCTTAAAATGAGCCAAGTAACAAATTTTAGTCAAGATGAATGTATCAAGGGTATAAAAAATAACTTGTTGCACGCTTCTTGTACTCCGATCGCTTCCAGAAACCATTTATTTCAACATGAAACGATTTGTCAAGGAAACCGTTTCATCTTTCGAAGGAAATTTTTCATACTATTTTGTGGATGAATAGATTGCTCAGCAGAAATAGAAAAATATAACTGAAATGTTTTTCTCCTGTATCCGAAATGCTGGAAAATAACCCATTTTTAAATTAGCATATTAGTGATGAATGTTATTTCCATGCTGCGGTTGTAATTTCGATTCTTAACTTTGGGAAAGAGGAACATAATAATGGAAATAGCTAAGATATTTATGCATTTTTCAATGATAATAAATATATTTAATGCTTAACTTATTTGAGAAATTTTCCAAAATGCATCAAGAATTACTTTCAAAAGTTGAATTCAATTCGAACTTATGTTTTTAAAATATTGTTTAAAAAATATGGGAGTTATTTGAAGAAATTAAGAATGAGTATATTTATATTTGAAAATTAGAATAATATGGTATTCAATCCTACTGTTAATTACATTTTAAAATCCTCATTAATAATAATTTCTTTTTTGAAATTAAGGTATTCATTATTTCTCAGATTATTTAAAAAATATTTCCCTTCTCTATACATAATTATATATATTCCCTTCTCTATAATAATTAATTTAATATACATTTAAATAGGAAAAAAATTATTTTGAAAATTCAAGTTACCCAGGGCAAACACAAGATGTCCATCAGAGATAATTACATTAAGTTACTGATGGTTAATTGACTTTCAGAAAAAATTCTTCATTTCAAAATATTTTATAATACTTATTGATGGATATAAAAATAGTTAATCATATTTTTTTGTTTAAATATGTTACTTGCATTTATGTACATGCATATGTTACTTGCATTTATGTACACTTCGAATTTCCATGATGAAATAACTTTAATGTAAACTAAATGAACATTAACCTTCTTGTTTAAAAATTAAAACGCACAACATTAAGCATTTTTATTTGGTATATTTAATATCTGATCAAAGTTTCTTAACATTTCGCCTTGTTATATTTTGAATAAATTAATGAATACTTATTTTATAAAGACTGTTTATGTAGTCTCTCAGAGTATGGAATATTTTAAATCTTACTTCTAAAAACTTTTTTTTACATTTTACATAAAGTCTAGATGGAAATGGAATGGTGTTTTTTTAAAACATAAGACAAAACAGGATTTTGATCTAATAATTTAAAAGGCATCAAAAAGATGAAATTTTATCAGTCTTAACTAAATTATAAGTATAAAATAGAATAAAACAATTCGGGTATCCGTGGAAAATATGAAAATTGAGAACAAAAAGAAAATACTTTTTGAACATAAAAAACTACAAAATAATAGTAATAAATGCAAATTATTCTTAAGAATAAAGTTTTTCGCATAAAGATTTTAAAAGCAAAAATCGCATCTTCCGATGGAAAGGGAATTGAGAAAATAAAGAGGAATATTTTTTTTTCTTATCTTTACTTGGATGTACTTTATTCACTTAATTTAGCTTCAAAATAAATTTGCGTGCTATAGCTATAAATACCATATTAATTCAGAATAGTTTTAGAAAACAATTTTGAAAATGTAAATTATAAAAATTGAAGACAAATTATAAATAAATAAATAGATACAAAATAAAATGAAGGGAAAAAATTATTTGTAACACGGTCTTATAGCTTGTAATGCATGAATGATTGCACTTCTTCAAATATTTTGAAAATAACGAAATGATATTTTAATGATAATTAAACGATAATTTTATTTCATATTAAATTATTACATTTATTCTTTCGTTAATTAAAATTGTTGGATTTCTTAAAAAACTGTCATTTTCGGAAGAATTTATACAAAAATAACTATTTTTTTTATTGAATATTAAATTATTATATTTCTTATTTTGTTAATTAAAACCACCATTTAATATCCTTGCAAGTATTTAATAAATTCAAGTATAATAGGCTGTTTTGATTCAAAATTTATAGGCAAAATGTTACTCATAATGAAGAAATAAGTGAGACAGATTTAAAACTGAATATTTCAAAATGCACATTGAACTTCAGTTTAATTGTGTTTATTATGTACTCAAAGAATTTCGATCTGCATAAATTTTTAAACATTATTAAAAATTGAAAACTTAAATAATAAAAGAAACTAAAATTAAATGTTTATTAATATGTCAAAAAACTGGGCAATAAAACGTACGCCCATTATCAGCAAAATTTGATTGATGCTTATAATGTGGTTGTATTATAAGGGAACTTCTGAAAATTATGAGTCAATATATTTCTGAAAATGTAGCTAATATTAAAAACAGATAGCAATTATTCTAAACTTTAGTTTCATTTGAATAATTATAAGGAAAAAAACGAATTGGGAAATTTTCTATTTGCTTTCCTCCGAGATATTAGTTAGTTATCTTAGCTTACATTTTTTTTCTTTTTAAACATTCAGTTGATTGCAAAATTTTAAGTTATAACATTTGGCTGTACTTGATTAAATACAAGTGTAAGTTCCGAGTCTACAGACATTTTTAATTCGTACAAAAGAAAACTAAGACGATCAAAAATTGCATGCCAACCCATAATGAATCCTGTTAGAAATTAGTGAAAATCATAAAGCTAACTTTAATACATGATACAGACAATGCCTTATTTCATGTGATTATAAACGATAATATTTCAGCCATGAAAAGTTCTTCTCAGAAATACCACTGTGATTCTTAACATGTTTTATATCCTAGATAATCAGTGAATAACATAATCAAAACTTTATTTTTTTTAATATCTTAAAAACCCATGATAATCAGTCAATAACAATAATCTCTTTTATTGGCGAATTATCTTGATTATCTCTTAACACTCTTTAATTTTGTTACATCCTAATATATTCACATGTATTTCTTAGTCTACACATTTTTTTAATTATTGCCGATCATGTAATGTTAACTTGAAAAATGAAATCACGCAGGGCTAAATGTCGACATGTATTGAAAATATTTGAACAAAGTTAAAATAATATAATAAACATCAATTAGCAATGTTGATAGTTTCCGATATCATGAAACTAGAAACATTGCATCTATTTCAGGAAATTTTCAGAAGATAATTGAGAGAAGCTTAAACCACATTTTTTACTCGGACCTTTTAATAAATAATAATAATCAAGTTTATTTGTGGTTTGATAATAACTTATTGTAAATGACACTTTTGAGCTCTTTCAAATTTTTTTTAACTATTTTAAACTTGAAAAGTTCAAATGAAAAATAAGATCCAACAGGATTAAATGTTTACACATATCAAAATGAGTGATAATTATAAATGTCAATATCTTCCAATTTGAACCAAGGAATCTTGAAACTATTTCATGAATTGTTTATAACTAATGCTATGGCTTAGACAATAGGTTTTATCTATCATTAATAGTCCCATCAAATAAATAACTTATAACATACAAATGAAATCAACTTGATAGTATTTAATTAAGGGTAATTAATCAATACACTTCAAAACTTAAGCTGCAACAAACTTACATAAATTCAGCTATAGTTTAAATGTTTCAAAATCTCCCTGTTAATAGTTTATTTTATATACATGTATCTTTTGAGTCTACAAACATTTTAGTCATTAAAAAAAAACTTGTAAGATTCAAATAAAAAGCGAGACGTTTCATTATTGAATGTCAAAGTATAGTAAATCATGCTTAAATTAAGTAAAAATCTAATAGAACCTTTCTTAAATATATGTACCACCAATCATTGCCTTAAAATTTCTTGAATCTTTCATTACGCAGCTTGTAAACGTCGAGTCAATCCTAATGACATAATCGATTGAGAAAATATTCGTTTTTTTTACCGTTCCGGAACATGGAAACACGTCGGAAACTTTTATAGACTTGATATCTCAATCAGTTGCCTTAATCTTCTTTACCTCAAAGGAGTGGAAAGGATAAGGGTATCATTTGCTCGGAAATGATGCATTTTTTTTTTCAAACACTGATTAATAATTGATGAAATGTAGGTAACTTGGAAAGACCACTGACAAATATTTTCCAGATTAAAATGAGAAATTTGATTAGAAAATCATGACTATGTATTCGTTTTGAAAAATGGGCTCATTGTGGATACAATGATTTAATTTGTTCTGAGATTATATTAACAATTAAATATAGCATTTGAGAGTATTAATATTTATATCATATTAAGGAGGAAAATTTTCAATTTAAATAGTTTTATATCTCAATCCATAGAAACTCAATTATATACTCAGAATAATCTTAAATCAGTTGAGCTTTAAATCTAACTATAAAGTGAAACATTCCATTTTGGGAAAATAATTATAAATTATGTTAAAGAAAAAGTTCAAATTTTTTTTCACAATTTCTTATGAAGCAGACATTTACAATAAATAAATCATCGTAAATGTGAATAAATTAATTATATCCATGTAATAATTTATACAATGATATATGATATCTAGATAAAGTATGTCAAATTGATTTTATATACTTTTTAAAGCTAATGAAATTATTGTAATTATGTTTGTATTCCATCTTTCTTTCAAAATATAAAGTTGTTATCTTTTTCTTTTTAATTTCTAATATGTCAAACACGAATAAATTAAATACATTACTAATTGTACATTTCAGTTAAATCAGTTAATCTTATAACAATAGGAAATAAAAATTAAAAAGATAAAATTATTTTAAATTGAAAAGAATTTTAGGTTTTCAAATAGACAATTAAAGTTTGATTAATTGTTTTCATAGTCAGAAATATCTTTTCAAACATAGTAATGAATGTATCTTAGTTTGAGATTTAAAACTAGTTTATTTAAAACTCATGTTTATCAGGGTATCAAGAAAACGTTTTGATAAGGAATGCATATTGAACAATATTGAAAAACATTTTAAAAACATATATTTCCATTTATGAATGTTTTTCTTTTCTTCATTATTTGTTTAATCTGATTCTATAATCAAACACCATTCAAATAACAAATAATATAGGTGCTTCATTGTTAATCTCTTAAATACGTTTAAAAACATTACCTACATCTTTAAAAATAATCATACAACTCATGAAATTTTAATTGTTTTCTGAAATTGGATACCAAACCTTATATTTCTTAAATAGTTTCCTTAATATTAGTTAAAACCTTTTATTCATTTCTTACCGAGGTGATATAATTTAAAAAGAATAATTACTGAATGATTTTGATTATGATTATGATTTTAATAGTATAGACTGCTGAAGTACTTTGGGAAAATCACACACACATACTTCCCGTTAAATTATAATATTTATATAATGTTTACATGTATTTCTTTAAAATTTGACAGATCCTTCTATGAGGAAAATTGGCTGTAAGAAACTGTGTGAAAATCATTAACTATAAACGAAAAGACAATAAGCGGAGACAAAATCTCATTGATTCTCTCTAGCAATAGGTCAAATAGATATGACGCTTGCGCATATTTTCTGCAAGAATTTATCTAGAACAACAGGTTTATTTGTCAAGAAAATAATTGTATGTTTCTGCGTTACCTTCTTATGCGTGCTGAAGTTTATAAAATATATATAAAAAAAGACATAAAAGCATCTTTTGGAAAATTTATGTATGATTTTATTCTTCATTTTAAACGTTTTATTCAGTATATTTCCAATAATTATTTGAGAAAAAAAAAAAAAAAAAAAAGAGAAATGCCTTTTAATATTGTCTATTCATTTTAACTTTAATGTATTTTGCTTAATTCTCTAAAGGAATTGACTGAATGTTTTCAGAAATTTTAAATGCATTTTGTACAGTAGAGCAATAATGAGAAAGAGAGAGATGCTATATATATTTTTAAAAAGAATTATGATACATAAATTTTAAGGATATTATTTAAGCAAACAACTGATATAGTTTTATTAAATACAGAATTTTGAGCAATTAATATTTTCTAATAAACATTGTTAATTTGCATACAAATTCCTTAATATTTACAAAATTCTCTTATTTAATTCAAGTATTATTTTCTAATAATTCTTTTAAAGTGTTTACTTCGCACAAATTGTATAAAATTAAGCAATTGTTACATGTAAAATCTAATAAACTCAATAGAAAGAAGAAAATTATTTAATTTACGGTACACGCAAAGCTGTTAGATTCATATTTAATAATAAACTTAAATTATTTTCCTCCCACCCATTATATAAAATATAGTTTTAATTGTCTTTCTTTTAAAAACATGAATACTGCGTAGTAACCATCACTCATAAATGAATTTAGGTAGGAAGTATTTCCATTTTTATTAAGAGAAGCACTGATAGACTTTCAAACTAATTTAATGGAATTTAAACAAGAATATTTCATTAAAATAGGAATGAGATAAAATTTTATTGTGGGATTCAGAAATTCAATTTGACTTCATAATATACTTAGAAAATCATTTTTTTTCATTAACAAAACTTTTGTGCTCTAAAAGTCTTAAATCAGCAATATTGTTAACTAACAAATGATGTATTTCAAATAATATAAACAGGTTTTTATAATGATAAAGCACAAAGTTTAAATTTTTTTTCTAGGCAAATCAAATTAATATTTTAGCACTTTTACTACAAAAAAACAATATTTCAAAAAATTCTTCAGCCAAAAAATTAAATCCAATGAATACGAAATTTGGGAAAAAATTCCTTTCAAATTATGAGACATTTTTTAAGTTGAGGCATAAAGGGTCAGCTCTTTTCAATATACCATGTAATATTAAAGCAACACATAATATTCTACAGGCAATATTTGCTTTGCTAAGAATTCATTTTAAAGAATATTAATATAAAAAAAACAGAAACACTAACAAGTGATCTATATTTACTGTCTCAGAACACCAATTTATAAAATATAAGGCAAAGAGGTTCATTCTTTGCAGAGAAAATCACAAAAACTCATATAAAATAGACTTTCTCGAAGTTTATACTCACTTTTCCAACAAAAATCTTCGATACAGTGTATTGAAAACTGAGCTATCAAAGGGTGTCCGAGCTAGAAGTTCTTTCTCGAAAGAAGGAGAAGAAAAAAAAAAAGAATTAGTTCGAAAGCACCCAGGTGAGTGGTCCAGCCAAAAAGATAGATGGCGTATCTCTAAAACTCTTTAAACTTCTCTCCTCAAAATTTCCCACGCCAGATCGTGTTCTTATAATTTTTTCGGCCGCCTCCATATTCTCTTCTCAGGTGGTCTGCATGTAAACAACAATGACAATAAGGAAGACTATCAGGAGAATGAGAATAAATCCGACAGCTACTAGCAACATGGTGGTGCAATAGGAGAGCCCAGGGATCTCGTAGGAGAAGCTTCTCTTCCCTCGCCGAAACTCCCCGATCCAGGGTTGCTGCTCTGCATCCTCTTCGCCAGACATTGGCGATTTCAGAAGAGAGATGGCATGGCCAAGATGGATGGTTGATTTGGTTATGTTTGGGTGACACTAAGGCTTTTTTCAAGTGCAGGTCTTAGGCGTTATGATGTATTCAGAATGATGATTTTTAGTGTCGTAAATGTTTTGTTCGAGTTGTTTATAGGTAGAAGACGCGATTTGAAAGGCAGCAATGAAAGGAAAGTTTGAAAAGTATTTTAAGAATGTGAATATGATGAGAATGAATTTGGCGAGAGCAATAACGGGGCGATAAACTTTCTTCCTAGAGTATCATATGAGGTTTTTCATAAATAAGTATGTCGTTGTCTTTTATTATGGATATTATCTCAGAAAAATGAGTGCATCAAAATTTCATTTATGTCTTATATATTTTAATGTTTATCGTTACAAACTTATTCGACTTTTAAAATTACGATGGACGTAAAAGAAGTTGCATTCCATGTAAACCCCCATTTGAATTTTTTTGTATAGGACAGAGAACTCTGATAAATCTATCATATTTCAAATGCTTTAAATAGCTAAATGTGTTGCTAAATCTATTGAAGTAATATTATTGTTGGTCTCCTTTTAAAAAAAGGTTTTCTTAAAAATACACCCACCCACCATATATATATATATATATATATATAATTAATTAATTAAAATAACTATTCAAAATCTAATAATCTTTTCCCTATTTCAATAAATTCAGGTAAAATTTTCTTTTCTAGTTTAAATTTTAATAATCTTTTGAGGAATATTGAACTACAGATGATACAAAAACTGAGGAACAGTCACAGATTTTCGAAATAATAATAATATCTCTACGGTTTTTGGTGTTTATTTTGAAAAACAGTAACATTTTACGACACATATGCATCTAATATGTCTTTATAAATTAAAATATCTTTAGAACATTCTAGTCCAGAGAATATCATTAGTTTCAAAGATTATAATTATATTTTTCAATTAGAAAATAACTATTTCATTGGAAATATGTTTTGAAAGCCTTGGATAATCAGGCTTAATATTTTTATATTAAATTCCTCAAGCTTTCTCCGAAATTATATTGGAATAATTTGTTGCTTAAAATTTCTATTAATTGTTAGAAAAGAATAAGTATGGTTGACATTACGTAATCATGCTAGCAAATATCATTAGCTTGTAGCATTGAAAAAAATATGTAAAAACTATTAAGTTAATTAATTTTCCGAGGTTCTACCTTTAAGTAATTGATTTTTAAAGGTAGCAATGCGTAATTTTGGGTAAATAAAGAATAAATAATTTTATACCTGTTGTAATTGGCAAATAATCCATAAAAATTTGGGTATGGAAAGTCTTTACGATTAAAGTAATATTTATGTGGAAATAAAAGTCAGATTATAAGAAAACTCAATCTGATAGTGAATTATATAATATTAGATTTGATTGCAAATCTAAATTATACACATAAATACACTACATAAACAAATATTGTATGTTAAATCTCACATCGTAATACGTTATGGGTGTAATCATAAGTGTCACAATACTATTTCAGATAAATGTGTTAATTCATGTTGAGTTTAATATTTATGGCACAATAAATTACACTCTATATATTAAAAAATAAATAAATAAATGATGCACAAGAAGAAGTCGTCCGATGAAGACAAAAGTTGGCGGATAGAAAAATTATGTACAGAATAGAAAATGATTAAGATTTCAGAAAAATTGAAACGTTTATTTCAGAGTTAAATATTTACAAAGTAATGAGCTCAACAAGGTGTTGACCCACCTCTAACCTGGATGCAAGCTACCACACGATGTGGGTTAGAGTGATAGAGTAAGTGGTCTCCTGCGGTATTTCTTGACAAATTTGCCCATATTTTCGGGCTAGGTCATCAACATTCCCTGGTAGATGCAGTCTCCTTTCATCATATCCCAGACATGCCCGATTGGAAAGAAATCTGGATGGTCAAGGAAGTGTTTGACAAACTGTAAGATAGTTTAGAGCAACACGTGTCGTCTGTGGTCTGGCATTACCTTTCTGTAAAATAAGGCCAGGGTACTGCAAAAGGAATGGTAGCAAATCAGGTCTCAGAATGTCGTCGACGTACCGCTGTGTTGTAAGTGTGCCTGTAACGATGACCAAATGGGGCCGGCTATCAAGGGAAATGGCACCCCATAACTCCTGGTTGAGGGACTGTGTGGTGTGCAATAGTAAATGTAGGATCGGCACTCTGTCCTGAGCGGCTCCAGACACTTCTTCAATGATCGTCAAGACACAGTTGGAAGCGGGATTAGTCGCTAAACACTATACGTCCTCAGTCAACATCATTCCACCTGATCGAGCCAAGCACTACTGTAATGTGGCTCGAGAGTATGCAGGCGTGAATGGCAGGTGGCGTAGTGGTCGGTACAGTGGTAGATATCGCTCTATCAGCCGTCTGTGAATGGTCATGGTGGACATTCGTGTGCGGTTCGCACGTCTGATTGCTAATAACGATGAATCAGGCACTGTGACAGCTCATCTGACAATCACTTTGTCCTCCCGATCTGTTATGACCCTAAGTCGTCCGCTAATCTTATAACGTTGAAATCTGTCATTGTCCACCCATTCTTCCAAGCATCTTCTAATTGCCACATCGCTTCGACCCATATGACGAGCAATACTTCTATTTGCCCAACCTGACCTTTTCAGTTCAAAGACACGACCTCTTTTAAACTCTGACAGTTGTTCGTAATGAGCTCGAATACTGCTGAGTGAAACTTTTTCAATCGTTTAAAAGACATCAGGAAATTTGACCATCAGATTGAGAATTGCTTCTTATATACACCTGCTGAGTGCACAGTTCCGATGCGCTGTAGCTCCCGCTATTCATTCATTGGACACCAAATTTTAATCATTTGCCTCATATTCGGTCTAAATGTCTTTGCATGCGGAATTTCATTAGAATCGGGCAACTCCTTCTCGGTGCGTAGTTTTTTTTTTTTTTTTTTGGTCAAAGAGTGTATTTTAAATTAAAATACTTTGAATGTGAAAAAAAAAATTATTAATTAGGATATCAGGAAAAAAATATATTTGTGTTAATATATTAAAATTTGAAACTCTAAATAGAATTTAGTAACTTAAGCAATTTAAACCTTTATTATATCAACAAAAAACAGCGTAAAATATAATGATAACATATAAATCATTCTAATTGATTTTCGGTAGCTTTTCACTATATTTTAAAGAGTAATGTGATGTAACTCATGCATGAAAAGGAGCATTCTGAATGCGACACAAATTTTTTTCGATCGTAGAATGGAACAGATAGATCGCAGAAGGGACAGAACTATATTAAAAGCAAACGCTCAGTAACAAAAGCATTGTGTTTTGTGTGGGGCTTAATTGAAAAGTAATGTCTCCATAGCCATAATTTTTTTTATTTCTTAAGGGATTTTCAAAAAAAATTCATGTCGTATTAAAAATCTGCATAGGCTCACTATGTAACGCATTTTTGTTTTTGATTCCCCTAACTGTTGGCGTAATGAGAACAAAATAATATGACAACCCGCATAGTAATGAGTTTAAAAGAACGAGATGTCATTGCACACAACCCTACCTCTTTGGATATTCACCTCTTCCCAAAAATGAAAGAAAACCTTATTGGGCATCACTATCGCACTGATAAAGAGATCTTTAAAGCTTGGTGTCAACAAAAATCACCGGAATTCTTCTGCGACGAATTTTCGTAATTAATCTTGCTTTGATCCAGGTGTATGGAAAAACATAGGGATTACAAATATATCAAAACGTGAATAGTGAATTACATAAAAGATACTTGTAGTTTTCAGTTACAATAAGAATTATAAAAAACCAGTTAAAAATCAAAGAAGTTATGACCATGAAGGTATTGATTTCAATCAACCCTTGTAAAATACTATTTGATACGCACAACGCTATCACATATTTTTATATATCTGTCATAAATATTATGTATTATACTAAGTAAGAAAAGCGTTTACAAAGGAATATTATAATTTTAAATAACAGCAATCATGAAACAAAAGAAATTACAATATGTTTGGGAAAATTAAACTAAAATGAGTACTTTTTAAAAAAAAGTTGAAAAAATTAAAAATGTTCAATGTGAGCAGCACCATAAGAAACGAATTATATCCATTCGATTGTCGTTTAGGTGAATTGGACACTGAATAGATTACGACCATGCACTTCATCAGTGGCTCCTTGAGAAACCCAGATTTAACTTCATGCAATTTTTTTTTTGAGGCTAGTTAAAAGATAAAGCGTTTGTTCCGGTACTTGATCCATTGAACATTGATGCACTGAAAATGAAAATAACGGCCACCATTCACATGCTTAGTAAAGTGTAAAATGAGTTATATTGTCGACTGGATACTGTTCCTGTGTCTGGTGGTTGTCATATTAAACATTCATAGTGTTGTTGTTTTTTTAAATTTAATCCATCTAAAAATATTATTACTTCTTAATATTTGTATTTGTAACTTTTTCATTTTGGGATATTCCATTATAAACACCCAGTGTTAAACGTGTTAAACTGCGTTGCTTGAAGCTATAGTTGAATGGGGAGGGTCTTGTGATGTATCTAATTAAATCAGCAAATATTTAATTCCAGTTTCTGAATTTAGGCTTAAGAAACATCTTTTTTTTTGTGGCAAGTTTCAAGATTTTTTTAGCAATTAGAAGTTACAGTACAGGGTTATTAAAATGCATTATTACTTAAACAATTGTATAATTTCTTACAGTAAGTGTCCATAAGAAAATTAAAACAAGACATAATAGGCAGAAAAACTTCATAACCTTATAAAAGCTCTCATAATAGACAATTAAAAAGAAAACCTCACCGATTTACATTTATATTTAATTAAATACCAAAATAAATTTTTGAAACGAAAAATGAACCATTTGTTAGTAATAATAATGAACTAGTATGAAATACATAAGTTCCCACTCTTTAAATAAAAGGCATCATATTCTCATATATCATTAGCTCATAACTTAAATATTTCTTTAGACTAGTTTAATTAGACAGTCAGTGTCGTATTACATAGAAAATATATTTTACTCAAGGCATAAAGATTACACAAAACAAAAATACACGTTATATTAGTCTTTAATTAATGCAATTATAGTTGGAATTATTTCAAATTTGCTTAAATGATCTAATGATTTAATGCGATTTCTATAGTT
Source organism: Nephila pilipes (assembly GCA_019974015.1). Taxonomy (NCBI): domain Eukaryota; kingdom Metazoa; phylum Arthropoda; class Arachnida; order Araneae; family Nephilidae; genus Nephila; species Nephila pilipes. The sequence continues at coordinate 873,935 of BMAW01121488.1, forward strand.
TTTATAGACTAAGGTTCTGAAATAAGTATTATATATCGTTGTTGAAATACCGATGCATATTTGCGCAAAATAAAGTAGAATAGTGATAATAATATGCATTACATAATACAACAAAGTAACAATTTTTCCGTTATTTAATATGAATAATTTTATTTTAATATCAATACAAATAAGCTAAAAATGAATTTGATTTTTTTTTATTAATGTCACACTTTAAAGCAACACGAGGATAATTGGCGACGGACCTCGTAATTTTGAAATTTGGTTTGACACTTCAGAGAGCATCTCTTTCTCCACACTTACAAGGATCGCCAACAGAAAGACTTGGAACCTCAATATATTTAACGTACATCAGCCTCACCAGACTGTGATTCTTTAATGTTATCAGGTCTCGAACCTACGACTCGACAAAAAAAAAAAAAAAAAAAAAAAAAAAAGAAAATAAATCAAGATCATGAAAAAAAATGAATTTTCTTTTTTTAAATTATACAAATAAATGTTTAATATTCAGAATTTTACGGTTGAAAATAATATAATTCAGATAAAATGAAATATTTATCGAGATATAAATAGAAAGAGTTTAAATTAATACCTTGCAATCTTAACAGCTATAATGCTATATTTATGCGAAGATTCTTAAAAAGTAACACATGCGTTAGATGGAAAAGTACTAAAACAATGTAAATTTCTGCTATACATAAAATATTCTATAAATATTCCTCTATTTTATTTCCATTACCCTTTTTATTTGGGTCGCATGACAAAATATTAATTGATGAAATATTGATCATTTTGATAAATAAATAACAATTTTTTAATATTATATTAGCCAATTACTACACAATACTGATAAAATTTAGGATACAAAATTCAACTAGCAATTATCTGAAAAAATAATTATTTGTTTCAAAATGCATTTAAGTATTATGAACTTCTTTAAAGCCTATTATTTTGAAAAACGAAGAAAAATAGATAAATAAAGTTTAAAAAATTAGAATATATATATATATATATATATATATATATATATACTTATATAATATATATCCTGTAATAATAATGACAGTGTGTGTGTGTGTGTGTATATGTGTGTGTGTGTGTATTACAGGGCTTTATACTATGATTATGTCATTTCTCTCAAGCGATTTATTATATTCTTACCCTCCACTTTTTTTTTTTTTTTTAACTCAGCATGATGAATGCATCGAGGATTAAAATTTATGAACTAGCCTTAAGTTCTATAAAACTGAGTGGTGTCCAATCGTTAATTAAATGATGAATATTCCCTTAATTATTGAAAGGAATTGAGTAAATTATTTTTAGAGCTTAGGGTTTCATGTCATGAGAATACAAATATATAAACCTATCGGTATATTAATTTACATTTTTTAGTGACTATATTTAGTTATTCATATATTTTTCATAATACTGTCTCTAATTTATTTCACGTTTTTTTTAAAATTTTAATATTTGTATATGTATGTAAAATATAGAATTAATAATGTTCAAAATAATTAATATATATATATATAATTTTTATAAAAAGCTTTGAAAAATTTTGAGAAGAAATTTTTTTATTGTGAAATGTTATAGACAATCATTTAATGTAAAAGGCAATTTTCTTAAGTCCCTATAGCTTCAAATCTTTCAAGCAAAATATCCCAAAATTTTTAATTCAAGATTTGTTTTCATGTGAGGAATGAAACACGCGAAAATATCGTCATACATAACGAGAAAAGAAATTTCTTTTCAAAAGTTAGTTAACTGCGTTAACAAATTTAAATAATTAACATATTAGCATCATAACTTAGATCCATTCGAACTATGAACATTGATACCAATTTGGTCCAGTTGCGAGTAAAGTTATGAAGATTGTTTCTTTTTTAACTGTGCTATTATCGTGCAAAAAACAAAAAAACAAAAAATGCTCATATTTTTATTAAAATTTTTATAACAAATAATTTAAGTACAACTAATAAAACAGGAAATAAAATATAAAATCGAAAACAGGCAGGGAAGAAAGATTTCTTAAGAATCGATATTATAATGCATATATTAGCATCTAGAAAGTGAGAAAAGAAAACACAATGTTAATGATAAAATATTTTTCCATCCGAAGGTGTTGTATATTTAGAGCATATTCCATAAAAATAGAAGATGACCGCTATAAAAAAATTGGAATGAAATTAAATCTTGTCTAAAATTGTTTACTGCTAGAAATTTAACTTAAACTTTTGCACTTACGATATACAAGTATCACCCTATTTTACTGCATTTTTCATTTCATTTGAAATAAGGATCTGAATAATGTTTCAAACGTCCTGACTGAATCAAATGCTAATAATATAATGACAATTTTCTGTCTATTTTCATTTAAGAAAGAGAGAAATAATTCAGAGTAAAACTTTATTTCGATGAATATGAAAATTGGATACCAGAATAATTGTTGACAAAGAACTTCAAAGCTGCCGATAATTTAATAAAAAATTCAGAAGTATCCGATATCGCACTTTCCTCAAAACCACTAATTGGAAGATGAAAATTAAATAACATTTCACCAAAGAGGCAGAATTTTGAATGATTTTTTTTATCTTTTTTAAGAAAAAAATAATTATATCTAGAACAGTAATGTTCGAATGTATAAATTATTCAAAAAAATATCTTGAGCACTCTCAATTTTTCAGAACTTAAAAGTGCTTGATAAATATTAAAATGTCACTATTTTAATTCTGTTCTTATTAAATAGGCAAGATATTACAATGTGGATTATTCGTAATGAATATTTTACTAAAAGTCAAATTAACTATTGAACTTAAATCACGGTAGGATATAAGAGACTTGACGTTTCTTTCTCCAAAATTATAAAATTTTTAAGTCCGATTCGATTCCATATTTTTCGTATAATTCACGTGTAATTTTTCTCAGTAATAATTATGATTTCTGTTTCAATTATTTAAATAAAATAGTAGTTTGGTAGCCCTTCTTGAATTTCCTGCCATCTTCTTACCATGCCTTGAGGTGGCCCAAACCCCTCGCACCTTCTCACTGCCTCCACCCCATCCATCGAGGTAGTATTTCAGAACAACTTTCTGCAAGCGCGGATTTATGTAAATTACCACGCTATTAATCTGCGTGCGAACCTGCAGTGTTAGTATTCATACCCGGACAGCTATCAAATAATTGTATCTATCAAATAATAATATAATATCTTTAATTGCAGATAAATTGTTCACGATATAAGAAATAATGGCTTTAAAGATTTTGTAACTGATTTATATAAAATCCTTACTAATAGAAAATTTGCTCCCATTTTTCTTACAGCCTCTTTTCCATTTAATTCTAATATATATATATTTTAAATTTCTAATTCCATAATTAAAATATAAATTAAAATTACGTATATTTACATTGCATTTAAATTGCTCGTTCTTATTTAATGTACTTAGCATGTTTTCAATAACTATATTTTACATATTTAATCATAAAACAAAGAAATTTATCTAAGTCGTTCTTAAACTGAGTTATTAATAAAGATGAATTTAATTGATCCAGTGAGAAATAATATTTCCGCCTAAAAACACTCAAAATAATTTTATTTGGATAATTTTGAATCATTAATAAAAATATTGGAGCTGTCAAATGTAATTAAAATCACAAGGATCATATGGAATACTTAAGAAAAATGAATGTAACCATTATAAAAAAATCCATTAAAAAGTACTCTTAACAAAAGAAACATTGAACAACTGAAAAGTATTTCAAAATAATTTTTTGTTAAAGGTATATAAATATTCATAGAGTGTTTTAAAACAAAATACATTTCATAAACGTGTCGTTTTTTTTCTTCTTATCTTGGTATCGTATTTCAATTACACTGACTTAATGGAGAGCAGTATATTTTAAGGTACAAATATTTTCTATTTGAATAATTTTTTCCTGTATGCAATGTATTTCCCTATTGTATGTCCTGTACTTTAGTACCAAATACATTTTTTTTTATTTCACATATAAAAGAGAAAAAACTCGATGTATATTGATTGTTTTTACTTTTAAATCATTCGGCATCGCATAAGTAGGTATACGCATCATTACCACAAATATGAATATTATTATTATTTTATACTAATTTTTTTGTGTTTGAAAATATGTTACAAGTTGGAACATTACTCCTTAATATTAAGCGAAAAATTCCTAAACAAATATTGTTTAAAATGATATGGGTGTTTCATTTTAAATCCTATAATTTTAGATTTCAATACATCTTTTCATTAATTAGAACTCTATTTTGCATAGTAAATACTATTTGATCAAATGAGCTAAATAAATATCCGATTTATTTATTTGTTAAAAATAAATAGAAGTTACTTTTAGTCTATGCCTTTTTAGAAACTGAGAATCTGATTTAAATTTTTGCATTAAAAGAATTAAAACTGCAAAAAAAATATCCATTGATAAACCTACAATTTATATTCAAAATAACATATTAATTAATTATTATTTATGAATTTACTTTGTTCAACAGTACATTCTTAATATATTTTTTTTCTGTTTATAAATAATTTGGCAATTAAATTGGCTTGCTACTTCTAATTTTTTCTAGTTCACTCGAGACGAATTGAACGATTTTATTTTAAACTAAAATATTTAAATTTTACATAAGCTTTTAAGAAAAGAGATGAAACAGGTACTAAAACACTCCGCAAACTTTTCCAAGGATTTCTCGTTGGTTAAATTAAATATTAAAGCAACAGTGTACATATTTGCATTTCATAAACATTTATTCTTTCATGTTTAAGTTTTAAATGCAGATTTAAGATGATGTTTTATCTTTTAATATTTATTCAAAAGCCACTGTTTCTCATTAAAAATGCACGTTTCAATTCCGGAGCAATTTTTAGCAATAAAACATCAAAACCGATGCTCATAAATTTAATATCGTTATTTTTTCAAATTTTGAATTTTGCATGTTGAGTAATAAATTCAATGAATTCTTGATAGCGGTATTGTGTTTTATGTTAGGTTTGAAATTTGCTATTATCCACACTTTCTCAAAAGAAACCTTATAATTAAAGTTTTCCTTTAGAATGTCATTTAGGAAATTTGATTTTATCATATTTTTACGCTCCATTTTTAGGGACTTTATTATTTGACACTATTTCCTTTAATAAGCTTTCGAACGTTAAAAGTTTTCTGAATCCAAATTTAATTTTAAAACGAAATCCTGTTCTTTTCTCTCAATTTACTATGTATTTTATTTATTTATTTTTTACGCATGTAGTGTGGAAATTGTTTTCTTAGCTTTTAAAAGCTCGAATAATTGCAATTTTATTTTCCAAAGTATGTCTTACAATTGATTTAAAATGCATATTTTATTAATTTCCTTCCATTATGAATACATCGGAGTACATTATTTACTATTATACATATGCAAATAATCTATGCAAGCCCTTCAATTGCAATATAAATTTATGTTTTACACATGAATGTTTTTGATTTACTTGAAAGGAAATTATTCATATGAAAATATATCTTAAATTATCATGAAATATTTTATTGGTCTAACGTTACAAATGTTTATATTACTTTCGAAGCATTATTAACTGCTTAGTGTTTACATTAAAAGAAATAATATTTATAGCTTTACCTACACTTGTGGAAAACGAAATTAAATTTAATTGAGAGAAATTTTTTGTCTCAGGAATTTAACGAAATGAAATTTAGGTAAAGCCTTTATCTAAGGCTCCATACGCGCTCAACGAGAGAAAGGTCTGTGATCTTGAAGGCCAGGGAAATTCGTCAATACTCTATGCCGTACGCTAGATGTGATCAGAGCTATGGAACCAGCAATATTCAGTAGCAAAATGTCTCCAGAATAGGGGTCAAGAATGGCAGCACATCAAGTTTAATCACCAGTCTAAAGTACAAATTTGCTGATATGGTGCTTGGGATAAAGACGAGAATGCTTCTCCCATCACAGGAAATCGACTTTCAGACCATAATTCAAATAGATATATTATGACTATGCCACAAACAGCTTGGATCCAAATGCTTACCTGGCCTATTTGTAACTAACATATGTTCATTACTGGCTCCAAGACAGAAGTGACTCTAACCTCAGAAAGCAACTGAACTCCACGTCACCCTCAACCGAGCTCTAGCTTGACACCACTTAAGTCTCAAATGGAAGTGATTTGCCAGTTAGTGGCAGGGACACTACAGAGCATCTGATTCTGAGCTATTCTTCAAATGATCGATTTGTTACAGCTCTCTATGTCACACTTGTGTCTACAGAAGCACGGATTCTTTCTGAAGATGCAATGTGATTCACCACAGCCATGCGGCAAATGAAGCAATCTTGCATTTGAGTAATAGGCTCGAGTATGACCAAAACTCAATTTCTTGAAACAGTACCTTCAAGTGACTACCTACACCAACAATAACGCACAGTGGATACATTACTGCTAAGTCTTTCTGAAAGATTGTGGTTTGAATAATCATAATGGTGTTATTGAAGCTATTTTTATTAGTTTAGGATAAAATTGAGAATAGATTTCATCTTTCAAATACGGAATAAAAGTTCGATTTAAAATTTGCTCAACACGAATTTTTTCCTGAATGCCCGCAGAGTTCAATACTACTTGTGATGTTTTCTTAGGAATGATTTAGCAGTAAGTAGTGAATTTTTTGTGGCAGCATTTTTGCTCACTCTTCGATTTTTCAAATGCCAGATTAGAGTAAACAATGTGAGCTAGAGAAATTTAATTTCTGCCTCGGAAAAAAATACCACAGATACGTATGTGATGTTATAAAGATAAGGATTCGGGGAAAACTCAAATGTTGAGAGGTGATATTTTTAACGTTTAGAAATGATGACATATGGACTGATGACAAGCCTCTTTCAGGACGCCCAACTTCCGTTTGATGAATAGGAAATGTCCAGAAAATGCTTGAACTTGTACTTCAAGACAAACTGAACAGATGGAGAAACTAATTAAATTGTCTTGGAGCCAACAGATGATTTAGGAATGGAAATATCGCTTCTAAATTTGTACCTCCTGTTCCAATTGGCCAGCAAAAAGGACAATTTTGTTCAAAAATGGAAATACTTCTTTGTCCCACACACCTTATTCACCTGATTTAGGTCCTTGTAATTTATTCTTGCTTCACGCATTAAAAGGAGCATGAAAGGAAATTGATTTTTGATGCAGATAAGGAAAAAAAAAAAAAAAAACCGAAAAAGTAGCTGTCAGCCATTACTGTAATAAATCCTCCAAAATGATTCCAGTAATGGAATTACCATTTTGAAAAAAAATGCATTCAGAGTAGTGGAGATTACTTTGATGGAGATCAAGTTATTTGTAAAAAGAATTGTAATACAAAACTTTAAAAAAAGTCTGTTTTTTAGAAGGGGGAAGGGGGAGATAGCCGCTCTTATGATAACTCAATACTTGTGATATATAAGCGCCCGATTATCCTACTAAAAGTTTTGGGAGGATCACACTTTTCATTTTTTAAACTTTCCCAATTACATTTAAATCCGTAAGTTATAGTCGTTAAATTTTAAAAGTATTTCAACAATTAAATCATTTTGACATTCTATAACACCGTACTAAAATATTAATTTAAACAAGAAAATTATATATATTAAATTATTATTAATATACATTTTTATCACAAATTTAATATTTATAGCTAACTTTTTTTAATTATGATATGTTTGCTTTCGATAATCTTTCATACATTACATATATTTATATATGATTCCTTGAATGTATCTATCAAAGATAGAAATTTTAAATTAGAGATGCGTACCATAGTTTATGTTGTCAAAAAAGTGTTTGATCGAATTGAAATTCAGTGGTTGAAACAGATAATTCAACCCTTAATTTAGATACATTTATTGAATGAATATTTATGAACGTGTTGGGCTTAGAAGTAACGCAAATTCTTTTGGCAACGAACCTCATAATATGAAGCCAAGGTAAGTTGATGAGGAGGACATTTGAACTGGTAAACCAATCTCCAAACTTTCCTACTATGCCAACGAGAGTACTTAGATCCTCGACAGATTTAACGTGTATCGTGCAACACTGACGATGATTCTTTAGTGGCGCCAGAAATCCAACTCTCGACTCGTTGAAAACAATGCCTGCTATGAACTCATAATCATGAGCACTCGGTTATCGCGACCTCTCAAAACGCATATAGACCTTCCTCAAAATGATAAATGACAAAATAGAGTTATGCTGAAAGAGATGGGAGCTCAAATTGTCTCAGATTTATACATAAACTGCTTTATGTAAACACAGATGTAAAAGTATACAGAATACCCAAACCTACATACACCCTTTGATTACTAATACTTAGATTTCGATAACGCATTAAGTTTGAATTTCCTTGAATTTTTTTTTTTTTTTTTATTTACACAGAAGCTCTGATCACGAAATTTTATATTTGATAAATTTTCGCATTAATGAATGCTTTTATTTCTTTTTAAGCTATTTTTTAAAAAATTCTGAAGGCATTTTTCAATAATCTATTCGAGCTTTTAATTATTTTTATTGTTATTTTAAACAATGCTTAGAGTTTGAAAATGTTCTCGAATGAGTCCTAAACTCCACTTAACATTAGAGATAACTGAGATTCAAAATTCTTTTTCATAATCTATGGAATTTTAAGAACTTTTAAAAAAGATACTTCGATTTACTATAATGCTGCGAAGTTTTTGATTGGTTGATTGTTTAATGACGTCTCTCTTAGAAGCAACAGAATGGGTATTGGCGACAGACCTCTTAGTATTGAATCTAGTTCAGTTGGCGAGGACGACATATGAACTGGTCCCCTTTCTACAAAGTCCCACAGCATATCTTTATGAGAACTTGCTGTCCTATAAATTTAACGTGCATAATCCCTTCAACATGGCTAGTCTTTAGTCGTATCAGGATTCGAGTTGAAGATTTAATGAAAACAATGCTGGCCGCGAGTTCGTGATCTTGAACTCTAGGCTACCATTTCCATGTAATTCTGAGATTAAAAAATATTTTATGTGAAAGAGTTATTATTAATAAATAATTTATAGAATATGATAAAATATAAAAGTTTTAAATTTAAAGTTAAAGTATTTTTTGATCATTTTTTAAGTTCCTTTGTAGATTATGTTATCAGTTACTAAATAATATCGAACAGGATTCTGCCCGTTACAAACGAAATTCGTTTTTATTACAAACTACATAGTATTTTTAAAATTTATAGTAGCGCAGTATTTTTTCTTAGTTTAGTTTATTACATATAAGTAATTCAATATAAAAATTCTATTGCCTTTGTATGTGTTAAGAGAATTGTAGTATGCATGTAAAAACTGATGAAATGCAATTTGAACTCACAAAGATGCCCTGTTGCTACTGTATACATCTTTACTGAGATTTGATAAGCTCTTACAGATATTTCTTTGAGATTTAATCCACAAATGTACTTAGAATAAAAATCTTTGAAAAAAGTGTTTTCCATACTACAACCGCAGCTCATAGGATTATTTCTTAAAATTTAATTATTAATTAAAATGAAAAATATGTCTGGACCCTAATAGAATGACCTAGGATTTCAACTTTTAACTCTTTTTTATTTACTTTTTTTCATGTGGAATAAATATCAGGTTGCTGATGTTAAAACTTTATCTTTCTTCCCAAGAACAGTGATTGAATCATTTGAACAGTTTTGAAAAGATAATGAACGTGAATAAGTCACAAATCAAGTTCTTTTAATACATTGATTGATCATTCGTTTCGTTAACATCGCATTTAGAAGCAACACGAAGGTTATTGTAGACGAACCTCACAATTTTAAACCATGGCAAGTGACGCGGACAATTTCTGAGATGGTACTCCAATCCCCAAACTTAAAATTTAAAGTGCATCAGCCCCACTATACGGCTGGCCTTTAGTGATATCAGGACTCGAATTGACAAGACCATGACCATCAGAATACAAACAATGTTCCTCTAGTACAATCATACTTAACTGACTCCCTTTTTTAAGGCTCATTTTAGTTATACAGAAAAACAATCAACATAATAAAAATATGATAAAACAATAAGTTTACCTGTCTTAATTTACTGAAGACTTATACTAAATAATAATACAAATTCTGATTCATAAAATTAATAAATATGTAATATATAAAACATATTCGCGTATATTAAAATTTAACCATAAAAATTTTATGTAAGTTTTTGAAATAAAAATCCACAGGTTATCAAACTTAAGGCTCCCGTCTACCCGCCATTTTGATTTCGTGGACGTAATGTTAATCCTATGGAATTTCGACTTAAATTCTCACATCTTTATTATTTGATCTATTTGAATGCAATAAAATGCATTTGAAAGAGTAAAAAATAATCAATGCTTCTGTGGAATTACTTTTTTCCTCCGATTTTTAAAAATATTTGAAAATATTCTTTAAAGACCGGAAAACTCAAAAACGAATAATTAAAGTAAGAATAAAAATATTTTTAAGAAGCTTAGGCAAAAAGTAATTCCACAGAAGCATTCATTATTTTTTGCTCTTTCAGATGCACTTTAAAGCATTCAAATAGATCAAATAATAAAGATGTGAGAATTAAAGTCGAAATTCCATAGGATTAACATTACGTCCACGAAATCAAAATGGCGGGTAGACGGGAGCCTTAAGCTACGTATTTTAAAATAATGATAATTAGCTTAAAAATGTATTTCTTGAAATTTGTATGAGAGAAATATTTGCTATGGCATTTAAGAACATACGCAAAGAGCCATTCTAATGGACATGTAATTTAAAGTTAGATGAAGAGATGACGTCATATAAAAGGATTCCTCACTTATAAACTTCTACAAATGATTGAATGAGAATTTTGAAGTTAAGTTCAATTTGAAAATAATTTTTCAAGAAATCAATGTTTGTTTTTTTTTGTTGTTGTTGTTGTTGAAATCTAGATTTGTACGAACTTTGCAATGAAGTTCTTATAAGACATAAGACTGCCTGGGTCTCTTTTAGAGGTTCCAGAGTCTTAGTATAAATTTTTTAAAATTAAAATATTTGAATAATCGGATTTAGTTATGATAATATTATTCTCAAATGTTTAAAAACAGTTAAAAACGAACGAATCACAGAATGTAAAGAAAAAAAAATTTCTGAATATCAAAGATATCAAATTAAAACTATATTATATAAAATATGGATTCTTGACTTCATAGTAACTACATTAAATATTTTATTGAATGTGTATTCTCTTTTGAAAATCTTGGAGAAAATGAAGGAAGATCATTGACATTTTATTTTGAGCATTTATACTTTTGCCTGCTTTGTCTTACAAATAATAACTGATATATATATATATATATAATAATTGTTAGAAAAAAGTAATATTAAAATTATGTCTGAATGTGTGCATTCCTATCACATATTAAAACAGCAGTTATGTAATTTCAAACAGAATTAATTTAAATCGAAAAAAAATAAGTAAAGTTAAATTTACAAACAAAGAAGAAATGATTATAAATTAATAGGTAAATGAACCGCAATTAAGTTTCCTAAAATATTATAGCCCACGTTTTCCATCTATATAAACACGAAGATGTAAATATTCTAGCTATTAAATATTGCAGTTTTCAATTAAAATGTTTTATAAATCAACCAAGAGATTAAAAAATGCAATGATCATAGCTTGTACATTTTCAAAATTCCTTTCAATAAAATTTAATATACAAAATATTTTTGAAGCGAAGATTGAAATTTTCATTTCATCAAAATACGAATCTATTTTAATTAGTAAAAAACAAATTTTCTTAATTAATGTAGATATTATTCATTCCTGTTCTCCAAAAACTCCAAGTAGTAACATTGTTTGCACAAAAATACATTTAAAACTTAAGTCTCATATTGTGGAAACATAATTTAAAAACCTTCAGGTCACAAAACTTTTCAAAAAATAAGGAAGAATTTAAATTACACAATCTTAGAAGATTCCTTATTGTTAATTATCCATCTCGTTTATCTCATTCTCATTAAGTTAGTACACTTATCATATCAACTTCCCAGATACAGAACTAGAAATTCTGGAAATGAAAGAATGTTAAAGGTGGGAATGCTTCTTATTAATTACAATGAGCCGTTTTCTCAAATACTGAGTAGTCAGGAAGAGCTATTCGAAATGTTGCCATCACTGTAAAATTACCTCGTTTATCAAAGAAACGTTCTGGGCCGTTTGTTTCGTTTCGAAGCATACTGAATTACTTTCAAAGTGCTATCAATGTGACATTAAAACTACCCTTAAAATGTTCTTAAATGCGTCTGAGGAAGCCTATGATGTAAGAAACATCCGCATTACTTTGGCGAAACGTGATGTTTATAAATGAAAAATTAAAATTTGTTAGCATAAAATAAAATATTTTTCTGACACTGAGGAACAGAAGTATTGAAACAAGAGATACATTCTTATACCAGTTTTATTCATATAAGTATTAAAACTACTCCGCGCTGCTTACGTCAATGACACTTCATGTAAACCTCGCGTGAAATGAGTGGGTGGTAAGGTATAATAAGGTGAAATACATTACCAGTTACAGAGTGTAATTCCTCAGGAGAGAGTTTTAATTGAATCGCTTTATAAATTTTTTAATTCTTTGAAAGTCATATTCGGCATATATATATATATATATATATATATATATATATTCTCATTTGTTAACTTATTTATTTCATAGTTTACAGTTTTCACATTTTCTTCAATTTTTAGTTTCACTGAATCATTTATTGCATTACATTGAATTCACTTCCCTTGATCCAGCATTTAAATTAATTAAAATTTTCGAATTTCATTTTTTTTTAATTTCTTTTCTTTCAAAAAGCGATTGGAAAGATTAATTTCTACATATACAGATGATAATTTCTTTAATTTGCTTATTTTAAATGAGAGTTTTGTTTAAAAAAATCAAATTAAATATTCATATCAGCACGAGAGTTACAGATTTTTCTTAAAGAAATCAAAATGTATATTTCCTGAAACCAAATACTGATTTCAAGTCTACAGATATTCTGAATTGTTTTAGTGGTACATTTTACCAAATAGAGAAAAATGTATTCAAAAGAATTTTTTAAAAACAGTGATAAATATAATGTTTTCAGCTCAATAAAATATATACATTACTTTTCGTTTACAAAAAATCTACCATTGTACATGCGAATATTTATAAGAAATATAACCAAATATATATAAAAATCCGTATAACTTTGTAAAATTATTTCCTAATTTATAAAATTTAAGATATCAGAAAGAAATTGATCTTTTCATTAATATTACCATGGTTGTGTTCCTTAAAAAATTCCAATCACAGTAGCAATAGTCCTCGTTGTATAGTAATGTTGTGATGGGGCAATTTTTTTCAACTTCCAATGAATAATAAAAAAGACAAGAGCCTTAGGGAAAATGAATTTGTAAGCAAAAGTTATGAACAAACATAACTGATGTAACAGGAGTTTGCACTTTATTTCGAAACTCATCGATTGACCGGAAACTTAGGCCTCCTAGCCAGTTCTTCAATTCGAATAAGACATGAAAATCACTCGTCGTTATGTCACTAAAGGCCAAGCCCTGGATGATCAAACACATCCTATTTAAATTTCTCTAGAAACTGTCGGGTTACAAGAGAACTGTGAGGACAGGAGTCGTCATGAATAAAGACAATTCCAGAAGTCACCATTCCTTTTCTATGTGCTTTCAATGGTTCTTCGTAATCGTGAAAATCTTACAATAAACAGCTGCATTGAATTTAGGTCCCAGTTCTATAAATTCAACAAGCAACACACCATTGTGATCCCCAAAACCCGAGGCATAATCTTCTTACTATTGAATATTTGTTTGAACAGACTTACGTCCTTGTTCCTCTTCACCGTGAACGTCAGTACGCTTGTATTTAAATTGTCTATGCCATTAACGCACTACTCCATTTCTTATAAATTGAACATAACCATCACAAAAAATATTTTTTGTTTTAATTACCCATTATATGCCTCCTTAAAACTTCTTTAAGTGGCAACAAAAGGATCAAAATTCCTCCTGGTAGTTTTAAGAATTGGATTTCATACTCAAATTTCATAGTATAAAATTATACAATAGATTTTAAGCCTATGTAGTAAAAATACACATCCACTGGAAAATATTCGGTTTCATAAGTTTAATTATATTTGTCATTGATGGAAGCGAGCAGCTATAAGCAGCTTCACGAAAAATAGAATGTATTGTATAAGAAACATATGCTTATCACATGTCAATGATCAATTAAAATAGTTTCATGAGGGTAAGTCAAATGACTACACTTAAATGTTGGTCAATTACGAATGTATGCATTGATGCAATTAAGTTTACCCACGAGGAAATATCAAATGAACTAATTGGAAGCAAGTATTTTGTTTACAATCTTATATAACTAAAAGATGATATTTGTTTTTAAGAAAGACACAACTTTTCACTCAAGCTAATAATGAATATATTATATTCTTCGAGTTGGCAATTCTTTGATAACTAGCCTAAGAATTCTCCACGTTTAAAATCCCTCTTCATCTGCCATTTTTAAATTAATTCAATAATTTTTCTGATCCAAAAGTCGTTTATAAATAATGAGATTTTAACTGTATTATTGTGTTTGAGCAATTGAATTTTAAAATAAATTCCAACCGCACAGATTCCAAAATGTTTAGTTTCTTTTTACATCGAGTCCATACAGGTAAATCTTCCATTAAGGTTCTATACTTCGAATTTTCAGGGTAGAAAAATACATTAATGAAGAATATTTTAAAAATGAAGACTTAAATGAGGAAACAATGGATTTATGATTAAGCGCGAATAATAAAATTCTATGCATGTTTCTGAATCTCGACTACACGCATTAACCAAAATTGACTAAGTACAATAACTGAAGAGAAAAGAGATTCCAATAAAGACCTTAGAACAGAGAAATAGGTCCAACAACGGAAACAAAAGAGGTGGTAAGAAATTCCTGTAGGCGGATCACGCCTGTCTACAAAGGGCAATAAACCCAGCAGAGAGGAGGTTAATCACATTGGTACTTCTCAATCTTGAATCTCGTGCTCACCTATAGGAAATAGCCTTTGAGGAAATTTCAGATTAAAAGAATTCTAGTTAGGATTTGTATTATATGGTAGGAATGAAGGATAAATCGTTCTACTTGCTCTTGAACTTATGCGCTATAATGTTCAAGAAAAAAACGAGTAAGACAAAATATTCTTTGAATTTAACTGAAACTTCCCAGGTATGATTGCAATATGAGTTTATGTAAAATACGACAATATAATGGAATAAGATAAATATGTTGAGGAACGCAACTTAATTAATTAAAAGATGTAATATGGTTGCAACATTTCTGGCTGAGATTGAAATACGCGTATTGTATTCTAGCCCTATTTGACCACACATATTGTAATTGAACTTCTAAATTCAGCAGTATTGTTCTTAAAGAAGTTGATGCTCCAAGTATTCTTAGTAAAAACACTTGCTTATTAATCGGAAGATTGTGCATTCGTTAAGCTAAATACATTAGTTTAACGAAATCATTTAGCCCTAGAATTTAAAGATGAACTTTAAATTGTTGATCAGTGCAATTTAAAGATTCTGCCTTGAGGAGAGAGGCATGTGTTATTGATTCAAAAACAATTCAAGTAATAAATAATTGATACAGCTTTCGAATTTCTCTGAAGCATCTAAGAATACTAATATATATAATCTCGAATTCTTATATTTTTTGAAACAACAATTAATACTTTATAATTACTTATTTTATAAATTTATATCTACTATATTACATATATATGAAATTTGTTGAACTTAAATATAAATAATCATATGCTTTTCACTTTTAACTAAACATTTTGAATAAAATAGAATTGATATCCGGATTCTAAGTGAATCACCTATTTTTATTTTTGAAATCTTGCGCGCTTTCTGTAGTATGGCCTTTTTTCTGTTAGTTTTTCTTTCTCTTCCTTTTTTTTGTATTTTAAACGGTTTTTAAAAAGTATTGTCAAGTTATTTAATCCTTTATATTTCTTTAAGCAAGTAACCTTCAATTACATGATATTAGCTTCAAAGGATTTTAAATACCTTGGGCAGCTCAACATGTGATACACAATAAATAAAATTCTAGTACGGGTTATAATTAAGAATGGTTAATAGAAATCGTTATTTTTGTCGTTTTCTTGCTCAAGAATCACTAAGACTTGAAATGTCAACAAATTAAAAATGCAATTCAAATTCCTGTAAGGACTTAAATCAGTATAATATATAAATATATACGGATATCAAATGGATGTTTAATTATTGTTCAGAAATAATCGAGATAACTAGATAAAAGGTATTCTGTACTTGATCCTTGCATGCATAATGTTGTAAGTTACAAATATCAGTGTTGATTTGTTATGCTTCAGGAGTCCGTAGATAGAAGTAACTATCCACATGGAAAAGAAAGAGTTCAATCTGCTGAGTTCTATAACGACGGTCATCGAAAGGGGAAAGAACAATTAGGACAAATATGTAACTCTGTAATGTGAACTACGCAGAGAAGTTTTAAGAATAGCAAATAAAAATTAAGTTTCCATCTCTTAATCATTATTTAGTAATAATTAAAACTTTATGATACTATGAGTTACTTAAAAATACAACTACCTGAAATTAACAAATCAATTCCAATAACTGTAACTTACAATATCGTGTGCATAAACATCAATTAATTTTCTGAATAAGGTGTGATCAGAATAATTTCTCTAGATGATTCAGTTGTCGTTTAGTAATAATTACGATAATATATATGTTCTAATAATAATATTTTTTTATTCACTGATCATGTGCGGTACAATATTCCTTTTCGTTCGAATGAGTCAAATGAAATGGGCTCTCATTTTTTTGGACTTTAATGACAAATGGATATTTATAAATGTATATTAAGTTAATTCAACAATAATGCAATATACTGATATTTTTAGAAAAGCTAGAAAAAAGCAACCAATTTTGAAGAAAATTTTCATTATTAATTATTATTTTACGAAATTGCCTTGAGAATCTATTACAAGAAAAAGTTACAAAAATACGAATTAAACAAGCATTTAAGTCTTTATGAATTATTTTTGGCTCCTTCACAAGTGTATGAATTTTTTTATTACTCAATATCACTCGAATAAAACTGTTAATTGTTTCATAAGGAAAAATGTAATGAATATATGTATTAAAAGAAATGTTACTTTTGAAGCCTTTATGTTTAGTAAAATGACATTCAAATGTACGTTTGGTAGGAGTTGACTTTCGGTCTTTGTTTTTTATTACATATTTAATATCTATCGTTCTAATAGCTGTAAAACAAAATAAATATTTAAGTAAATAATGTAAAACAAAAAAATGCATGCACATTATTCAAAAACATATGAAATGAAAATTCTAGAAAATCTACTCAACAAACGAGTTCGGAGAACTTTGATGTAAAAATATTCCAATTTACCAAATGGCTTAAGAATGCAATGTTATTTAGGGATGCTGGACTGTGAACTTTAACTGATCAGACATACACACCTGTCAATGATATAGTACCTTTAGAATATAAGCCAGTTTCTTATATTTTGTGTTTAAAGCATAAAGAAATTTTTTATATAAACTTAGATATATTTAGCCTGAGGTGCCACATATCATGAGATATCAATTAATATCATGTAGAACCTCCTTTTCTCTGAAGAAATGAAAAAAATATTGACTCAACAAGTCGTCGGAAATCTCCAAAAGAAACAATCAGCTATTTTGTCTCTACAGCCTTCTAATGATTTTCAATCTGCCAGTGGAAGGTTTCATACACAAGCTAACATTTCGATCATGTCTTATACGTATTCGACGGGATTCATGTTCACTTATATAGATGGTGAGCTCATTCGCTGGCATTATCCAGAATCTTCCCCAAACCGATCGTGAAAGGTGTTTCATTTGTGACGTGGTACATTGTCAATATAGAAAATTCTACCTTTGTTTGGGTACATATAGTTTATGAATGGCTGCAAGTGGTTTTCAAGCAGCCATACATAGCCATTTCCAATCAATGATTGTCTGGGCTTAACTAGAAAACTCAATCCATGTTATGTAAAAGCATTCCATACCATTCAAAAACCACTACTAACTTCCACCATGAATGACCTCGTGGGATCCGCGCCACACTCGAATTCTATCATCAGCTTTTACGAATTTAAATTGTGATTCATCGAAACAAGCAAGGTGTTTCCATCAATCTATAGTCCAACCAGTATGTTCACGAGCCCAGCAGATGATCTGTAGTCTATATCATGTTGTTGATAAAGGCACTCGAATCGGTCTCCTACTTCCATATCCCATCAAGTCTAAATTTCACCGCACTGTTCGTTCCAAGATGTCTGTTGAACGTCTCATACCGACTGTTACTGTTTTTGGATGCAGTGTTGCTTGTCTGTTAACATAAGTACTCTACTCTGACATCATTGGTTTCGGTAATTATGTAATCGTCTGTCACTGCGTTGCCTATGGCAGGAGATAATGCCTGAAACTATATATTCTCGGCAAACTTTTGACACTGTGCATTGATGAATGTTCAATTTATCAACAATTTCCGAAATGAAATACTCCATGCGACTAGCTCCAAATAGCCCTCCGCTTAAAAAAATCTGTTTATTCTCTGTGTGCGGTCATTATCTCACTAGGAAACTTCTCACATGAATAACTTGATTAAAAATGGAAAGCGTCAACCATTCAATGGTTTTGAAAGAGCCCAGCTCGTCAACCGAATAGCATGTCATAATGGACACTGACGAGTTCAGTTCGTCCGAAGTTTTTCAACCCAAATGGTTGCAGCCAAATTCTACTCCAGCAGCGAGACTTTTCCCCAATGGACGCTGACGAGCTGAATTCGTCTGCGTGTATTATACTACGTTATTCGTGTTATAAACGATATTTACTGGCAAAATTAAGTTAATATGAAGCGTACAGATGGTGGTTTGGGTACCGTAAATTTTTTTAAATAATAAGGAAAAATGTTGTTAATCCAATTGTTAATTAAGTTTGTGTGAGTGTGTAGTTTGACGGGAGTGTGTTACTGAAAAATGGCACATTAATTGCAAAGACTGTAATGCTCCATTATGAGAAATTTCATGTTCTAATGTGTATCACACACAGAAATTTTTTTAGATAAATATAACAATTAAAAAAAAGCTTCCTAAAGCTTAAATTTTTACTTCGTAAAGCTTAAAATGCCCTGTATTTATTTAGATATTTTAATTTAATATTTTACAAACTAATATTTAGAATATTTAACATTTACTGAATTGCTTAAATGTGAGAGTTAAATTGTTGTAAATATAACATTAATATATTGCAAATAATTGCTTAAAATTCCATATTTTAGAAACTAAAATTTGTAGAATTTATAATTTACTAAATTGCTTAAAAATGCAAATTACAATTGGTATAAATATTATATTAATATCCCGGAAATAATTGTTTAGAAATTTAATATTTTAGAAACTAATATTTGTAATTTTTATCCTGCACTGAGCTGTTTAAAAGTACAAGTTACAATTGTGGTAAATATTGCATTAATGTACCGCAAATATTTCTTTAAGAACTATCTTTTACAAGCGAGCGAGCTATCCGTATCACCTTTAGAAGAGAGTAACATTTTCCAAGGCCACCAGGGAGAAAAAGACCGCCATTTCAGCGATCATTTGATCGTAGCGCTGCGCGTCACAGGAGAGCAAAAAATGCTGATTCGCCTAATCGTCAAAGGGTTAACAATGCGCTTGTTATTCATACATTTCATGAGAATGCTTTTATCACCTAGATATTTATCTATTGCATATTATCCCTCGACTTTTTTCTCTTCAGTGCATAAGAGTAATTCAATATTTTTATACCATAAAAAGGTATTTTGAAGTTGGTTTCAGACTTTTTATAGACGAAAATAGTCTTAAATAGGTTAGCAACAAAAATAATTCATTTTAAATAGCAAATATTCTATCTATAAATTAAAATTAAAATAAAAAATTAGCTAAAGCTTAGAAAACCGAGTTCTGCAAAATCTTATTTTTAAAAAATAAAATAGATTGATATAGTTATATATAAAAAAGCATATATATTAAAATAAATTTTGAGAATTGAGTTCGTTACATGCTTATTTGTAGAACGTTATGCTCTTTTGTAGTTAAGGTTCAGAATGAAGTTAAAATTTTTAATCTATGTCCTAGAACTTACTTCTAGTACAAAACTTAAAAAAAAAACCTTTTCCAGACGCAAAAATGTCAAACAGAAGTACGTCTTTTTTTCAAAGGAAAAAGATCTATTGAAAGCTTCAAAATGAAAATTTGAGATTTTTCATCCCTGTCAGCGGAAACTTTTCATTTTACAAACATAACTGAAGATTTTGAGAAAAAAAAAAAACATTCAGCGAAATCCCAAAAACCAACACTCAGTTTAAAAAATACCCGACAGAGATTATCTCCATACCAGCAGTAAAAATTTCGAGAAATATTTTTAATAAATTTTCATTAAATGCATGTTTCATTAAATTTTAAATTAGTTGAAGCACTTAATTTAAAATTTTAAGTATGATTCATTTAAATATACGTCTAATTGGACAAAATTTCATCATTATTTGTTTCAATGAATAGAAATTTTTTGTTTGAAACGTTTTTTAATAGAATTGCTTAAAATTCTTTTCAACTTCATAGAATTTTTTTTAAAGGAAATATACGGAAGATAAAAGCTATGAATATAATCTGAAATTTAAATTCGACTAAGCACCAAAACATATTATATAACAAGTTAGGAAATAAATCTCAATTATTATAATATAGTATATAGATGGAAAAGTCATCAATATACTATTGAGTAAAAACATATGAAAACAATACAAACTAAGAAAAATGAATAAAAATAAAAATACAACTTTAACATAATAGAATATATATATATATATATATATATATATATATATATATATATATATATATATAGTAGATAAATTACCAAAAATAGGTAAATAAAACGAAAAAGTTAATATGACAACTACCAAAATAATCCATTGAAGAGACAAAGAAATTGAATAATTGGAAAATATAAATACTGAAGAAAAGCAAAATAAGGGAATATAATATAATTTATGTGGTAACAGACTATAGACTGTGAAATGTTGAGTTATTCCAGAATTAATGGCCAATCTGTCTGCATCAATATCATATTTTAAAAAATGTTTATAAAATTAGTTACATGAGTACAAAGATCAACAAAAAACAAACTATTTTTAAAATTATTTAAAAAGAAAATAAATTAACAACCCCAGAAGGATTCAAAAAATTTATAACATATGACGAATAAAGAAACAAAATTATTATAAAATCAAACTAAAAAAGACTGCAGTATAACATAAATTAGAAAGCTAACATCAACAGAGTAACGAGAGGAATAACACATCGATCAATAACTCCCGAGTCTAACATTGAAAACATTTTTTTTGCAAAATGTTTTTTTATTCATCAACATAACACCTTTTGTTAATCACCTTTTAGGGGTGATACAATCGTTCAACCTTTTCCAAATCTTTTTTTTAATTTTTTTTTTTTTTTTTTTTGGTTTT
>BMAW01121488.1:895648-971148 GCA_019974015.1 Nephila pilipes
TATATATATATATATATATATATATATATATATATATATATATAGTAGATAAATTACCAAAAATAGGTAAATAAAACGAAAAAGTTAATATGACAACTACCAAAATAATCCATTGAAGAGACAAAGAAATTGAATAAATGGAAAATATAAATACTGAAGAAAATCAAAATAAGGGAATATAATGTAATTTATGTGGTAACAGACTATAGACTGTCAAATGTTGAGTTATTCCAGAATTAATGGCCAATCTGTCTGCATCAATATCATATTTTAAAAAACGGTTATAAAATTAGTTACATGAGTACAAAGATCAACAAAAAACAAAATATTTTTAAAATTATTTAAAAAGAAAATAAATTAACAACCCCAGAAGGATTCAAAAAATTTATAACATATGACGAATAAAGAAACAAAATTATTATAAAATCAAACTAAAAAAGACTGCAGTATAACATAAATTAGAAAGCTAACATCAACAGAGCAACGAGAGGAATACATAGCAAACTTAATTTCTGAGGAAAAATCAGAATAATTAGGCAGAAGATAGGAAGGCCATTTACCAAATGGTGTCAAAAGTATATGAATGCCAGAAGATAAATAAAAGTATTTGAAAAATCGAAATTCTTTAAAATCAAATATTAGAAAAGATAAGTAAGATAAATGTGCAAAAGTTATAAATATTTATAATAAAATAATAATGATCTTATAGTGAAAGAACGTTTTCTTTTTTTTAAATTAAGAAAAAAAGGAATGAAGACATTAGATTTTTTTAAATAAATACATTTTTTTATTAATATTCCTTTCAGAATTTAATTCCTTTTTATAATTTTTATACATTAAACTTATTTTTAAAGAACTTAGTATGGTAATCATCTTTTACATATATATGGGCAGAATTTATTTGAATGACTTTGAAAATTTATAAAAATATAATTTTCTTTTAAATCAAGATTAATAAAAAAATAAATTTTTACAAGATATTGATGTATTAATTTTTAAATGTAAACAAAACAACTAATTTTAAAATTAAATATAACTTTAATTAAATCCACTATATATATTGAATTGAAAAAAACTTCGAAGTCAAACAATAAATAGAGTAAATCTCTTCATTTTTACATGATTAATAATTTCATAACTATTTTTAATTATAACATTCTTATCAAAATCATCTATAGCATATTGTAAAATATATTGTAAGATTTTTCCAGCTTTAATAACTTATGTATTGAAAAGCCATTAGTTACAGTTCTAAATTTAATAGATACTTAATAAAATTTAGAAGTAAGGAAATATGAGGAAGTTTTACACTATTCATATTATAACCAATTACTTATAAAAAGTTTTAATTCTGTTGGTTTTTTCTCTATCAGTTTTACTAACATTAATAAAAATATTATTAATAATAATAAGTTCATTAGTTATAGAATATGAAGTGTTTTGAAAATATAATAACATTTAGGTTATGTCTTATTTTGATAAGAATACAGAAAACTATGTCATCTGGATTCTCATCAATATAACACATTAAGAACTCATCCTGTAATTTTTTTCAAAAAAAACTGTTTAGATCACTGAGCTAAGTGCTCTCTTTTTCTCTTAAAATTCAAGTATTTAAACTCTTCATTGATGTAAAATTTATATTCTATAAAAGTGCTTTAATGGTTCAAGCCAAATTACTTAAAACGTTATCACTGTCTTCATTAATTTTTTCTTTAATATAGTTATTATTATTAGAAACTATTAGTCTAAAATTTCTACTTTTATTCACAGTATCTCTAAGATTTTTATCTCGACCAGTATTTTGATTACCTATAATGATATGCTGGTATTCTTCAGATATATATTCTTCATTGTCCTTACAATTATATATAATAATGTGTGTGTGTGTGTGATGACTTGCAAAGTCTGATGTAAAGGACAGATATCCCGAACATCAGCAAGAATAAAAACGGACGCCATCTTTGATCGCGCTCTTATTCCATTCTAAGTTACGCTTTTCATTTAACGTGGACTCCGTTGTGATGTCTACTTTCAATGTTTGTTTCCATACCTTTTAGAATGTAACACACTGATATTATCCAAAAGAATAAATAAATTTCAGACAACAGTTCTTCTTATTTTTAATCTAAGATACAAATATATATATATATATATATAAACTGTAGAATTAAAGGATTTATAGGAGTTTTGATTCTCCTATTTCTTTTTTTAAAAGACCTTTTATCGACTGTTTAATATTCAACTTCATCTCCTTATTTTAACTTTATTAACAGAGTAATGATGGAATGTAATCCATGCCTGTTTCACTTTCCACCATGTCTGTTTCGCATCCATTCTTCCTCAATTAAAAATTACTTCACAATTATACGTGGTATAAGAAGTTCGTCACTGTGAGGTTGTGGTCTTAATGCAAAGTCGATGTTGGGACGATGAATATGCGTCTCGATCTTCAAATGAATTTCTTTTGCTTTTGGTGTCGTGCAAAAATAATTATTCTCTAAATGATCTCTAGGTTCCCTCCAGATCGTTGATGCAGTGAAAGGCTTTGAAGTCCCTTTTCCTTTGATCCACTCTCGGAGTCGAGTACGACGAAAGTGTATTGCTTAGGGCTTAATCTTTTCTCCCTTTCGCATTTCAAACAATATTTATAAGGAATTTTGTTTAAAGAAATCAAGCTTTTCCTGCGTGCAGTGTTAACAAATTTTCCACAAACATAGTAAAATACAACAGTAGAATTTGAATGCGTCAGATTATTAAATACTAGACTGATCAATTATTTATTCTGAACAAACAATAAGTTCCTCAGTGTGTCATAATGGCTAAAGAAGCTCATGTTGTGGTACTTAAATGTAACGTACCATTCATTTCTGTAGCCCTTTGTTTGTAGAAACAAAGCACTTATAAAATAATAAAATAACGTTACCAAATAAATTTAAGCACGGACATCTCAGGAATGAGAACGATAACGAATATTTTTGAAATTGACTAAAATTTGTCTACTTAATTATGGTAAATTTTTACAAGTAAATTGTTTTAGTTTATCATTGTAAACTAGGGAATCTAACGAGGTAATCAAAGTTTCGATAACAATCACATTCGTCAAGTAGCGGGTTGATGCACGTTAAATCTGTTTAGGTATAAATATTCTTACTTTTGGACGGTACGGATATTTGGCGAATGGAGTGCCACCTCAGGTATTGTCCTTGTCACTAGACTGAGATCAAAATTATGAGGTCCGTTGTCAATAGCCCTCGAGGTCCTTCTAAGAGTGATGTGAATGAAACAAATCAAATCAAATTTCGATAATATCGATATATGAAGTTGCTAAAATTGTCTTATAAAGTGCACTAAAGAATATAATAAACACGTCCTAAGATATTTTACAATATTCTTAAGTTATTATTACATCAAAATAAATTTATAGAAGAATAACACCATTTTGATGTTAAAAAACTTGTTTCTTTCAGTATTTCAGTAAGTCTCTTACCAAAGCATATGTATGAAGAGGCTAATAGCTTACAGCTATTCTTTCTAGGTTTGAGTGATAAAGTGTACGAGCCAATATATATATATCACACTTTATAAATATGTTTCCAAAGGACACTAAGAATTACTGAAATATTTAAGTGAATACTGAAAAGTTCAGAAAAAAGTAATCTAAAAGTAAGCTGTTGAGAATGGTGAAAAAAAGGGGCCTAAAATATATAATTCTTTATTTTTGGCTCAGAATTAGAAACTTAATTCAGGGATAGAAACTTAAGTTTACACAGCACTTCCTTCCTTTAGATATCAGTTGCACCATTAAAAGATATATTAGAAGTTTGCTACACTTTTCGTAGAATTTGCGGAAAGTACATATTCTTTTCCACTTATAACCGTCCGAATTTATGACGGCAAAAATAATTAAAGAAAAATATTAAATAAAGGAAGACTTTTCTTTTGAAATTTCTTTTAGGCATTTTTGTTTAAATTACGTACGATAATACACATTATTTTTGCTTCACGTCATGCTCAGTGGATGCGGTAGCCAAATGGTCATAATAGTCGCGCACGTGGCCACCGTTGATGTAGTTAAATCAAGGGTTCGAGCCTATTGCCATTAAAGATCTGCCATGTAACGTAGCTGAAGCACATTAAATCTGTTGAGTTACCAAGTCCTCCAGCTAATGCGATGTTTAGTTTAGAAAGGGAGGTGTTAGTTCAGGTGCCGTCTTCGTCAAAAGACAGAGATTCGAAATTATGAAGTGCGTTGCCGGTAGCACTAGTGCTGCATCTCAGCACGACGTTGATAAACAATCAATCAAACAATCCCTTCTTATACAGTGAATATACCTCTACAAATTTAAGTATTCTGTTTTATTATATAATAATAAAACCAATGTGTGAAGGAAACTATAAATCCGTCCTACAACCCATCAGGAACACCCTGCATATGGATATATTTATGCACCAGCGCCAATGTATGAGATGTGTATTTGCTAAAGAATGACATACCGAAATCTGAATTTCGATAATAATCATAACCGTCTCTCAAACCTGTTTTATACGATTAACTGAATAGTACGGAGTGTAAATAACACCAATTTGATTGAATTTTATCTATCACTGTTTATGCAGGTGATTGGTATCCTTACAGGAAGCATCAAGAATGTAGTTTGCACATTCTGTAACTAGCAGTTAATAACTCATTGACATTAAACGGCAGAGGAAATGAAATTGTTGGTTATTTATTTGTTTTAATCAAAGTGAAATTCAGCGAAAGTCTGTCGTCATTGGATAATTATAACACATTTAACGTGAGAGACTTATGACATTATTTAATTTGAAGACAGAAAGGACTCATATATATATATATATATATATATATATATATATATATATATATATAATATCGAAAATGACGCTGCTATAAAAGAATTATGCATGCGCCAAATGCCAGCTACTTAACCTTAAGCTTTCCCTTTTGAATTCAGGGTCTCTCGTTTATGTAAGGAAATCCATATAGTTGTAGCCTTCATTCGCATTAGAGTTATATTTTCGTTTCTCCCGAAAAATTATAAGTGTAACAATAGAGCAACGAATTGTTGAGAAATTTCACATGAAACTTAGAAAACCCACTACTGAAACTTAGAAATTATTGAAAGAAATGTAAGGTAATAAATGTTTACCGCGAGCAAGTGTTTTTGCCTGGATTAAGCGTTTTCAAAGTGGCCGAAAAAACATTAAAAATGATTCCCGTCCGGGTCACCATTCCACTTCAAAAACGATTAATAATATCGAAAAAACGGTAATCTGGTTCCATTTGACCATCGGTTGAGTATTTGTGCAATTGCTGAGGTAGTAGGAGTTGTCAAAGAATCCGTACAGCAAATTTTACATAACAATTTTAACATGCTGAAAATGTTGCTGAAATTTCTCAAGAGTGAACTGCAAGAAGCTCGAAAAAGTGTTTGTACATTGAAAGTGACCCAAACTTATTGGAAAAGATAATAACTTGTGACGAATTGTGGTTTTGTACTTATGATCCTGAAATGAAGCACCAATCCATGCACTGGAAGAACCTATCTTCCCCGAGAGCAAATAACGATTGAATGAGTATATCAAAATTCAAAGCTATGATGATTGCTTTTTTCGGTATTTGTGAGATTATTCCAGATGATTAAACTGTTAATGAACATTACTTTCTTCACGTTCCTGCAGAACTCCGTGAAAATATAAGGGAAAACGACTGTAGTTGTGGAAAGACAAGTCAAGGGTTTCCCTCCAAGAACATGAATCGGCTCATTCTGAATTGTCTGTCAAGACGTTTCAAGTCATATACAGCATCCCAATGTTAGATCATCCGCGTTATTCATCAAATATTGCATGAGACTTCTATCTGTCATTGATTCATGAGACTTCTATCTGTTTCCTAAGTATAAAACTGCATTTAAAGGAACAAGATTTGAGTCTCTTAAAGCAATGAAAGAGAAAATGGCTCGTGTCTTGAAGGAAATTTTACGAACAATGAAATATTCGCATGCATAGTTGTAGGGGTAGAGGAGGGGTTTACATTGAATGTGATGTTAAGTTAACATGTATGAAATCAAAATAAAATGTTTTACAGTGTTTACCGTTGTTTAATAGCGCCACACGTCATATATATATATATATTATACACACACAAAAACAGGCTTATTCATTAGGGTTGAGCCTTTACACACATGTTTACTTTGTGGACCCCTGTATAATTTTAAAATATAAAAAAAAAATTCGTTCAAAAATTTATTGTTGAAAAGCAAAATAAACATGTAGTATTTCTGTAATGCAACAAAACATAATACAAACGTATAAGAATAAATAATTATTTTTAAAGTTACACGGAATGAAAAAGTTGAATTAGCAATACAAAATAATAGTAATAATAAATTTTCAATAAAAACCAATACATTAAGATACTTAAAAAATAAATGTTATTTTTTAATGTTGAACTAAATAAGCAAGATGGGCCGAGATCTTTAATTCATTTATCTAGAGTTTTGGTGGAATTCGTCCGAATATAAATTTCCTGAATTTTGTCGCTTACGTGCTGGTATTCAGCAGAATTACAGAGACATTTGGATATTTTATTTAAAGTATAGAAATCAAAAAATACTTATGTGAAATATTATCAAGCCGATTGTAATAGCAAATCGGAAATTTTAATTCAAAGGCGTCGGGGCGATTACGTATTAAAGATGCAATAACATTCTGAAATTTTAAACCTTAAAGATTAAATCTCATGTTTGTCGCAATTCATAAATTTAATCCTCTACTCAGAATAAAAAAATTATCAGAAACTGAAATTCATATCTTAATTAATTTACAATAATTGATTAAAATTTTTTGCGAGCATTTCTAACGAAACGAACTTTATTAGAGATGTGATGTCGTGCTGCCATCTAGTGAAGCTCGAAAGATGTAATGAAACTTTTCGATTATGAAATATGAAACAGGATAAATATATTCTAATCAGAAGATAAATTTAAATATAAATGCATTATTTTTTATCCAATTTGTAATAAATAAAGGAATCAGATAATACAGCTCAAAGATTTTATCCAATGCTTCAACTGAATTCGTATTTGTCATTAATTATTTTTACTTTTCAAATAATTTTCATTAACTCTTTTTGAATAATTTTTATCTATTTCATGCATAAATTGTCTTCTACATAATATAATGAAGCGTATATAATATATTTAGTTTTGACAGTTTTACTTCTATACCCTAGTAACTTATTGTAAGTAAGTGTAAATCCTTATTTTTTTAGAAAATATTTTTAAGAAATGCTTAGTGTTAAAATTTATTTTATAAAATAAAAAATATATATATGCTTTCAAACAGATACAAAAATCAAATTACTCCTACTTCAATACACTTATACAAAAAATTTTATTACTAATTTTTTGTAAAGTACAAATTAAAATTAAATTAAGACATTAAAATTGAAAGGGTTAGCCTTTTTATCTTCTGAAATGAATAAATTAATATGCAATGAATGATTAAGTAAATGAAATTAAAGGAATGCGCAAGTAATAAAACAAACACACTTTATTTTGATTGCCTCTAGGTATGTAATCACGTTACCATTTTTTAAATTAGAAAATTCAATTTAGTACTTCACTGAAAATTACAAAATGCTAGGGAAATTCAGAATTCCCTTCCATGAAATTTGAATAAGAAAATGGTTATTTTTTTTCTTCCCGAAACCAAATTCGAAATAGTTTACATACAAATTTTATTTTTAGTCAATTATGCATAAGACAAATAGCATAAGTTCTTATATTTCACCCATGATGCTACATTAAATGCGAAATTTTCCCTTCGAAAGGTTAACAGACAAAATACTTCATAGTTTTAAATACTTCATTTTTGGATGCATAATTTCAAAAAAACTTAATAAACGTTAATACATTGGATCAGTGACATTAATTATGTAAAATGAAACTTGCAAGAAGTAAACATTGGATGTGGTTAATAAAAAAAAAGATGAAAACTGCAAGATGTTAACTATAAAAAATGTAATAAAACTAAAATTTGCAAACTTTTGTGAAATTTGATAATTCACCAGGTATCACATTATAAGAGGAAGAGTTAAATAATAAAATAACCTTGACAAGTATATAAATAAGGTTCATTTAAAACAGAACCAATTACACTTATTAAGAAAGTAAGATTTTCATTTGCGTTTCTGACGCCCTTTTCATTTTTATACAAAATTTATTAGTTTTTCGTCAAGAAATTAATTTCTAAAACTTGATTAGGAATTAATTTTTTCACAAACCCAATAGATTGAATAAATACTATTATTAATGTTATATTAAAATTTCAGTACTATACCAACAATAGATAAGAAAAAGATCCTCAAATTTAAATGTAGAAAAAGTCCCTCAATTAAATGTATATCAAATGTGACTGTATTTAACATTATTTTCATAGCTAAAATACAAATTTATAGAAAAAAATTCAAATAAATATTAATAAGTTGTTTTTTTTTTATAACTTCAGTTTTTTATCTACATCATTTTTGAAATTTTAAATGATTAAAAATATTTTAAGGTTGGAAGTATAATAAGTCTGGAAAATTTAAGCAGAGTTTAGTGTAATAGTATTTGTATTTTGATGTATATCTTAAAATACTGTTTAAATGTAATATTTCAACTAAGAAACATAAAAATAGTTTTATGTGAATGGCTGACTTTTTTATCTTCATCTTTATGCTACAAATTTTCTCCCCCTGCACTAACACGCCTTTTTCTAACATAATTCAAATTATTACATGCTATGTTGTAAATTAATACTTAACAACTTCTATGTAGTTGAAGATCCGATTTATAAAAATTAATGGTTGAAAATATCTGCTCATATGCATTAGGCATTTTATATTCCTTTTTTTTTAATGCAATAATTATTTTTTCAGCTGTTCCCATTCTTTTACTTAACACATGCTATGTGAGTAAATTTATACTATGCATAACTTAATAGAATCATTGAAGGAAAATTTTTGCATGAGAATAAAATTATATATTTTAATTTACGTGAGAATATATTGGCTTTAAAGCAATGAAATGCAACGTAGATATGCGAATGGAACTAAATAAATATAATTTAGTATTAAATAATTACTTAATAAAACTATAAATAATAAAGAATGAAAAAACAATGTAAATTGTTCTCAAAAATTGAGCACTAAAGAGAAAAAGAAAAGCCATTAAAATATTTTCTATTACTTAGCAAGTATTCGAATAAAAAAATTTATTTTAAATGACTCAAAATCAAAATGTACTGAATTAATTATTTTAACGGCTTGTTTTGTGTTTGTTGTGTGGGAGTGTGTTATTAAAAATATTAATATATGAACTGTAAATAAATAATGATTTTTTAAATAAATAATAATAATATTAGAGTGATCTGAAATACAAGAATGTTGCGAAAAGTAATTCTACGAGCCTAACTTTATGAGCAAATCGAAGGAGACATTTTTATGTTTTACTTCATTTTAGACCTTCTTTTTTTATAAGAATAATACTCTATGTTCAATACTCACAGAGAAAAAGAAAGACTTGAGTCATTTTTCTTTTGAAGATTATTTAACCATCAACCAATACTATTTGTCTGATTGGAGTAATACTGGTGTCATTTTTCTCACAAGAATGCATAAAAAGCAAAGAAAGTCTCATTTATATTGTTGGAACTGCCATAATCGAAAATACTCCTTAGAAGAATAGAATGAAATTATTTTTTGCTCTCAATGAATATTCGAAACGTGTTATTTCCAGCTTGTTCAGAGAAAGTTCAGTTAAGAGTATGAGGTGTAACGGGATTTTATCACTTATTTCCTTTGAACGATTTCCTTCGGGACTCTGATATAGTGTTGTTTGAATTGAGAATTAGAAGTGAATTATAGAATAATAATAAAATGATTGGTTGCTAGCTTTTATAAGGAGCGAAGCGTATAAATATATAAAATAACATAACTGAACAGGAAATCCTAAGTAAATTTTTAAAAATATTTATTTTGTTTCTTAATTCAAAGCTATTTGTTTCGTCCAAGCACAACACGGGGCTATCTATCAGACTGTAAGATTGTGATTCTCATTTGGAATTTAATTCCGGAGTAAATATTTAGTTTATTTTTAAATAAAGGATTAAGTATGCCTAATAAACGAAATAACCAAACATAGTTAAGTCTTATGAACTTTTTAAAGAAAAAACAACTGTTGCTCTCATCCTGTCGATTTTGTGCTCCTTGTTGTTTTTTTTTTTTTTTTTTTTTTTCCTTTGTATCTGCACACTGGATACAGTAATCTAAGATAATGAATTTTAAATATTCACAATGCTATACAAAATAACTTGGTTACCAGCTCTGTTTGCTATTCTATTCATTCGACTTTTGATTTCAGACTGTGTTAAATATTGATTTATAGTGGCACAATGAAGTGAAGAAAAAGAAAATAATTCTTTGGCTTTAGTGTACTTTTGCTGAAGCTATACAATTGCTTCTAGCCCTAAATCACAAATGCCTGCATTAACCCTAAACTTACGACACCATACAATTATTTTAACAAATATCTAAAAATGAATAAAATATATACGATTATTTTTAAAATTAAAGAATTTTCTGTGAAGAATTAGAGAGAATCCATTCAAAAGTCTATTAACTAGCATAAAAATTTTAAAATTTTATACAGTAAATTTATAAATTAAAAAAATTATGGAGGAATATATTTCTGCAGAAGAGTTAGTATTCCTCTATATTCAAAATATTTCTCTAATTTAGCTGGAGTTATTTATTTTGATATTCATATTATCATCCTAATTTTCTCTCCATATCTGAAAATAAACTAAAAATGTCCCGAAATTACTATTGTTAGTTGTATGATTGAATTTGAAGTTGATTCATTCGAAAATTCATAATGCAAAACAAAAATTTTTATTCAGTTTGATTTTTTTAAAAAAAAATTATTCGGCATATTTAATAGAAGACAAATTTTTTAAAACCTTGTCAACATTATTTTTTATTTCATTTGATGTTTCTTGTGCAAATTCCTGGAGTATATGAATGTAATGAACTATTCGTCGTATATTCAATGTTTATTTCAAATTCGATTGCATGATGGATTCATTAAAAATAATGTTGTAAGGAATGTGAGAAATTGTCTTACCAAATGCCGTAGCGTGTGACAACAGAAAGACGAGTGCAGGTAACATCCAGTAGATGGCAGCAGGCATCGAAAGCCATAGCTCCATAGTTGGGCTGCAACCATCGATCCTTTGCCTGCAGAACACAATGGGAGATCTTAAGATAATTCGGTTATGAAAAAAAAAAAAAAAAAAAAAAAAAAAAAAGAAAAAATAAGGGCTATGGTTTTCAAGGCCAAGGATAAAATTTCGAAAAAATTAGAAATAAGAATGCTGTGATATTTATTTTCAGTTTTAATAATAATGCATCACTACATTTTACTTAATCTATGTATGGATAGTTATAATGTTAAGAATTTTAAGATTCTAAATTTTATGTAATTAAATTCTAATTTAAAAATAATCAAAATAATCATTGACCCAGCTTTATAATTGGTAAAAACCACAATTATTGAAAATGTCACTTCTAAATAATTTAAAATAAAACAATTTCGAATTCGCGTCATTGAATTGTCAAACATCATTTTTTAGCATTTACGTTTTTATCGAAATAAAATTCTCATATAAAACTAAAATTGATTTTATTATGAACTAGTACTGTAGTATTTTTGAAGAGGATAAGGGGAATAAATATTTTAATAAAAAGAATCAATTCAATTTTATTTTCTGTGTTACGGAAATTCAGAAACAAGTTAAAATAAATTATTACAGCTATCCATTTCAAAGATTTTTATTTTTCAGAAAAAAATCTCAATGCATCTTAGAACTGCTTAAAGCAATGATAATTTTGAGAAAATACTATTTAACAAATAATTAACATTCTGCATATTTACATCAAGAACATTTAGCATTTTAAGAAAATTAGTAAAATTTTCGTCATTAACGCAATGTAAAAACTTTGATCAGTTAAAAATATCTTTATTTAATAATAAATAAAAATAATAGAAATTTATAGTGAACATGAATTTGAATATTTTGAATGTAAAACATAAACTGTAACAGCAAAAATATCGGAATTAAAACGTTTTCATACACTTAAAAGTCATTTATTCATAAAAAGCGAATATTTTCTAGAAACCACGTTTTTTTTATCATTTATCAGACTATTGCTAATATAACAGTTTTCAGATCTCAACTTCTGCCGTAATAAAAGCGAAACACATCATCAAGAGTCTGATTTGAAATTAATATGAACCATGAATTTGAAAGAGGTCACTGAACTATATGGCCTTTTGAACATCATTTAGCTTCATTCTAAGACTAGAAAAATAACTACAGTGTTTTAAAGTTTATTATGTTTAATTGTCCATCTCTCTGTCTTCAATAATATCATATTCTATTTCAGCAAAAAGGTTAAAGGTACATTTATGCACACGACTAATTAAAAAAGAATAAAAAAAATATTTATTCTGAAAATTATTTATGCATTAAATGAGAAATATATTTATAATAAAATATAACAATAGTGGAAAGGATTTTACATTTTGACAATATTTATTTATCATCTGAAATCCTCTGAAATTTCCAAATCATTTCAATTTTTAGAACAGGCTTTAGAATTCAGCTATTTTAACAAACAACTAACATTTCAGTTTCATGCAATTTTCACAGAATTCTTCTGCTGAAGAATAATTTAGAAATGAGTGAATTTCGAAATTGGGACAAATATTCTAGAGAAAAATTTCATCTAGTACTTTTTACTTCATTTATTACCTGCTTTTAAGCCATATTTTGTTCAAATTTAGAATAAATGCGCTGTATTAGATGAAGATATCATGCTATGACTATACTTTAAAATTCTTAAGAATATTGACAATAATTTATTTTGTGATTTCTTGTGACAATATTTTATTGCTTAACTAAAAATAATGGAAGTATTTTATTGCGTGAGTAATCTTTTAAACCAGTAAATCTATTTAATTTTGTTTCAATATTAGAAATATAACATTTTGCTTATTTAATTTATCTTATGCATAAAAAAATATTTGAAATAAAATTAATAACACGCAAGCAATTACTTATATTTTTAAGACATTGGTATGTTTTTATTGTGATTGAAATTATCACATATGTTCTATTAAATATGGCCATTAATTCAAAAATCATTTCAAAATGCATCACAATTATCACCTTATTGATTTCAAACGCAAATAATTTAAATTTATATTACTTGATACTTCAAACGAATACCCAATATTCAAATTGAAAAACTTAAATGAATCTCTAAATATGTTAAGGAAATTCAAAATCAGGAGAATAAGGGAACAATATATATTTCTTCGTAAAATTTTAATATTCCTGAAAATTTTCCAAGTAGCGAAAATATTTTATTACATAGTAGCAGATATTCAACAAGTTTTTAATATTATACATTAACAACAAAATAGTTTTCAAATTAATTACAATTTTTTGAAGAATGAATTAATTTCTTAAATTTTCATATTACAGAGACAATAAGTAGGTCAAAACATATATTGCGCGAATTACGAAATACAGAATTCAAGTAAATTTAAAATTAGAATTCGACATATATATCATGGTAAATATATACATTTCTAAGATTTTAAGAAATTGCAATTGTAATAAATGATAAAAGTAATTAAGTTTTCACACTTTACATTTAAATTCGAAATAATCGCTTAGCCTTAATTGTTCGTAACTGTTAAAGTATGTAAAAAGATGAAATTGCCTGTACATCAATAAAACAAGTTTAAAAAATATTCTCGTATTGAATATATCTAGTATATTTAATTTTGGCTATTTATAAGAACACTTGAATAATTTTAGCATTTTTCGTTTCGACTAAAATATTGAATGCTCTTTATGAAATTTTTCTTAATACAAATAAAATATAAAAATGAGTTTTTATGTTACTTATGAAAAAATTTGTATCAAGAAAATGTTTATCACTAAATAAAGTAAAACGTTTCAATAAAAAATTTCACATAGTATTTTCATATCATGTAAAACAGCGATAGCAATTCATACAATCATTTATTTTACTTAAGTATATAAAAGCAACATAAAATAAATCGTATACGAATATTACGAATAAATGGCAAAATGTTTAAAAAAATATTATAATTTCGTTTAAAATTAAATGCTTAAGATTGATATAAAAATGTAATATAAACTTATTATTAATAATGAATCTTGTTCAAAAATGAACTGAATAACCTTTATGAACAAAATATCTTAAATTGTTTTTTTTTTCCATTTATATTTATTTCCATTTATACTAAATTATGATTTATTACATTGTACACGTGTTAAAAATTTCTTAACGGTTGTAATAAATTCATTTCACATACATTATATTTTATTTGCAATAGGCGTAATTTATAATTGCGTTACAATTCATCGCTCAAGAAATTAAGTCGCAACATATATATGTACTGTAATAAATCATAATTCACAAGAAGCAATTCTAACAATTTTTTAAGGATTGATTGTTTAGAGGATTGTCATTTTAAAGGGAACTGTGCTGATGAGAACTGCAGATCATTTTCAAATATTTTCATTTTTTAAAGATGCGTCATAAATTCAGTTCTCAAAAACATTTAGAAGGTTTTATTTAGGATACCTTAAAACATTTAAATGTTTTCAATTTTACGATTTGGTATTTCATATTTTTAAAAAATAACGCGTGTAAGGATTAAACGTTTAAAAATTTCCTGATGATAAATTAATTACTAATGAACACATTAATTTTTCAAATGCTATTTAAAAGCCTTAATGTAATATGTATAAAAGTAAATTATTTAATACAAACTTTTATTAGTGTGTTGTAATTGCCTTTTTCCATAACAAGCAGTTATTTAGATTTATGAAAATAATGAAACACATATTTATATAGTTTTTGATCATTATGAATTGAATTTTTTTTAAAATTAAAGTTGCTAATTCTATCACAATACACCCCAAATTTCAAATTGTATTTTATTACTTATCATGCAAAGAAAATTTAAAAACTATTATACACAACTCTTTCAATAATAAACATAGAAAATAAAAGATGATTAAACCACATTGAGTTGAAAAATGCAATAGCTTGAAATTAAGATAAAACAAAATGCTAATTAAAGCATAAAAATATTATTTTGTTAAATATGCATTAGTATTATATTAACAAAATAAGATTAATAATATATCATTGATCAGAAATAAAATAAAAATAATAATAAAAAAATAAATTCAAAACTGAAATATCCAATGCATGGAAATTAAATGAACATTAAAATTTTTAGAATATATCGGAAAAACGACTTTGTCACATTTCAAGGCATTTAAAAACAAATATTCTTTTTTTCCTACTTGGCAGTTATAAATTTTAAATTTATGATCCACATAGATTGATCTTCTGGTCTTCTAATACTTCTCGAAAATTCTACCACAAATCCATCATCAATCATTTATACCATACACGATGGTGAAAATTCAAAACTTTACTTCTGGAAAACCTTGAAAGAACTCTTGAAATTCTTCCTTAGTTTTTCAATACTAGTCATAGAGAATATTTAGCTCTTTCTTATTCCTACTTTCTTATTTCTTTCTTATTTCCTACGTTCAAAATTCAATGCAACTCAAGCCACAATTATTTCTCACGCATTTATTTATTGCGTCTTTATTATATGCAAACATTTACTACACCTTTATAAAATTATTGCGAGAGAATAATACTTTTATCTTTAGCTTTAGACTTTCAAAAAATCCTTTAGTTACTTTATGCCTTAATGAGGGAGAGTTTTGGTGATTATTCGTCGAATATTTTTTATTAATTTGAATTTATTTCATTGTAATGACAATTTTAAATAATAAAAGTTTATTTAATTGAAATCATCAAATTATTTATGGCACAGTTTTCTCTAGAATATTTTGAATTCCTTCCGTTCAAATCCTAAGTTTTAACCATTGAAACCTACTGCTCAGTTTAACTTGTCACTCAAAGATGAATTAAAAGCGAATTAAATGTATTAGTTAAATTCAAATCATTAACTCTTCTCGTCAAAGTTAATCTTAGAACAGCCTTTTCAATGAAATGAAAATTTTGAATTTTTCTATAATATTACAAAAAGATTATCTTATCTCTTAACAAAGTATGATATTTTGTTGAGAGGTAACTTGTATTAAATTTCCTTTAGAAATGTACATATATATATATATATATATATATATATATATATATTTCGATATATATATATATATATATATATATATATATATATATATGTATATATATATATATATATTGCGATATATATATTTCGATATATATATATATATGTATATATGCTCTTCTTTTCTTTCTCTCTTCTAACTTCTTTCATATATATTGCGATATATATGTTTCGATATATATATATATATATGTGTTTTCGACACTCATATATATATATGTATATAATATGTATATTTCGTTATGTATATGTATGTATGTATAATAATATTTCATTATATATAATATGTATATATGTAGCATAGCCTTATATTTCACGATAATAATATGTAATAATAATACAACCATATGTATATATATGTATGTATGTATATATGTATATAACAATAATAATAATATATATATGTATACTGTATCGAAATGTTTTGAGGGTTTTGTTCGGGACAAGTATTTGCATAAACAAACTTTTCGGTATGTCTGGTTGTGTTTAGTCATTGAATATTTCCCGTTTCCTTATATTATTTTTCAGAATTTTCGAGAGAGCTACATGTGCAACAAAATTTGTATGTCCATTCATTAAGTTATACGGATAGTTACATAGGTATTGTTAAAATTTACAATCCAGACAATTGCAGTCTGGTAAATTCAAGCTTAAATTCTAAATATTAAGCTTTCAATCTTTACAATATTCAATGTGATGATTAACATAATGTCACAATATATTAACATGAATTATTTAAATACTAAACAGAAGTCGTATGTGACTGACAGAATGATAATACTATATTTAGCTCTAAAATGACAAAGTATGGTATTCACACATTCTAAAGTCTCTTTCAATCACTGTTTGGTGAATTTCAACTAGTGTAAATTAACAGAATCTTAGATATACCATAAGGACAAAAGATTTATCTTGTGAATTGAATCTCGTCTTTCAGAGGCGGCGATATGCAATTCAGTTCTGTAGCTGGTAATTGATTATGATTGAAATACGAAGTCCTCTTCTCTGTGATTAACTGTTTGTTATTCCACAAGACGGTTCTTAATCAAAATCTTTATAACTTTGAAGCAGTTATATCAAAGACTAATTCGGCATTAAATGCCTCATTCTTTGAATTAAGAATTTAATCTTTCTCAAAGTAAGCGTTCGATTTATATAGATTCCATACATAATGAGCTTCTAGCTATTAAAATGGAAACTTTTGTTTCCAGTTAGTATTTATTTGATTAAGATTAAGGAAACATATCAATTTTTAACTGATACTAAACATTCATAAATACATGTTTAATTAATTGTAATTGTTATAATTCTTATTAGTTAATTAATACTAATTTATGTCCAACAATTTACGAAATTGTCTACTTATTAGGTAATTGTTTTGACATTTTTTTTTTTTTTCATTTTTTTTCTATTTAAATGCTCATATTCCTTAAAATTTCTTTGGAATATTTTTCAGACCTTTATTTTGAATATTAAACATTTTTTTTTGGTAATTAAATTTCATAGAATTTTAAAAATATATTTCTGTACTAATGAACATTAAATTAGACGTTAAAATGGTTTTTATTTATGTATTTTTCTATTTAGCTCAGTGTTTTCGAAATTATTTTGATCTATAAGAACGGTAAAGTGGAGAAGGAGGGCGTAGACAAAGAATTATAACCTACGGAATTCCTTTAGCCAAAAGAAGGAAATACAACCTCAACATAAGTGTTGTTTAAAAATTACAATAATTTGAAATTGTAATGAATGGGGCTTAAAAATCAGAAAAGTTAAGATTTATAAATAATTGATATCTGAGCTTGTTGACTTTCTCAGCGCAAGGTGAGTGGCTAATCCTCACAGCCATATGGTGCGAGTTCGGGGAGAGTGCAAACACTCAACCACTCGAGTGATAGAATTGATATTACTCACCTAGACAAGGGTAGTCCTTTTCATGTGATGTTTTAATTTTTTTCAAAACTTTTTTTTGGCGTAATATTTCTCGAATTCTGTAAGAAAGGCATTTTTTTTACACTACGGTGTTCGAATCGTCATAGTAGTGAGTTTCTTGGTGTGCTACATTCTACAGGAGGGCCGTCGTTCTGAATAATAGAGTTTAGTGCACGTTAATATAATTTGGCCTCTTAAGTCCTCACATAACTTGGGCTGATAATTAGGAGTTGAAATACCAATTTGGGTATTTCTCTCACCTTCTAATTAACATTTAAAATTGCGAGGAGTGTCCTAGCAGCCTTCAAGTAATTCTGCTGCGATGTTTATGAAACCAAATAATATAAACTACTTTTAGATGGTTTTAGATAGTTATTGTACGAGCTCTAGGTATCGTACCAGTCCTAAATTTTTCGTTAAAAAGGAACAAAAGTTTTCTACCAAAATATTGAGCATTTTATGCTTTTAAAATTGTCCTTTGAAAATTAACATAAATAAAATATGAAAGTTAGAAAGAGATTCTAAACAAGGACTACTTAATAAAATGTTATAGAAGGAATAAAAAGTCACTTGCCGCAATAAATCACTACTGGAGTTTTAATTTATTTTTCTTCCTTGCTGGTAAAGCCATAGATAAAATAAGAGGATGAACATAACGCTTCAATAATCTAATTTATACTTCTCTTGCTTATAATTCTGGATTTAACAACGTCCACTTTTTTCAAACCCTTTCATTATGCTTTAAAAATGCGTCTGCAAACACCGTTACTAAGGTTATTTTATCCGTATAATAAGTTTTCTAGCGAAAATCAACACACCACATGAAAGAAATTTCTTTTAAATCGAGCTTTGGAATAAGAATCTAATTAAAATGTGCCACCATAAATGCAAATAGGATGAAGAAAAAGCATGAAACATGCCGAATAGATGATAAGAGTAAAAGAAGTTTAATCTTTTCTCCAAGGGAAGGGGAAAAAGCGTACAAAAGAGTTGGTTCCATTAGATGTCAACGCTTTCGGTGGTGATGACGGTCGCATAAAATTCGAAAAAGTATTAAATCAGCCGCAAAAAATTCTACGTGAGTTGTTGCTTAAGTAATCCAATGATGCAGGACTCTGGAGTGTCAAGGCAAAAATGATAAATTCATAACGCATTATGTGAGCTCATTTTTCCATTGTAAAATTAATTTGCATATTTGAAAGTGAGTCAATGGAATATTTAGGTAATGATAGATACTCCTTTCAATTTCTATCAGAACGAAATGTTGCTTTAGGAAAATAAATCAGACACGATGATTAAATTCTATGCTTCGTTGTGTAATTCAGATAAATCTATCTTTGTTAGCTGATCGTATCAGAAGACAAATTACATTTGAACTTATATCAATTCAGATAACAATGCTTTAACCTCATTGAGAGAAGATTTAGCTATGTCTTGTGTCACTAAACGCTAAGCTTATATTAATGAGGCAGATGATTTTTTATTGTTATGAAAGTCAATATGGATTAGCTGTGTCTTTCTACAGTGTTTAGAAATCTTATGGAAATGTTTTGTTGCATAGTGATGATTCGAATAGCCATAATTTAACAAATGCTGGAAAATATTAACTACAGTTATAAGAACATTTTAATGGATGGAAACTAAAAAAATATGTTTTAATTTTCCGGCACTTTATATTTATTCTTAATCTGAAGAAAATAAACAAATAGCATCGTTATATTTAACAATACATTATATTTCTACCCTGAATTAAATATACCTTTTAATATTTTTTAATGTGTTTTCATAGTGTTTAATAAAAAAATAGTGGTGGTGATTATTACTCATTTTTATTATTTATTTATATAACTTAATTCAAGAGATATACTTTTTTTTACTAAAATAGCATAAATTGTGCACGATAAGCAAGAAAAAAAGACAATAAAATGGAGATACAAAATGACTATTGCCATTTAATGAATAAATCTATAAAAATATTTGCGATTCCATTTTTAATTAGTCAAATACTTTCATTTCCAAAATACTTTGATAATTTTGTATGTATTTCTAAATAATCTAATCAGATAATATTCCCCAAAGAGTGTAATGATTAATGGTGCTGCTATAAGCTGAATACAATTCCTCATAATGAAGGTTATATAGCTGTTTCCATTCCTTTATATATATATAGCTGGTAGGTAAAGTTTCCATTCATTTATTTCTATCGTCATTTGAATACTATTTCAAATTAGGAGTTCTCTGACCAATAGCAGTTGCATCGTTATAGGTCAGCAATATATATAACTAGAGCCAAATTTAATTCCTCGCTTAGTATAATGTGAGACGTCGATTGTGACATGTCGTCGACATGTGAGACGTCGATCAGTTCCAAAAAAATTATATAACAAGTGACGAGGGCTTTCAACACTTAAAGACTTCGCACAACATTCAAAAATTATTTGTGCCATTTTTCATGCATTATAATAAAGGATAAATAAACAGAGTTTTGATAATAAGTATGGTGTCTCAAGTCATACAAAGAAATTTATTGAAAGTATTTATACAACTAGTTAAAAGGTTTCAACTTTTGTCCTTTCTGCGTCATTACACCTTTTCCACTACTTTTTCCAGTCTTAATACATACCATTGAAGTCGGCAACTGCAAGGCTGTTCAGGCACCCCGACGAAGCCATTTGAAAAACTTCAATCGTCCCAAAACGATGTCCCTTCAAGATTTTTTTTTTAATACCCCAGGAAAAAAATAAGTCGAAGAGAGTCAGTTTTGGAATTAAGGGTGACTAGGAAATCGTTACGATGTTGTGTTTGGTCAGCGCTTCTCTCACAATATGCGCATTGTCGTGATGAGGCATTCAAGTATCGGCAAATTAATTTACAAGCAGCAGACGATCCTAACCCCCAAGAATTCGTGTCTTCCGCATAATGTTTACTATTTATCTCTTATCCCTCAAGTACAATTCACTGAGGACCTAACCTTTCTCATTGAAGAAGATAAGATCATCGACATCCTCCTGGCTACCTTTAGGTTTTTCATGCCGTACAAAAACTCACATTCTGAATACGATTTTGTCCTCTTGAGTCTGCCGGATCATATCTTAACTAAGTTTCCGTAGCAGATTTGTTCATTTCAATGCAAAATTTGATAACTCAACGCTACTTGACGTCGTTTTTACACTCCATGCTAGAATTAAATTCATTTTCCCTTTGGGAGATATCTACACACCCCAACAGCTTATAGAAAACTGACATACATCACATAACTCCTAACATACATCACATCCCTGCTATCCATTTCACTCTTAGAGATCATCCACTTTCTCTCTAAGCATACCTTTTCTATTGATAGGAGAAAAACTGGTCCTGATATTTATCCGATAAATCATGTAAAGTAATACAAATAATGTATCTTTTTAGTGAAAAAAACATTTAATGTATATGATAATCTGTATAATATTTAATGAATTACAAAATTGCTACACTATCCATGTAAGAAAAACTGTAGTCATATGAATTCATTCATTATTGAATACTTCTGAAAAGTCTAAAACAGAACTAAGGATTTGGTAGTGTGTTTTAGTTACCTAAAAATTAAATATGATATTTTAATTCTAAGCATTCAGGTAATATAAAATGAGAAAAGAATTAAATTCTAGTTTCAATGAATATAAACATATATTTCGAATTGAATAGTGTTTGCATTTGCTCTAGCGTATGACTTGGTTGTTTGAAATGAAACTTAAGCATTCAAATGAATTATTGGCAATATTTATTATTCAGAAAATGACAAAACTGCTTAGTATTTTAATCATTCCTAGATATTTGCTGTTCCATCTAATTAAATATAAATTATAATTGATAAAATACAGTTTAGATTTAAGACTCAGGTTATCTGTGCCGATAATAACAAAAGAATTAAATTTTTAAGTAATTATTTAACCCTGCTTTTCGAAATATGCATTCAAAATGCATGTATTTTAAAGTTAATATTTCATATTTCACTATTTATGCAGTAATGAAACTTGAAAACAGCAAATCATTTAAAATACTATTATATATTTACATTTTAGACAACAATTCTTCAAAGTTAACTATACATTAAAAAATACAAATATTTTCCACTCCAAGGAAATGATAAAATTGATAAGTTCTTAAGAAAGCATGTAATAATAAGAAATACTTTATAAAATTAATGTTTTTTTTTATTTTAAATCTTCAAATTTTTTTTAATTATATTAATTTATGTGAAACTTCTAGTTTAAGTTTTAGTTTTTCATTATCAATGAAATTTATATTAATATTTATAAGCAATTATATTTAAGGCAATAATTTATTGAAATTATTGCTTATAAAATTTGAGTATTTGTATTATGAAGAAAATTTTCAAAATGTTAAATTATTTTCAAAATTTTAAAAAGATTTTAATGCTTTTGTATGAGTAGTTTTGTTTGGAAAATAATTTTATTATAAATGTGACATAGACATGTTTTTGATAAAAATGTAAAATGATAAAATTATATATTATAGCTACAGATGTAAAATTGTTAACTTTTTCTTATAAAAATTAAAAATTTACCTTTTATAAATTAAATGAAAATTTGAGAAACTTAGTGCTATCATATTTATTTGCATTCATGAGATCAAACATATTTTA
Source organism: Nephila pilipes (assembly GCA_019974015.1). Classification (NCBI taxonomy): domain Eukaryota; kingdom Metazoa; phylum Arthropoda; class Arachnida; order Araneae; family Nephilidae; genus Nephila; species Nephila pilipes. Next base: position 918,572 of record BMAW01121488.1, read on the forward strand.
AATAGAATATAAAAATTAAAATTATATATATATATATATATATATATATATATGTGTGTGTGTGTGTTTGTGTATTCCTCTCAAATTAATTACAGAAAGTTTCAAGAACCCTATTCTTTATACACTCATTAAAGGGTTAACGAAATCAATCAGTAATATCTATGGAAATTATTTGTTTTCTCTGAACGTCACTGTTTCGCTAAAAATTAATGTGATGGTAACTTTAACGATGAAACTTAATGCCTTCCTATTTAAAGTTTTTGTTCTTCTACCTAATTAGGTACTTAACTTTTAAGCTGTTTCAGTAGTATATTTAATATTGCAACACTGTTTAAATGGTAAAAAGCACTATAAAAAATGGAAATTTTAAACTCAAGAATAAAGCATTATTTTAAAAATAGACCAGAGATTTAGGCATTTTTACAGTTTGCTTAGGTAAATGTTATAATTAGATAAAAGTTATTTAATTTTAACAGAGAATAATATTTCGGTAATTATTTATGTATAAATATGTTTTTATTTAATCAAAAACTTAGATAAGATATAACTTATATATATATATATATATATATATATATATATGCCTTTTTTAAATTAAGTGTTAAATGTTCAACATTTTCACTGCCGGTAAAAGAAAAAAGTAAACATAGCAATATTTATTGAAAGTAAAAAATTAAAAAGTAACTATCAAAATTTTGAAGTAATAATTTTTAAAAAGCAAGGAAGTTTATTTTAGCTTGATGATCTTATAAAAATTATTCTTTCTGTCCTTATTGTTTTGATTATCAATTATGATTCTTAAGTGATTAGTGCTTACTGTCATTGATTTTTAAGCTTTGAAAACCGAAAATGACACCCATGTAATGGCAGAAATTGTAGGAACAACAGCCCGATTTCTTTTTATAAAATCATTTACTTTGTTATCAAAGCATACAGCCTTTTATGTACATTTAAACACAAAAGAATATTAAAATATTTCTTTTCTTGCTTTACCTTTTTTAATGAAGCGAACTTGCTAAAAGAGTAGATGTGAAGATTAATAACTGCATTCATATTTGTTTAATGTATTTATACTTTCAGTATCTAATTGAGAAAAATAACAACATAATAAAAAGATTTGATACATTTTTAATAAAAAAATTAATAGACTCTATAGCAAAAATTGAAATTTTGTTTAATTTTCTTGTTATAAATTGCATATTAGCACATTAAAAATATTTCCCATTTAAACATAAATGTATATATAAAGTATTTCAACCATACATAATATAGGAAGTTCTAATGACGATGCGCACGATATCAAACATAAAATACGAGTACATAATGATTTAAAATGTAAATTGAAATTTGATTACATTTAACTCTTAAAATCATATGCCCACAATCTACAGAGGAATTTGAAAATCTTAAGCGTTTAACAAATCATGCAGTAAAAAATAATACTTACTACATAAAACGATATGAAACAATTAACTTAATTATAAACCTGCAATATGTCCTTTAAAATATGCACTGATAGCGCAAAATGCAACGTAAAGTCTGTCATTGGATAAAGATTATTTTACAAAATCTATATAAGAATTTTATTATATCTAACTTTAGAAAAATAAGCCAGTATAAAAGTACTATTATAATCAATGCATAGTCTTAAGTCTAATAGTTGAAGTCTGACGAAGTAACTTGAATGTTTAAATTTGTATGCTGACTCTTTTATGAAATACAAGCTTTTAATAATTATTACAAATTTCAGCAGTAATATGAGAGTGAATCTAATACAAAGAATTAATGAAAAATAGAATTGCTAAGTCTTAATAGAATTCAAATGAAATGTTTTAAGTAAAACTAAATAGTTTTTAGTTTTTCATTCAGACAATAATGTCATAATTTTTAGAAAAGCACTTTTTTCTTTGCTTTTCAAACTTAGCAGCCTAAAAACCTGTTTTTTTAAAATCAGCATCAAATATGGTAGGTATGAAATCAATATATCTCATTAACAATTCTGTAAAATTCATAATTTACACAATATCAAATAGTTCAGAGCTCTATCAAATATATACTGACAGTTACATTAAAGTCTTAACTTGCATCGCATGAAATGTGCTAGTTCTGTTGAGAAACACGCATTTAAAATTGTATAAAATATTAATTTAAGTTACATATAGTCTATCCTAAAATACTGATTAACAACTTTGTAAAAGTACGTGCGCTTAATACCTGGTATCTTCAGGTCAAAATAGAGCTCTAAAATAATCTAGAGGAAGCAAAGGCAAATTATGGCCCACGGGACAAGTCTGACCTACCTGAAGGTTCTTAGTTTAGTTTAGTTTTTATAAACGTCACACTAGAAGCAACTCGAGGGCTACTGGCGACGGACCTCGTAATTTTGAACCATGGTCAAGTGACAAAGACGATACCTGAGCTGGCACCCCCTTCTCCTAACATCCACATCACGCCAATGGGAGGACTTTGGGCCTTAAACAGATTTAACGTACGTCAGACCTGGTTACACAGCGCGTCTTTGGTGTCCAAGCATCGAACCCGTGACTGAACGAAAACCGCCAGCCCCGAGTCCACGAACTTGACCACTAGGCTACCGCGGCCCCACCTGAAGGATCTATCCAGCCCACAGTAAATTTTATAAAATGAAAAGTATATTTATATAATATATTTACGATATTACTATACAAATATGTAAATATATCTTGACTGTGTAATATATAATATGCACTCATTAACATAAAATTTTGCGCACCAAGAAGTAAGAGTGGGATTGTTAGGAAACATGGCAGGAAAGTACGTGTCCGGTAGATATGTAAGTGATTAGCAAAACCATCGTGATTGCACATCGCATAATGCCACCAGAGGTCGTTGAAAATCATTCTCCTTGGATTATATAACTGGTAAGAAAAATTTGTTTTCAAAGGAATGCCTTTTTTAACTGGCGATGACATCATGTCGCCATCGGAGACAATCTGAGCAGCTGTCAGAGTTCGAGAGGAGAAGAATCATAGGAATGATGGAAACCGGGTTATCAACTCGGCTAGTACCTCACCACCTAGCCGTTCTGATTTTACAGCGAGGAAGTGTTGGAAACAGTGGACAAGAGAGAGGTCTGTCACACGACGAGCAGACTCAGAACGTCCTCGACAGACCAATAGTCGAGAAGAAAGTAACATCATACGACACGCACGCATAATGTCAACTGTCTCATTCTCTACCATCCATACAGTCAGCACCTTCACTATGGGCTTCTGTGTAAGTCCGTACTTTGGCAAGGCACCTGGCTGAAGGACATTTGCTATCGCGGTGCCCATTACGTGTACTGCCATTGATCCCAACACACCGTCACCTCCGTTTGGAGTGGTGTAGCATTCAAAAGGGATTAGACTGAAACCGAATGAAATAGGGTCGTCTTTAGCAACGAATCCAGATTCATTTAGGGTAGTGATAACAATTGTGTACATTTGTGGTGAATATTTCAATCCTGACTTCGCACACAGCTCTCACAAATGATGTGATGGTATGGGGTGCTAGCACATACGACACACGGTCACCCCTAATATTGATACACCAGGACATCAAACTGGTACGTTCGTGACAGTCTTCAGCAACATGTGGCTGAAGAATGTCACGAACGTACTAATTTGCTGAAGAATGTCTCTGGTGGCCTTTTTTCTAGAGGACAATACTCGTACACTCACATCACGGGTGTCACAGGACTGCCTGTGTTACATTACTACAATTCTCTGGCCTGTTCTATCCCAGATTTGTCACCGATCGAGCCTATCTGTGATCATTTAGGACTGCAAGTTGTGCAGCCTACGAGTTTGGTCGAATAAAAAGCGCATTTACAGCAAATGTGGAACGGGAAGTCACAGGACATCATACGGGACTTATATGCCTCAATACCCAACCGAATTACATCATGCACTCATGCTAGAGGTGACCCAACATGGTACTAAAACATCCATTCATTTGTAATTTTTCCTACAATAAATATCTATTGCAACAACATTTACACTGGACATTTTAAGCTCCGTCCAGTGGCTTTATGTTTTAGTAGGAGCACAGATGAGCAAAACAAGACTTATATCTTCACTAGAAAATTTCCAAGAAAGCGACATTTATTGATAATCTTATTAAACGAATAAATGTACCATTTTTTCAGTTTTGGTTTTCTTTTTTAACGAACGTGGAAAATTAATTTTACAATAAAGTTATGATTATTAGTTCTAATAGCAAATATTGCTGAAAAAGAATATCAGAGGGCATCATAATACATGAATACCTTTCTCTAAGTGTCTGTGGGCACGATCTCTAATGTTACTGGTTGCGTCAATTGTCGAATGGAAGGATGGCAGGCAATATATCTTCATTTCGGGTGTGAATAGAGGCGAAATTAATAAAAAAATATATATTTAATTTTGCCAGTGCGTTTTTCGTTAATTGTGGATAATTGAAATTTTTTTTAGCTCCAATCTCCAAAATGTCTACTATAAGACTTAAAGCTGGTTCAGAGTATTGCGCTTTTAAAAATGAAAGAACTTGGATATATTTTTTTAGAGATTTGCAAAGAATAAATTAGTTTACCTCATTTGTAATAACGCTGTAGTAGTATTCACATATAACATTTCCCGTCACTATATAACAATTCCAACTACAAAGAAATGTCAGAAATTGAAAGAAAACAAATTGTAAATAATCTTCGAATAGAATTATCAGGTCGACAAAATTGTTTTAAGAAAATAAACAATATCTAGAAAGAAACTACGCTTGCAAGTTACGTTGCAACGTACAATATTGCTGAAAGTAATATAGCTCTTAGTGACAGGGAACTAGTTAAGGAATGCAAGCTTAAGTCAATGATATTTTATGTCTATACAAAAAAAAAAAAAAAGATTTTGCGACTGTCATCTTATCTGGAAACGCGGTAACTTCTAAAAATGAAGCCATCAATAAAAAATCTGACATAACAGTTGGAGTCAAAGACAAAGCAGTTTAAATCCTGCTCCATACTTATTAATGAAAACTATGATATAAATAAATAAGACACCGGTAAAAAATCAGCGTTTATACTTGTGTCATCTGTCAAACTTCACTCTTTGCGAAATAACGTAAGTAACATTCGCCTATTTTGAAGATGGAGAGCAATGTTACGAAATAAGTTGATGATTCCCTGCAACGCTTCTATTATAAAGGAAAAGATGGATTTACAGAGATGTCACAAGTTAACAAAAGAGAGTTTAAGCAATGACCCCTTCACCTTGGCGACTGATTTGGCTCCTTGGCGAGAATCATTATTTAAATAATTATATTTAATCAATTAATTTATATTAATTATAATTAAAATATCATATTGTCATCCCAAACAGTCGTGTGTAAAAGATTTCAGCTCAAGGAAAAAAAAAGCTTTTGAAGTTTTGACACATACATAGTTACAATGTGAATAAAAGAAAATCCATTAACGATATTTTTCAACTAGACAAGCTCTAAATATGACAGGAAAATAAATCAACATTTTTGGAGGCTTTAATAAAAACTATCCTGGAACAATTCTGTTTTTCTACTTTGCGTTATACATCGAGACACTATGTACAACTTAGCAATGATAATGAAACTTACGCTTGATATAATCTTGAGACTACTAAATATTATTGGATCCCCTGAGTTTACTCTCAGGCAATTTCGAAATGTTCTTCAGCCCATGCAATCATGCAATCTAAATACTCTGATGTGCTGTATTATACAAAAGTAAAGTGACTTACAACAGGGCGTGTTTTCGAGCGAGTTTGGCAGCTAAAAGACGACAATATGACATTCTTCTATGAAAAACAGTATTCTGTGAAATAGAAATTTTGGAAGAAAGAACATGGGTTTCGTACTTTGCATTTTTCACCGATTTTCTTTGCCGTATGAACAATTTAAATGTCAGCATGCTATACAAAATATTTATCGACAATATCTGGGCCCATCTTATAGGTTTTAACTAAAACTTGTATTTTTCCTAGGTAGCTAGAGGAGGCTGACTTGTCTCATTTCTCAAGGTTAAATTCAGTACCTTCATAAAATGAAGATAAGTTTAAGAATTATGAAAATGACCTGAAAAAATGGGATTTAGAGTTTGAACGATGACTTCAAGATTTCAATGCCATTCAAACAGAACTAAAAATCTTCACAGTGTTTTTGAACTTAAATTGTGGAGCAATGAGGCTGGATTCATAATTTGAAATATTGATTTATACTGTAATAATCATCTCCGCAGTTGTATCCTAATGTTCTAAAATTAGAGTTATACAAATCGTTATCTGAAGTAAGTTTCTTAGAATTAATATCTCAACCAAGAAAATTAGTGCTATGTTTGCTTCATCTGATATATGTGAATAAGTTTATGATACCTTATTTAAGTGAACTATAAACATAGAAAGAATTCTATTAGAAATAGATTGACAGACAAGCATTAAACGTCATTTCTTATAATTAGTACAACGCAGTTCGAATCTGAATGAACGGAATTTTTTAGTTTCAGTCAACACATTAATATTTATTTAATTTTTTTTTCAATTACCAAAATAATTTTTTTCTGGTTTTTTTAACCGATTGCAAAGCAGTAGCAGTTTGCCCATTACTGATCTACAGTGATACTATAAACTAAAGTGTAAGTACATGCTCCACTCTGTTCAGTAGTGATGCTCTGCAGGTATTGGTGCGTATACTCAATACGTGAGTAACGAAATTATGCATAGCGATGATATGTATCTAAAGTGGTAAGCTCCCATGCAAGTGGCATGTATTTAATGCACTGAATATGAATAAACTATAGATAATATATTATTCAAATATTCTGCATTAATGTCTTACATATGATAAATACATGTTAACATAAATGTACATATACACGTAGATGCCAATTAAATCTATTCAGGAATATCTTACATACTACTTTACGTAATTAAGAGTAATATATATATATATATATATATATGTATGTATGTATGTATATAATGAAATTAATTTAAAATCAATGACATTTGGGAAAGCCATGGAATTATTTGAAGAACTCAGCAGGAAATTGTATATTAAAATGCATTATTTTTAGAAAAACAATGCTGTTGCAATAGAAATATCGTATGAATTCAGAATATGGTGATTTTGTTTGAGAGTAGAGATGACATTTCAAATATATGAAGTTAACATTTATATATATATATATTACAAAACTTCACGTTTATAATATCGTATTGTTTTATAACAATAATTCTTTTTTTACACAAACAGTATAATCTATATATGATTTACTCGTAATTCATAAGCTTATGACAAAGAACTCGCTATTTATGTGTAATAGAGTCAGGGGTTATCGTAAATCTTAAATTAGAAGATTCAATAATTAACATTTTTTTTTATTGAAAAATAACATATGCTAAAAATCAAATATTTAAATGTCTTTTTGTTTCTTTAGGGATATAAAAACTTTTTTTTTTCTCTTTTAGGTGTTGTTCATTTGTACATTTCAGCTCTTTCAGATAAAGCGTTTTAGAAATAATATTTAAAATACAGATTTATTAAATGAAATTTTGCTTAAGTATTCTAAATGTTTTTAGATATTCTAACAATAATCTATCTCCTCATGAATTTTCTTCTTCGCATCATTAATTGATGTTGATAAGCAATTCTTATTCCATAAAAAAATTAAGATTTCGTTTAATCGATATTCTCTCTCGTTCGATATTATCAAATATAATATATATTGTTTTATAAATGCTAATAATTTGATGGGCAATGATTTTCTCTAGAAGAGAAAGTGATTAATTAATTACGTATAAAATAATCTCATATATAATGAATGTATTAATCATTCACATAATTATTTAAGCCCTTCACATAAAATATTATGTTCAAAGAATAATTACAAAAGCATGTACACACTGAATAACACGCTATTAGAGCTTTTTACAGTTATTATTCTGGTTTACCAATAATTCCATTGAAAAAATTGTAATGTTTTATTCCTTTACCAAACAGATTGAAGAATTTAATGACATAAAGCGCTCCATAAAGAATACATGTAATTCTTAACGAAGTTATATATTTCATTTATATTGATTCACTGGGATGTAATTACCATTTTTTTGATGCAAGAAAGATAAATAAAAACTTCGTGAATAGTCCCATACAGTCTTTTATGACTCGCAGTATTTTGTTGCTGTTACATAAGATGTAACTATACATAAATTCAATAAAAAGAACAACACACCCTTTCGTTGTTCGTAAGTTTCACGCAAAGCTTGAAAGTTAATGTTCTTGAATAAACATTATAATGTACTATAAAACAAGATAGCTTCAATATCTTAACCATAAACAGTAATTATTTCGTTTTTTAAATCATATATAGATCAGTATTGCAGAAAGCATTAGCGAAACAAAGCCTGAAGTATCATTTCAAAACCTGAAGCCAGACATGATTTTCGATAATATCTCTGAATACACAATGAACTCTCATTTAGAAGGGCCAGTAACATAACTTTTCTGTTTAACGATGAATTTAAAAGAAACATTTTAAGATGTTCTCATCATCCATTTATTGAAGATTATAGGAAAAAAGAGGCAGACATCTAAAATAACCATGTTACACAACATCCTCACCCTTCTGGGTATCAGAAAATAATAAAGGAAAATATTATGTGGTTCTTCTGAAGAGTCTTAAGTTATTTTGAGGCGTCCAAACCCATTAGAGGAAGCTTAGTGCTTCCTAAAAGGCAGCCCGAGGCAGCATTTATCTTAGAGCATTAAGCCGAAATGTGATCGTTGGAAACTTTTTTAAGTGAAGTGCTTAGAGATTGCCCAACCGGGCTTTGCAATGGGACCAGGTTAAAGATGTTAGAGAATTGTTAAGGATCACAATTTGTCGGAGTAAGTATTAAGTTTTGCAAGCACCGATTGTGTTTTTGTTTAGATTCCTAACAAAAGCAGTTGGCTCACGGCCTAAGTGATGTTACTAAGACCATGGCAATGTAATTGAACATATATCTGAGCTTAGATTGTCAATGGTTCCAATCTATTTAGTTTTATATAAGGTTATTGCTTTGATACATCTTGTAACGTATTGTGATTATTTTGATGAACAAGTCAGGAAATTTTGAATTAAGAATATTGTAGATTTGCATGAGTCATACTCAGTATATTCATACATGCATTATTGTATGTAAAAGTTTGAATTTCAAATTTCGACTTTCAATCAATTCTGACCTGATTAAGGCTTAGGTGACTCGAATGAATTCGATATAATAGAGTAAATGAGTAATTCTATGTGTGGTTTGTTAATATGGCTGATACATTTAATTTATCAAAATTATTAATAACATATTTTTTATAATTTATTTTGGTACAAAAATAAATTAATATTTTACGCATGTAATAGTTCAATAAGCATAAACTTTTTTTCTCTCCCAAAGGGACTTTAATTGTTTTGTAAATAATGAAAAAAATAGTACGCATAGAAAATTTGATTATTTGGATGCAAAATATGGAATTCGGATTTCTCTTAATTTCCAAAACCAAATCTCCGTATTATTTTTAAAAAGTTAAAGGTGGCCCATGTTTTCCACAAAGACATGAATATAAAATAAGGTATAATTTAAAAAATAGAAAAATTAAACTTTCAAAATTTGTTACTTTGAAAATGTTACTTAATTTTAATTTTGAAATTAAAGGAGTTAATTCTTCAACAGGGTTTCTTATATTTTTTTACTTCCATTGCTTATATTTTTTTTATTTACATTTGTTTTGTATTGTTTAAATAAAATATCCTTAGTGAGTCAATATTAGTGATATATCCTCATCGAATACAGCTGACATCAAGAGAGGGGTCCAGTTTGTGGCCAGTGTCCGCATGCCTTCGACTGGTTTCAATCAAGGCGGCTTAATTGTTTTAACTCAGTTGTCTTTCAACTAGTTGACATGTCTGAAAAACCCAACAACGAATATTATCATTTGTATTGAGTTAACTTGTGAGATGAAAACGACAGCGGTATATGTGTTTGGGGATAGTCCCAAAGCGAGTGTGAGCCGACTGAGTGTGAAGAGAAACAACCTATTTAAAACTATAAATGTTATATTCATTGTCATTCGTTCAGTCAAGTATTGTTGTGTCTAAAATCGACCTTATTCCTTTGGAAAACACGAATAAAGAGCAAAATCCTCACTCCTACTTTAACGTTGCATGTTTACTGTTATTATTAAATGGACTGAGCACAATCAATCATTGCTCAATACGTTACATACTTCTTTATTTCTCTGTGGATTGTGAACAGTCTTACGGCAATATATAGTTGCATTGACATTGTAAGTGTTTCTGTAAATTGAGTGAAGAAAAAAAAATGTTACGGACTCATCGTTTTTTATGTTCTGTTTATGGCAAGTAAGTATATTTTTAACTCCGTATTTAATCCAACTTTCTAAATTCTTACTATTCTTTCATAGAAATAAATATTATCGTTATTTATATTATTGCACTTAACTTTATTTTTTTTTTTTTATCAAATTATCAGATTGAAGTGTTTGAAATTTTAGCATAGCCTCTACAACTCAACAAAATACCACAAAAATAAAGAATAAATATATCGTTGAAAGATACTTATTCAAAGAAAAATTGACAGTTCTTCTATTGAGAGGAACAGAGAGGCACTCTGTTTGATTTTTTTTTTCGTGTTCTCATACCTATTTTAAAAGAGCATAAATAAAATTATTATATGCAAAAACATGTCTCCATATTCGATGTCCCTAGTGTGCGTCATGACGATAAAATAGCGGCCTCAAAAACAGGGCTTATATCCCAGCAAAGGATTTTTAACAACGTTACAATTCAGACAGGAACTTTTTTTATGGTTAGTTATGAAGCCTCAAGTCTAATAGACAAAATGTCAGAACCATTTTCTGATGGTGAGTTTATTAAACATAAAGTTATGACAGAGTAATTTTCCCTGATAAGACGAAATATCTCTAAAATCAGTTTGTCTCATCGAAATATGATCAGGAGAATTGACGAATTTCGAAAATCTGATGGAAAGGAAATTAAATTTGTAGCTTTAATTTTTAATATTTGACAATGTATGAGAATATTAATGTTACTTATGCGATTTCTATTTAATGTATCTAAGATGATTATAAAATGTAACTGATTGCTTCTTTAGTGCCATTAAAAGTCAAGACAACATTCAAATATTTATATGAGAAACAGTGAAAAAAGTGTTAACACAAATTTCTTAGTCTTTTGCCAACATATCTGTTGTAGTGACGGATGAGGCTTCAGCTACAATAAGTAAAAAAGAGAAACTTCTCAAATTAATATACGGCGATATCATTGTTGTCGGAATTTCTTGTTTGCTAAGTACCATTGAAGAATACACAAAGAAAACTTTTTGCGGAAAAGCCTTAAAAATGGACCATTCTATGCAAATCGTAGTCAAGACTGTGAATTTTATAAACGTCATGGAATTGAATCATCGCCGATTCTAGAGAATTTTCTTAAATGCTTTGATGATCAAGTACATCTCAATGAGAAATATCACATTAATTTTATGATTTCTATCTATTTTATTTTGTTTAAAATTTATGAAAAAAAATCTATGTATAAAATGTCATATAATTTGAATAAAACATTATGAATCTAATTCTGTGTTGCAGCCTTTATGATGCAAAAATTGTAAACAGTAACTATAATTAATAATCATATTACTATGGAATAATTTATCAAGATTAATAATGGATTATTAATAGCAATAAAATAGAGATTTAGAATAAATAAATTGTAATTGAAATGTTTAGTTCTGTAATATGAGCATACTCGAAATCCAATTTATCAGTTCTACGAAAAATATTTTAATTTTCTTTCCCATATATTCTCTCGTTATTTCAAAAAAAAAAAAATAAATTCATACCTTATTTTCTGTACGAATTCGAAACTTAATGTAAGACATGTAAATTTTCATGGATTAAATAAAATTATGAGATAAAATAAATTCGATGTATAGTTAAAAATTTAATTTAGAAATTTTTAGTTAATATTTGTTAAAAATAAGAAACATTAATAATCCATAAATCCCATTTAAAAAAATTGTGTTTAACAATTGAAAATATCTTGCAATACCTGCAGCTTTCGAATGAAATCGCATTGAAAATATTGAATGTTAACCGATTTCCTTAAAAGTCGATGTATGAGTTGAGTTTCCCAAATGCAAATCAAGGTATTTTCATCCAATCATAAAATCACGTATTGAATCAGTAGTTCTTTTACAATGTAATTTCGGTAAAAAATCATAAAGTGTATCAGAAATAACTACTTTTAAAATATTCGCGTTTAAATCCTCAAAGCAGGGTTTTTAACTTATTCTACTAAATATTTCTCCCTCTTTAATAAGGAAATTAAGTGGAGCGGAAACTCAACTTTTAAATAAAAAATTGAAAGGAAAGGGAAAAAAATGACCTTCCTGATTCTTAATTCTTCAATTAATAATTTCCGGAAAGTTAATCAAACACTAATTTTCAACGACCGAAGATTATTTTGTAACAATGCATAGACCCACAGATTAAATCCATCGAAACTTGGAAAGAATGTTGAGAGAGTCATCAGATTCCTTTAGTACAATATTTACATCGTCATTAGCTGATTTTTATATTGCATGCACTCCATTTTTCTACTTGACTTTTAACCTGAATCAGAAAGTACTTAATTGATGAATCACATTTTACTGAGAGCGTAATGATTTATAATGGGTAATCACTTTTTAACAAGTGGTTGGCAGCAGCTGGAATTGAAGCTTGGGAAATAATTCTTATTTATTTTACTTGCAACTAAAAGAATTTTTGAATAATGAAAGGGAAAAAAATTTGCAATAAACTATTTGAAACTGCTACTTGTAAGGTATTTGATGAATGAAATCAATATATACTGGGCGCGGCATATAATATATTTATCTGTAATTGTAAGAATTAATTAAATCCCTCTATATGTACTACCATTAGTGAAAAATGTATGAAAACTAAAAAATATTCATGTAAATTTCAATAGGAAATTCAAAAAGTAATAAAACCTTTAATAAAAACGAAACAGATTATGGTAAGAGTTCCGTCTTCTCTCTTTATTTTTACAGATTTTAATGAAAAATAAAGCGGATGATACATTTTGAAGAAAATAAATATTATGTCATCTTAAATAATAATAAAATGATTGTTATACATTTTTCTTATCTAAAAGAAAAATTATGTCAGTTAAAGAACTTAATCCATATTACGTATTAAGAAGTAATATTTTCGCCTTTTATATAATAAATCATATCATTTATCAAAAAGGTATTTATCGATATAAGAAGAATAAAATTAATCTTTTCATCCCTATATTCTATTTTATATCCAAGAAACAGTCTCCGAGCTCTAAGAACCTTAAATATTAAAAGCAAAATATAAAAAATAAATTGCATACATATATACAACCAAAGAGAATTTAATACTGAATTTAATACAAAGAACAAAATTCAAATATTTGCAATATAAAAAAGTTAATCTGCAATAATTATTGATATACATTAGATACTGATGATTGCAGTGAGAAATCAGTACTTAGTACAGTATCCTTTATTTTTTATTACAGCTTCACGTCGATATTTCATAAGGCTTACGATAGTTTTAAGCTTTCCTTTCGTTATTACATGATGCCATGAACAATTATAGCCTCAATTAGTTAATTTGATTTGATGGAAGCCTCATTCGGACAAGAGTTTTTAAACTGTGCCACAAGTTTTCGATAGAACAATGCTTTTGTACAAAATCACTTTTTCAATAATTTTGCTTTGCGGCAGGGAGCAGAATCCTGCTAAAAATTACTGAAGCATTGTTGGGAAAGAGATAACATACTTGATGTAAGGTAGAAGTTTTGGTTCCAGAATAGAATCAATGTATTTTCTGATATTCAGAGTCCCATTGATGATATGAAGGTCACCTATTCCATCTGCTGACATGCATAACCAAATAACACTAAGTGGGTTCTTCACAGTTGCCTGAATGAGGACAGGATGTAGCTCTTCTCCTATTCTAAGTCTTACATATTTTCGCCCATCATTACCGAATAACGATACCTTAGTTTCATCGCTCCATAAAACTTGTGACCACTGATCATCTGTCTAATTAATGTGTTCTTTGCCACACTGTTGTCTTTTTCTGCGCTGCTGTAAATTGAGACAAGGCTTTTTTCGTGGAATTCTACCTCTAGTTCAATATCTGTTAATCTTCTCCTGATTGTTCTTGAACTTACAGAAACACCAGCATCATTGAGATCACTTCTGGTGGCCGTTGATGACATTCTTCTATCTTGGAGACATAGTCTTTTTATTTTTCTGTCATCAACATATGTGGTGCACCTTTTCGGCCTTTTCCTGCGTTGTTTTGTATGGAATTTGTCTCCTGATATCGTTAATAAAACTTTCGGACTCCAGATGTAATCAATGACCCATCCACCTGTCTTGCAATTTCTGCATCGTCACTCAATAATCTTATATCTTTTTCAAGGTGTCAAATCTACTCTTTTACTTGATGTCATATTTTCTTGTCTAAATATTCAATTTTTTTACAACAATTCTTACTTGTAATTTGATCACATAAGAAACAGTCATCCTTCTATGTAACAAAGTACAATATTGATTTGTTATGAAGCCGTTGGGGGCATTTGATTGGTTTCCAGAATGGGAACAGTGATTGGGCACGAAAGTAAGACATTACAAACCACTTCAAACTGCGTTTGTTTCTTAGATAAAAGTACATATAACTTTTTTTATATTGAAAATATTTGAATGTTGGTTTTTGTAATGAATTCAATATAAGGTTCTGTTTAAAATGATGTATACGACTTTGCATTTTGGGAAACGTAATATTTTTTTATAAGCATACAAAATTAAAAAAACATAAAATGTTTCAAAAGTATACAGTGGCGACAATTTTGCTCACCATTGTATAATTAAATAATATAAACCTTTTATAACTATTAAAGCAAATTGTGCTTCACAGAATCCCTGAAACAATTGCTTACATTCAGTTTCCTGATGATATTATTTACTTGTAAAAAAGCAGAAGTTTGATTTGAATAAATTGTAATGCATTGTGTTTTCTAAAATAATATTAATTATTTTGTTTATAAAAAATTATGTTTACATTACTTTATCATACTTTAAAAGTGAGGCTTATCATTGTTAAATAAAATCCTTGTGAATAGTTAACTATTTCGCTGTAATCAACAAAATATTATAACTTTTAAAACTGAAAAAATAATTCATTTTATTTCTTTAATAACGAAGAGACTTTTGTTGATTATTACAAAAGTAATTAGCTTGCTTTTTCAGAAATAAATGCAAAGTTCAATCCTATCTGCATATGCTTCCAGCATTACTGTTTATTTAAGTATCATAATTATTTTGATGAAACTCCTTCTTTAATTACGAATTTTAAACATCAAACTGTTAAATTACTTAAATATAGTTTGTTTTAGATTCTTATATATATAGTTTTTATTTTTAACTTGCGAAAGACAAGTGTAACACATGATATTCAGATATAAATAAAGCAATTGAAAAAACAAAAGAAAAAAACACAAAATAAATATGAGAAATCACTTTACGGATGACATTATTTAATAAAATTTAATAAAAACAGTGCTTTTATTTGAGAACATAAAAATTCATAAGCAATTAATTTGTCGAGGCATTATATTCCCTTCGTAATTATGAAAGAAAGCGAAAAAGTTTTTTGTTTTATTTTACATTGAAACATTTCATATGTTGAATGAATATTTCATAAGGTTATAAAATTATTGAAATGTTTCTCCAAGAAGTTAATAATTACTTTTGGAATTGAAATAAGCTACGTATAAATCATTGTATCCAAACCACTCATTTTTTTCAGTACAATTTACATTCATTTGATTTTAAGAATTGCAGATGTAATCAGTTTATAACTCTAATTATAAATCTGTTTAAGAAAATAAAAAAAAAATCTTAAAAAAAAAATAATTAAATTATCTTTCTACTCTACTCAGTTTTATCATTCAAAATCGTAAAATAATATTTAATAATAAGTGAATGATTAAAAGAATGGAGTTCTACTCTTAAAATGGTTTTAATTTATATTGTTCTGATCTACTCTAAATATTCCGTCTACTTATTATTTATACAGATATCTTCATATATAAGCATATTTTCAATATTAAATATGTATATGATTGTTTTATAGTTAAAACATTTAGTTTAATATTTGAATAATTTATACAGATGTTGAATGTAAGCATATTTCCAATATTAAACTGAATGAACAGTATCTTCTACGGAATACCTTCAAGCGATATTCATTGGGAATCAATATAGGGAGGTAATTCTAATCAATGAAAAAAGAATATGAACAATTACTTATTGTTTTAAATAATACTTTTGTTTATATTAAGAAAGACGAAAATTACAATATTTTCTTTATTTTCTGTTTAAAAAATTAGAAAGAGAAACATTTAAAAAGTTATGTTTTCGTAAAAATTGATTAGATTTTTCTTTGAACAGTATAGCAAGTGATTTTATTCCTGTATTTGTTTTGCACGGTTGTTAAATGTTGCTATTGATATTGACATAATGCTATTAAACAACTAGTTTTGATAGGGTTTGATTTTACTACAGTATGAGAGAATAAGGATAATGAAAGATATATGTCAAAGTTATTAAGTTGTCCAACATGTAAAATTTATATTTTACACTATTCACCTTTAGAACCTTTTCTAAATTGTACTTTTGAGTTTACGTATATTTAATATTATCTTCTCGTATTCATTATCACATACTAAATCAGTAATAATGAAAGAAAAAATTATTTCACTAAATTCAGTTACATCTTCATCAAATCAAATATTTCTTTGTCTATTACAGCCAATATGGAATTTTCAATAATTTGATCTTCAATACACAGTCTCAAATTAGCATCCTCATTTTTCTCTGCATTTATAACCACTACAAGTATATTAAACACTTTTTAGAGTGAGTGATGGCAAAAGATGTAATTGAATTATTTACATAAAAAAAAGATAAATTACAGTCGAAGAAAATTTTTGAAAACAATTATAATTCCCAAAAATTACAAATAAACTTTCAAAAATGAAGTTATGTAAGAATGTTTAATATTTTTGTTTTTCATTCATCATTTGATAATTTTTTTTTTCAATTTTTATTTGTGGAATTCTAAGAACTGAGAAAAAGATACTTAATGTAGAGTGAACTGTATAATTATGTTTCTTAAAAGTTAAATATATGTGTAGAAAGTATTCTCACATTTTGAAAATGAATATAAAACTTTAAATTTTCAGAGATATGAGGTATTTGTAAATTATTGATAGCCTATTTACTTGAAATATAAATCACAAAACGCTATATTTACTCTCTAAAAAGTTGCTGTTATTAAATTTTAACGCAGTGTTTCCTTAGAATAACGTTATTTTTTCTAAAAGAAATCCCTGCAAATTTAATTTCTCATTTTTATAAATATACTTTGTGAAATTTCAATAAATATAATTTGACAGGAATTATAATTCTAATATAATTTTCTATGCAACAGGAATTAATAGCATGATGCTACTTAGAGAAAAATATATTTTAAATTTTTTGTATTTTATTTGGAAGAATCCAAACATTTGTTTCATATTTAATATTCTTTATGATTTAAAGAAATAATTGACAGCTATGCTTGAATATATTTACGATAAATTTAAAATTAATAGCGCTGTGCTCAATAATTTTTAAAATTCCCCGAGTGGTACTTCATTCTCATAATAACTGTAGAGTCTTACATTTATTTTCATAATTTAAGAGATATCACTAAAACATATTTAAATATCTTGATTTATAAATTTAGAATATATTTTAGACTAGATATTATCAAAATTTTTGAATTTATGTATATTTCTTTATTTTCTCATTTTCTGCGATAAATAAATATTAAACATTTTAAATTCACATCCAATTTTATGTCCAATAATATATATATTTAAAAAAGCTTAAACATTAAGCGACAGAAAAATGCCATCTACTTTCGTTTCGTACCAACGTTGGTTAATTTAAAATGCATATATGAATAAATTTGAGAACTTTTCTTTTTACTCAATCGTTTCCCCCAAAATCTAATTTTCGAGAAAGTGTGGAAATATCTAACTTAAAATAATCATCCAAATAAAATTAGAAAAAGAAAATAAACCGGAATGCAAATTCTCTTAATCCGATATGTTTTTATTTAAAAAAAAATAAATAAATAAAAGCGAATATAGCGTCGCACTTTCTGTGAATGCCAGTTCCTGCAATTTCTTTCCAAATCTAATATAAAATACTTCCAATAAAACTAAAATTTTTAAGTCTGTTCGAGGTTTACCGTCGAAATATTTTGCCGTCCTGAAATGGTGATAATACCAAAGTTCCAAAAGAAAAACCTCTTTCTAAATGGCTTCTTAAGAGCCCGGTGTTTTTTCCACAGATCGATGCAGCATTGCAACATGAGAAACCAAATTCAGAAAAGAATTGATTTGCTATTTTCTAAGTGCACCAACTTCTTCCTTGCTTAAAAGAAGAAATAAGAAGAATGTCTTATAATGTTCTGGTATTTTAAAACTGTATTTTTACTGTTGTCGCTAATGAGATTTTTATTGATTTGTTTTCCGAAAAGTAATTTGGTTTTTCGAGTGATTTCGTTTAAAGGAATTTTCAGTCAAAAGAATGGAGACAAGTTGCTCTTGAACTATACACCATGATATCTTCCTGAAAGAAACTGTTTTGTCAATCTGTAAAGGAAATCGTTTGACTTAAAAACGATACATTTCGTTTAAGTCGCTTCGTAAATGTTGCTCTCAGTAAAATAAAATGACAACAATACAATTTATTTTGGTACCCAATTTTTTCAACGAAAATATAAATTTACTCTAAACATATCCGTAAGTATTCGCAAAATTAATGAAAAGATACCCATGTTTAACTTTGCATGGATTCTTAGAAATTAATTTCGGTTATCTATAAATATTACATTTATACTAAAATAAATATTTTTGCATTAATTAGTTTCCTCTTTTTTTCAATAACGTCACTAGAACTCAGTTCAGTATTTAAATTCAGATTGTGTGACTTGCATTTATATATAAATACACTCTATGAAAAGTTACAAAATTTATATACGTTTTCTCTTAATGTTCTTTATTTTTATTCATTAAATAACGTATACTAATACAATTAACATTGTTTTCAGCCAAAATCTAAACATTATACAAATCCATCAATTTAAGATCTTCGAATTATAAGTTTGCCTAAATATGAAACTGATATTGTCATATGTGCACCGTCGTTTGAAGAAAGGAAACGTTGTGCATGCATCAGAAGAGGGTTCTGAGAGATATGAAAGTTGGCGTTATCGTCATTCCGACACTCCAAGAGGTTTCAGAGGTCACTGGCTAAAGGGCCGCTGTACCGCCCAGATGCCCAATCAAATATTTCGTTCATAGTAAAACTCATGATGTTAAAAGGCATATTTAACTATTTATGTTCCTACAAAAAGCCCAGGAAAATATTTTTTATTCTGAAATGATTTGTCTTTTAGCATTAATAATTGTCGGGAAAAAATCTTTCGTTGTAAGAAATTGTACTAAAAAAACATAAAAAATTGTATGAAGAATTATTATTTTTAATAGAAGGCAAATTTATTTATAAAACTTCATAAGAAAAATAAATTATTAAGACAAGTCAAAATACTCACTAAATCTTAAGTACACATTATTTAACTATGTATAATTGATAAGTGAACACAACATAAAAAAAACTAGTTATTTAAAAAAGAACAAATTCAGATTTTTATCCGAAATTGACGGGATCATTCAATAAAGCATAAATAATTATCAAAAGGTGTTCATAAAATTTATTTAATGAGAAAAATTCCGAATCAGAAAGTGATGTATTGAAGCAAAATGTAAAAAGCCTTTTAGCACGTGTAAATATTTTTGTCACAGGCATTATTGATGCAAAGCAGTGAAACAACTTTAATGAAAAAGAACAATTAGTTTTTCATTCGAGAGTTTTCAAGTTCCATTTGAATTTAGCGTGCAAAAATATGCTTTTAAAAATTTATGAGATGGAATAAAATGAAAAATGGATAAACATTAAAACATTTATCTTCAGGCAAAGAGGGAAAAAAGTAACATAAAATTATTTTAAAAAGTAGCAATCGAGTTTCAGTTTTACTCATTTGTTTCAAGAACCTTTTGAAGCCATTTTTCAATATTATATCTAGTGCGACATTTTCTTTATTATGATGTAAACTATAAAACAGAGCAAAGTTATATTTTCATTATTTGTGAGTTAAATAATAAGTGAAATAAGAAGATAATTTTAATGTGCATGTGATAACGATTTATATTTAAAGTACTATATTAATTTTATTACAGTTTCTATTAAAATAAAAATAATTAAATATTAATATGTTGAAGAAAATGGTTTCATATTTTGTTTTGAGTCTAAAAGGACAATTCACAATTAATTAATATTTATAACTATGAAATCATTAATTATATTAATAAATAAGTATAGTATATTAATAAATGAGCTGTAGTAAATAAGCTAAGTTCTCTCTTTTCCCAAAGAAAAAAAAGCTGATAAATAATAACTTTCACAATGAAGTTAAAGCGTAGAATTTTCTTATTACAGCATTTACATAAGGTTTTTTCCCTCCCAAATGTAATAAAACTATGTTGAATATTATCAAGTCTGTTTTTTTTTTAAAAAAAAAATCTAAAAAAGAAATGATCAATTATATGAATTTATTTTGCATAAAGATGACGAAGATTTGTACTCCATTATAATTTTTTCATTACAAACATAAAAAAAAGAATTAAGAAACATATTGACACTGTATTTAGTTAAGGTTAACTTGGCATTTTTGGAAATTAAATATACTAATCAAAAGAAAAAGTATTATTTAAAGTTTCTAATAAAAAATTTAAATACAGTTTTCTACAAATTCGTTTTCGGATTGAGGAATAAGTATACTCTATCTATGCAAATAAAAATATACATAACAGTATTTTTGTCAGAATTTAATATATCAGGTCCCCTTTGGTCCCTTTCAACGAATATTTATATCCAAACATAAACTTACTCATAAATACACACTCATATAGATCTCCAAATATTTATTTTCAAAATACATTTCCTAAGAGAAATAATAAATTCAAAAACCCCGAGTACATTTCTTCATTTCTGAAGTGGTTCCCAAAAACGTTAAAATACATTTGTGGAGTCTCAAGGGATCAAACATCTGGTCCTACTTCAATTACTCCATCACCATCGATGATTTCACATCTAACAACACGACACGTCCCAACACGTCACAGGTTACATTTAAAAGCGAATGCAAGATACTTTAACGAGTCTGCAGGGATCTTAAAACGTCAAAAGAGCCTCAGACTAAAAAGGTGTGGCCATTTACAGGGCTCCACGTCCTCTATTAATTCCCAAAAGTCTTCAAAGAAGGGAACTTACTCCAAGTTTGCAGAGTTTTAACAGTTTTATGCAAATATTGCCCGAGATGTTCATAACACCGGTAATGAGGGTGGCTTGGTTTGAAATATGTTAATCGACTTCTTGCTTTCACTTTTCATTAGATGGAGTATGGTGTCCAGCGGAAAGTTGCTGCGCTTATGTACACTTTGCCCAATGATATCAGTTCGAAACTTGACGTTTCATTTTTTAAAGGTAAAAAAAAAGTTGATTGAATTTATTTTCCTTCACTTGATGGTAATTTTAAACTTTTTTTCTTGTATGTTTAGATCGGATTTTGTGGCAGGGATCATATATTATTTTTATCGCTTCTTTCAAATATTTTCGTGTTTATGTAATAAAACGAAGTTTGAATCTTCTTAAAACAAGTTTATTTTTGAATACTGTACCTATGTTAATCTTCATTTTTTTTTCTTTCGAGTTTATTTTACACTTTGCTTAATTTCTGTACTCATAAATTGGGTCGAAGCATTAAGGTTTATTTAAAACTTGTATCTGTATCATTCGCTTTGTTATACATATTTTTCCTGTAACTGGAATTATTTATGCTTTTGTTCTCATAGAAGGAAAGAAATCATATCAATTGATACATTTAGACCTTTTAGTACTATTATTTATTTAGTCTTATTTTAATTTTTATGAAAAGGTTTACTTCATACATCGTAACTAGATAACAGAATTATTTCATTTTTGTTCCTTGTTCCGGTATATATTACTTTAAAATAACTCATTCAACATGTTTTTATTAAGTTTTATTTTTTTCTTTATGGTCATCTACACATTTATTGAAATATATATATATATATATACATTCTAGAAATTATTAAAAGGTGAAATATTTCAGGTGTAACAATATCCATGTGAGACAATTTTTCATTAAAATGCACATTAAATTAAATTACTATGACCTATTTTTTTAAAGAAATTTATGAAACAAATTATATAAAAAAAATGTGCAAAGATTATGGAGATTATATGTAAACATTATTCTATTTATTTTGAAGATGTTCTTAAAAAGTGATCCAACTTTCAAAAATTTATTTTATAATTTTTCAATCTTTAATTGTTAAAATTCGTTTCAGTGCACAAAAAATCAAGGCTTATCATTCTCGAAACATTTTATTACAAATAAAGAATTTTTGAAAAATGTTTTTATGAGCTTATAACATTTTTTCAAAGAAGGATGTGGCAAAATATCACACCCTAAATATATGAAACAGTATACTTTATTCATATGTAATTATAGCTGAATCGCTAATATTAATTTGATGATATGTAGTTACAATATATATACAACTTTCAAAACTTATTTCTGATTTTTTTCTCTCTCCAAAAATAGGTTTTTAGTCACCTACATTTATGCAACTGAAAAAATATAAATTGTTAAATAAAGTCATGCTATTATTAAATTTTCTTGATGTGGGTAAAATTCGGATAATCGGAGATAAAACAGAAGAATTTGTTGTTCTACATAACTTAGAAATAACTAAGAAAAAGCATTAAGCTTCACAAATTATTTAAAGATTTTTTTCTTTTTCTTTTAAGAATATTCAGTTACAAATATTTGTGAAGCTTAATGCTTTTTCTTAGTTATTTCATTTCATAAATATAATGTTTTTGCATTCTTTTGATTATGCTTCATTCTACTTGCTTTTTATAAGTCCCGAAGTGATTTATATAAAATATTAGAAGCCAAAGTGAGCTGCATTTTGTATATTAGATCGAGGGGTATCATACAATTTTAAAGAATTATTACTAAGAAATAAGCTAGGTATCTGGATAAAATTTATGCTACATATTAAATGATCTTCCTATGCTTAATATTGTAAATACTGATATTAACTTTGATTTGTTTAGTTTCAGGAAGACGTAGATTGAAGTAAAACGCATAATGGAGAAGATAGAGCTCAATATGTTGAGTTCTACAATGACGGTCATCGAAAGGTAAAGAAACTTTGGAAGAAATGTATAACTCTGAATGATGATTATGTAGATAAGTCTTAAGAATAATAAACAAAAATTATTTTTAGCAATTATTAAATCATTATGATATCTTGGGGAAAAATTAAAACTTTATGATGCTGCAGGTGAAACTTTAACCTACGTCTTTCTTTAACCAAACAAATCATCATTAGTAGCTGTAATTTGGAATATTATGTATATAAATGTACATGAATAATTTAATAGGTAGAAAATAAATTTTATCCAGATATCTTGGTTATTTCTTAGTAATAATTAAAACTTTATTGTACCCTTTCATACTTAACGGTAGTCTTTTAAAGTGTCGGAAGAGAAATTTATGTTTGAAATTACGCGATTTCATTAGATTATATCACCAATCACCACTGTAATTGTTTTGCAAATTTAACTTTGAATACGCCTACTTAACCTACTTAAGTCAGGTTTATTTCCAGATTCACGAATTATCTTGTTGTAACTTGCATAATCTTACTATTTTCTAATAAGGTATTACATTTTTCTGTTTAATCCCGTCAAGGTGAGAGTTATTGCTATGTTTCCTTCAAAGAGGTGAAGTTTCTAAATTTAGTAAATTAAGCAAATTAATTGTGTTTTTAATTGTTTCAGTTCTTAGTAAGCTCTTTTGTGAGTTAAATACATATTTCGAAATCTGTAAATTCATATGTAGAAAGATATCGTTTAGCTTTTAGGGTGCGTTCTTAGACGATAGAGCAATAAATGAAACAACATTAAACGTGATTCTTTTAACACGTAGTAAATACGGTGCGGGGAACGAAAAAAAAAAGGTTATTTGAATTTTAAGTGGTTCATTAAGTGTAAGTATTAATGTTTAATGAACAAATATAAGTTAAAACGTTTTCTTACGTAATAATGTCGGTGATTACAGTCCACGAATTAACAACATTTTACGCAGCTCTCCAAATCGTTTTGATAGTGTATACACTGTAACACTGCCAGTGAACGCAAAGCCTGATAACATACACAGTCCGCATGACAAAAGCGAATAAAACTTCCAAAGTTGCCGTCCATGATGCGTGATGATATTGCTTATTAACGCCGCACAGATGGGTCTCGTAATTTTGAGCTTCAGTCGAGAGACGAGGACAACGCATGAACTGACATCTGTCTCTCCAAACACACACGAAAAGTCATCGAGAGGACTCAGGACCGCGGCTATATTTAACGTGCATCAGTCCTTTTTCACGAAGGGACTGCATTGGCATCAGGGCTTGAACCCACAACTGAACAAAAACAACGCCGGCCACGAGTCTGGGACCATGAACACTTAATTACCACTTGCCACAGTGCTACCACCAAAATTAATTAAAAATATATAGACATGAAAATGCGTATGTTTGGTATAATGGTATACTTCACACTTTTAAGTTTTGTGTATCAAACATAATAACATGCGCATGCTGAAAAAATTTTACGATCCGTAGATAATTATACACATAGATGCTATTCATTTTTCTTCATTGCTTTGTCTCTTCAAATGGGTCAATAAAAAATTAATTTATAACGAAACTCGTAAGAAACAAGGTGAACGACAAGAAAGTACAAAGTGAAATGTAGCAAAGCAAAATGATTGCGTTTTATGGAATCAATGTTAATCGCAAAAACGCTAATTGAGGTATTACTAGAATGTAAATTAATTGATGTTACGGAAGTTCCTATGAGTTTATAAAGAAAAGTTTATGTAATTTTCTAAATGTAACTGTTTTATAAATAGATGACTAGAAAATAAAATTTTAAGAAAGTAATAGTGTTTTCTCTTTACATAATCTGAATACAGATTAGAACTTCAGGAAAAAAGAACTTTGATATAACTATCTATCCAATAACTAAGCAGTTTGTTAATGTTTATTTTAATTATATAGCCTCATTCGTTTACTAAGTTGTTGATATTAATTGAAATCGGAAAAATGACTCCTTTTTATTTAAATTTAGACGAGGTTTAAGCTTTCATCTCTTTTTATGAATTATAATTTTGCTTCTCATAACTAATACCTAAATAATTTGCAAATATTTCAGCTCTATTTCATTAAATTTAATATATGTATTTTCTACTTTTAAGTTCAAAGGCATCACAGTATTAAGAATAAGAATTGAGAAAAGGTATACCTTTTCCTCTATCTCCTGTACATAATCGAAATCCTTTCCGAAATAATATTACTCTTTAAAAACGACCACTTTCATTATGTTGAAATTTCATTATATTTATTAAATGAAACCGTATCAATAAACTTAGTCTTATTTTTTTGAATAACAATATTATAATGATTATTATAAATAATAATGTAAATCTTATAAAAATTACTAACTAATTAATACCGGAATATGAACAGAAACTGACATATAATACCAAAATCAACAGTAACATTTCAATTAGATTTTTAAACATTACAGCGAACTGATATTTGCTTACTAAATGTACATAAAGGAGCAAAATATTTAATATGACATCAGAAATTAATGTAATACATTTATTTATGATAAAATTATTTTCTTACTGACTTATGATTAATATTCCTAAGAACACGAGTTTATGATTCCCTGCAGCGCCTCTCTTATAAAGGAAAAGATGGAATTAAAAAGATGTCACACCAGTTATCAAAATGAGAGTTTAAGCAACGGCCCTTCACCTTTGTGACGGATTTGATGACCAATTGATGTCTTGGGGTGAAAGTTTGCCATTTTGACGTCAAATATAAAGTACTCGAAGGCACTGGAACCTTGGCAAAAAATCGAACGGGAACATAGTTACGGACTTTCAGTGAATTTTCGGTATGACATCCCACCTGTCCAGAAAAGTATAAATACGTCAAGAGCTACAGCCGCAGGGGTCAGTCTGAGGAGTTATAAGTCTATGTACGGTATCAGCTGTCTGTGGAGTCTGCTTTGTAGACTGATCGGTGAATCGTGGCTAAGTGATTCTAAAGGAGATTCGGCCTGAATCTATCGCAACTGTTACGAAGAGTTTGTCTTTGGAGACTCTGTTGAGGAGATTGATCAGAGGATCGACTGAATGCTGTCGGCATTTGGAGTGGAGAATGCGAGTTGAATTTGCAAAGAAGCAACGTGTAGTTGCTGAGAATCGTCGAAGCCTGCTCAGGAAGAGTTCATTATTACTACGGAGGCTTTGGGCAGTGAAGAATAAAAAGCTGGTGAACTAAACGTTGCTGAAATAACTTTGACTGTACTTAATGTATGTTTTGTTCTTGTATCTGTGTCATTGAATTGTGCAAGTGCTGTGTATCTGTTATAGTCTTAATTGTGATACCTGTGTGTTGTCTTGAAGATTTACGAATGAATCGTCATTTGTCATTATTCTTTGTGTTGGACTTGATTTTCACTCCTACGCTATAGAGGAAAAAGAATTTTTTCCTAACAAAATTTCTAATTTTGGAATGCGCAAAACGTAAATTCAAAATTAGGAATAATATGCCATTTTAATGATTTTATACAAAAATATTCATTTAAATAAATCACGTTTTAAGGATAATGAAATAAATAAAAACTTAAAAATATATTATTTAGTTTTGAAGAAGTACTTTACATTAGATTTAAAAAATAATCTATTAGAAATATATATATAAAAAAATAAAGGAAAAAAAAATCAGATTTTTCCTCTCAACTAATCGTCTTTTGATTTCTTGACATATTGCAGAATTGTATCTATTGTTTTTTCGAAGATAATAATTGTTTCTGAAATAACCATTTTTATCTTTAATTTTTGTAAGTATTAGTTTTTATTTTAAATTTCATAAATATTTCCAATAACGTATACTTTTAAATGCTCTATGCTTAACGTTTTGCATAAACTATAATTAATATAAATACTTAAAATACTCATCTAAATACATTCAATAATATATTAAAATTACGACTGATTTCTGTATTTTTAATCATTATGATTAAAAAATTTAAAATGTGTATTACCTTAAACCTTTATTTTAGATTTATGATATCTGAAGCAGAAATGAAGAACTTTATGTTAGATAACTTTGGAACTTCAAGTATTGTCACTTATGATTTTATTTCAGTTGAACAAATGTACATTCGTCAAACAATGAACAATTCTAATATCTTTCGCAATTATTATCGAAGTTGAAATAACATCCTTGTAATTAGTAGTTTAAAAGAAACAACAGTACAATGGATATTAATGAATTCATTAATTTAAATAATTAACATAGTTAATAACTTCCAAAACAGCTTTCTCAAGGAATTTAATTTTCTAGCGTAATTAAAAGTATATGCGTCTAAGCAGCTTTTACTCCAAATTTGATATGATTCTTATCAATTTCAAAGGTATTCGAGAAAACCCGTTAGCAGGCGTTACAAAGATTACTTCGGGAGAACGATTAATATACATAACATTTAACATTTTATTCTGTTATAATATTTCATTCATTTTAGTATCTGTATTTAATTTTTGTAATATTACTTTTTTAATTTTGTATGCAAGAATAAAAAATTATTTATCTATCATTGGAGTATGCATTTTTGATAAACGTTGACACTTTTTAAACTCAAAATGCACCAAGAAATATTTGAGTGCCTTGTATGCAAAATTTAAAATTTAAGCTTATTTCATTAGGATAATTAAGTTATTCAGAAAAAATAGCATTCTAAACGAAAAAAAATTTTTTCAGCTATTTAACTATGTTATCTTTGATAATAATTAACCTTTTAACATCATGACGTAGTTGAGATTGAGCTTATAACAGTGATAATAATTTAACCGATCTCGTTGGGAATTACTAATATTAACAAATTTTTTGATGACTGTAGTAAGATTTAATCGGATAGACTATTCAGAATATAATTAGTTGATATTCTTTTCACATTCTTCGCAACAGGCGATTTTTTTTATAAATACAGCGTATTAAGTTGTAGATCACAGCAGCAGATTTGAATAAAGCACTCTGTGAATACTACAAAATACTTAACCCTCTTTTGGAAAATACTCAAAACACCTTTTAGTATAAAAGAAGTATCACTTTTTCTGTTATCCAGCTTATTTTGTGAAGTAATTCAATACTTGTTGATTTTAAAGCGATGCCAATTTGTTATTCTTCTCTCTTTTATTTTGGAACAACAGACAATTTCCAATGATATCTTGCAGCAAAAATATTGTTATTTTCCTCCCTTTTGTTATTTTAGGTAGCATTTTTCTTGTAAGTGAGAGAAAATGTTTCGCATGCTTTTCTAAACTGGAAATATAATAGTGAAAGACATTTCATTCTTTTTTGCCAGAAAACCTATTCCATGTCATTTCCTCCCAGGCAGTAATCTCATATCTTACAATAAAATGGGACATAGGGAGAAATAATTTTTGCAGTATCTAACAGTTTAGCCACGGATATTTTTTGGTTTCTGAAATAAAATGAAACCTTAAAATGGGAACAAAATTTCTTCAGCTGGGAAGAGGTTTTTTTTTTTTTTTTTTTTTTTAAAAAAATTAAATGTAAAACCTTTTTTGAAGACGAAGCAAAGAATAAATTTAGGAAGAAAATAGGAGGAAAGTGAAAAAAAACAAATCGGTAAAAGACAATAATTATGCATTCATAAGATCAAAAATTAATTTCTATAATATGTTACTCAGTTATATATAGCAATTAAAACTGGAATGCAATTGATATTCAATTTAATTAATAAGGATGATATTACCCTGAGTATTTTTCAGATAATTAATCTTTACATCTTATTTTTTAAGTTACGCATGCAATTTTCTTTTAATGAATATTGAACTGAAAGTACAAGTAATAGCTTCAGAAGTCAAAGATGATGTAAGTATTGTAAAATTTTGATAAAAATCACTTCAGCGTTCTTCTTTTATAGAAATTATCTCTTATATATGGAGATCTTTATTTAAGGGACAAAATGTCTGGTCCAGTTGTCCCTCATTGAGATATATTACTGTATATATATATATATGTGTGTGTGTGTGTGTGTGTATAAGTATATACGAGGGGGTGTATGTTTCAAAACTATGCTTGTCATAAAATGCATCATAAAGTAATTAATAAACTTTAATGTTAAAAAAATGAAAGTTTACTCTGCATTTATATTATTATATCTCAAAGATATATTAATGTACTTTGAGATTATTTTACATGGTATTAGAAAAATTTTATACAAAGACTTATTTATTAAGAAGATTTTATATTAGAGCAATGAGATAAACTGGATTACAGTAAATGAATTTGGACAGAAGGGGAGAGTCCATAAAATGAAAAGAATCTTTTTAAATGTTAGGTTTTTTTTTAATAATAATAAATGCTTATGTCTTTAATACAACAAAAAAAATTTCATATATTTACATGATACCAAATTATCACACTTTTCACTTATTTATGTTTTTATTCACGTTGAACAACGAAAATAAGTAATTAAGTATCACATGTAATTAATTTCATATCATAGATTTTAATAACATTGATATGATTAATTTCTAATGTTTTTTCAATTAGTACATAAATAAAAATACAGAAATAGAAATGCTTACGCATATAAGGATATATAATATTCCAATAAGAACATGAAAAAAAAAGAATTAGAAGATATTTTTCACTGTTGTTCGCCCAAAGTTGTTACAAAAGTTTTCCAACTTTTTCAAAAGTGTTCATTGAAAAGTTTTAACTCTTTATTTCAATAAAAACTCATAAATTATGCTTATAATTATTATGATTTTAAATCATAATAAATAAAACACAGAAATCAATAATTATATAATTTTTAATGATTCAGTGCTGAAAACTTTATTTACATGTACAATTATTTTAGCATAAAATTAAATAATAAAATAATTTTGAACAGATTTTCAGCGAATATCACATATTTAGTCGTACTAGATATCCCTTTGTAGATATTAATTTCAATATTTACAAATATTTGAATAATTATTTATGGAAATCTAAAGAAAAAAAACCCTTATTGCTTAGTAAATAATAAACTAAAACCATAGGAGATTTAAAGTAACACAAATAAGCTGATTACAGAAATGAAGTTAAATGTTTATTTCTAAGAGCCTGTTTGAGCGAATACGAATATATAATCAAAGGCTGTACTTTAAATATCCTAAAAATAGCAAATGAAATAAAAGCAATTGATTAGACTCGCATAATACTATGAAACTGGTTTTTAGCAAAAGATTTGTTGAGCTATCTGCTCTGGTTCCAGAATGAAGTTTACGATAATTCGATATCTATGTCACAAATAAAAAAACATTTAGTTCTTCGCTTACAAGTTTATTTATCTACTTAATAATCTTAAACTAATTTTTTACACTTCTGTATTCGTTTTTCAATTGACTGAATTCGATATAAAACTTTCGTCTCTTATGAAATGAGTTCAATGCATTAAATATGTCTTTTTTAATGTGTTATTAACTGTAATATAAATGTTATGACAAAACGCTGAAGTTTATATGAGTGGAAATATATTAAAAACAAATTATATTATAATTCACCTAACAACAAATAAAAAGGATAATCATTTAAAATAATAAAATGAGAATTTACATTAGAATATTAGGATGTATTGAAAAAAATATGAGGAAATCTCATTTACTGCAGTAATTTCAGTACAATCTAAAATGAGTTACATTTTTTAAAAAAAGTCTTGTTAACTAACTCCGATAAAATTAAACTCAAAAACAAGGATATATATAATAATTTTTATCTCAACTAAGCAGACCAATTAAATTTAAATTTAACATAAACAGATTCCATCAAAAAACTCAAACTTAAAGTTGAAATAGGAATATATTGCATAAAAATAATATATAAATTTGTAAAGTTAGGAAGCTTAATTATTTTTGAAGCATTTACGCAAAAAACGAAATTAATCATCCATTAAAATATTTGATTAGTATAGTAATTATGTAAAACTTTCATGATTACAATTTTGATAATGAATGTTATTTCGTTTACACATATGAATTAAATGCACGTAACTTAATCTACTAATGAAAACAATATTAACAAAAAATAAAGTTTTAAAACTTCATAAGTATATTAATTAAATATGAACAACACTTCAAATTAGGTATGATTTCGATTTTAAAATTAAAAGTACATATAATATATAGACAACTGTTTTAAAAACTTTTAAAAACTGTTTTCTGTAGAAAAACATACGCATTCCAAGCCATTAAAGTAATTAAATCTACGCCATTTCATTTTTTTAAAAAAATTCTCGAAGGAACTTTTTCCCGAAAACAACTCAGCTTGTCAACTTGGTACAAAGAACGGAACTAAGACAAATTACATGCGCTAATTAAATGCACTTTTTTTCCAGTTAGTCTGACTACACATTTTTAGCCTTCTCAAACAACATCAGTTTCTATATTGAATTAAGTTTGCTTATTGTGTTGTAATGTTTAATAGTTGGCTAGGAGTTTTTAACTATTTTTTCTTCTTATTCTCCTAATATCAATTTTTTTGTTATCAATTAAAGAAATAACAAATTCAATTTATTTTAATTGCTTTCTCATAACTATTAAGAGCTAAAAATATTTTTAAACTATAATAGTAATTGGAATTTAATTTATGTATAATAGATACGACAGATATGTGGAGAGAAAAATTTAGAATTTGCGTTCTTTTGGAAATTCACGTTATTGAATTATTTAATTAATTTAACAAAAAATGCAATTTTTTTAACCTTGAACATAATGTATCTGAATATATAAAACATTAATCGTTTATGTTAATTTTATTTAACTCTAACACAATAATTTAGGAAAAATAAGACTTAAACATTGAAAGTTTCTTAAAGTACCAAAATTAAAAGGAAACAGTTAATCCTATTAGTCGCATAAATTTTGAAGTATAAAGTAAGAAATAGTGTATTAGCATACTTCAAAATACTACAAAAAGCAAGTTATAAGAAATATCTTGGTTAATTTCATCCAACATGAAAGCATAAATTTAAATTCCTTCAGAAAATTCCTCAATATTAAAAATGTGTTTGAAATTAAATATCAAGAATACAAATATTTCTAAGATTTAATTTACATTTTGATGCAAATTACCGGTAGAAATCGGTTTAATATTGGTATTGCTTCCTTAAATAACATTCAGTAGGTACTTTTTAATCTGGCATGTTCAGGAGCACTGTTATACCGGATTAGCGATTTTGCCGGATTATTGACAGTCATAGTAGTTTTAACAGGGATATAAAAAAATTCGAGATAAAAATTTAAGTGATTGAAACATCCACTTTATGTGTTTAAACGCATTCTGAACCTGTGTGTAGATTATATAAGTATTCAACAAAAAGAATATATGTGTGTGTCAGTATTTCGTCAATTTCGCAGACGCAAAATTAAATTCACACATTTAACATTGCAATTGAACATGCTTGTATTGATAAGACACATAGTACGTAAGAAATTAATAGAATAGTTAAAACAGGTGCTGACGTGCTACTGTAGCGTGTGTATCACATGCTTTCGCCTATTAAAATTATTAATACTTAAAGAACACTTGCTAGGCTTCGAGAACATTTTACTGTACTGTGTTGTATATACACAGAGTTACAATATTCCTTAAATGTGATAAGTAACCTTCTAAAAAACAAGAAAAAACTATACTGAAATGAAAACTAAACATTTAGGGAAAATGAAAGTAGTTTTCTGTCTTGATCAGATGGTAAAATAACAAACTCCTGAATTTACACGAAAATTCCAAAAGCAAACGAATTAATCGAAGGCGGATTATCGAATGTACTGAACAATAGAATGCCGAATTATGAAGCGGTTACTGTACTTAAATTATATAATGATACTTCTTTCAAAATTGCTGTACATTGCATTATGTAAAATGTCATTTCAGAACACTGTACACATTTACAAATAAAAGAACGTGTAATATTAAATACCTTAAAATGTAATTGATGCGTGCATTGTTTAAATTTATATCTGTTGTATGAATAAAAGCTCATGTTTTTCAAAGTTGTTATGAATTGATAGTATTTCAAATTGAGTGAAAACATTTACCATTGTTTACTAGACTTATATTTTTCATTCTGTGTTTATTTAGAAATTTTAGATTAGAAGTCATCAGGAAAACACCACACATAATTAGTGATATAACAACGTATTTTTAATAAGAAAAGTACAAGAATTTTAAAATACACAAATGGAAGAGATTTTACACGTAAATTTAAAGTTTAATTTATTTCTTATTTTCAT
Organism: Nephila pilipes; assembly: GCA_019974015.1. Lineage (NCBI taxonomy): Eukaryota > Metazoa > Arthropoda > Arachnida > Araneae > Nephilidae > Nephila > Nephila pilipes. Next base: position 952,358 of record BMAW01121488.1, read on the forward strand.
ATATATATTTTTTTTCGGTCTCCGTTTAATAGTCAAGTGGAGTTCTTTCTATTCTCTTTTTTATGGTAAACTGTCAGCACCATAATGGAATTAAATAAAGTGTGAAAAATGTAAGTAATTAACACACACACACACACATATATATATATATATTGTAGTGAAAATTTCATTTCTAGGCGTGTGTGTGGAAAGAAAATCCAGTTCAATACGGAGGATAGCGACAAATGGCACATTAGTCATAAAACACGGGCAGCACAACTTGAAACAGTATAACAAAACAGTATAACAATATAACAAATATACAACACTTACATTGCTTAGTGATACAGAAATAGGAACAAAGCTCACTTTTAAAGAAAAGTCAAGGTTATTTCAGCAACGTTCAGCTCACTCCTATGTTTAGCTTAGTACTCTTCTCTGCGGACAACCTCCACAGTAATACTCTACACTTCAAGGGCTGGCTCCGATGATTCTCGGCAGATACACTCTGCTTCTCTAAAAATTCACACTGCATATCCCTCTTAAAGTGCTGTCAGCTTTTAGCCGATTCCCCGATCGATCTATGTAACAGAGTCTCTAAAGACAAACTCCGACAGTTCCGCTATATTCAGGCCGAACCTCCAGCAGATTCCCTTGGCCTCTCTATCCCACATGGGAAAATTAACGAGAAGTCTGTAACTTTCTTTCCGATAGATATTTCAGCTAGGTTCCAGCACCTTCGATATCTTTCCATTTCTCGCCAAGTCTCAAAATAAGTCGCGAAGACGAAGGGGTCGTTACCTAAGCTCTCTATTGCTGTCTGATGACAACTCTGAAAAGCATCTTTTACTTCACAAGCGAGCCACCACTGAGAAGCGGCATCTCATGTTCGTAACAATATCCTTTTTTTTAAAAATATTCTGATTTACATTACATTTTTAAAGTAATTGATAAAAAAGAAACCGGGAATATGAATTGAAATATATATATTTCGTACGTTAAAGCTCCTGAAGATTAATTTATAATAGGAATGACTTATGAGAAATCTTGCAATAAAAAAAGGTATGTTTTATAGTACAAAAGTAGACGCACAATATTAGCTTTATGGATTAGAGTTACAACCTTCTAATTTGATAGGGAAAAAACATAACTTGCCCATTTGGCTCCTTTTCTTAAAAAAAGAAGTAGGAACTAAAGTTACATATATACAGAACAATATCACAGTAAAGAAATACTTGGAAGGAATAAAAGGATGTTTGGAGAAGGAAAGTAAAAAGTTTAAGCTTATAGTTCATATTTATCTGAAATTAAATACATTTCATGCCAAATTAAGTTTATCTTACTCTCTTTATTTTTTCCTTTCATTTCCTTAGTTAGAAGTTAATGAGTTGATGCATATCGAAAAAAAGATTCTCCAGAAATCATTTGTAAATTTTAATATAGTAACACACAAACACTAATATATATATATATATATATATATATATATATATATATATATACATATACAGATAGAAAATATATATTAAAATAAATAAATAAATTCACTGAAAAAGAAAAATTATAATTCAAAAGGAAGTAAATTAAAAAACAAACTAAAATTCATAGAAATCAAAAAACATATGTATACTGAAAAAAAATCATAAAACCACATTTTTTTTTAAAGAAAAAACAGAAAAATGGAAATTAATATTTTTGATACTGCAACATGATTTAGAGCGTAAGCTGGGTTGTTCTATAATTACCAGTTAAGCTATCCCCATCGAAAAAAATATTATTAAAAAGGTTATAAAACCAAACGTACTATTTGAACAATTCTGAAATCTATATGCTAAGGAAGAACTTCAAGAACCAAAACCTAAAATAACAAAAACGAAGCAAATTATAAAAAGAAATTCAAAAGATAAACAAATGGATCACAAATTTTCAATTAAAGCACACCAAGTGTATTAAAAATACAGGCATGACATAAAAAAGATGAACAGAAATTTGAAAATTTGCATATTAGAAACAATTTAAATTTAGAAAAAAACATTAATTTACTTATAAAGAGCCCAAGAATGCCATATTTCGAGTCATACAAAGACTTGATGAAGTAAAAAAAATTAACTAAAATAACCTTGTAGCCCACAATACCATACTACCTTTTTACGTGAAACAATAATTTTTAACCGGTTGCCAAACATTCTAGAATGAACCAGTCAATTGTCAAAGCCTGCACGACTTGCATTGTATATTGAATTAAAAACAGAATTTTATATATATGTATATATATACATATGTATATGTGGTTTTATAATATATATATATATATATATATATATATATATATATATATATATATAATACTTTGCTGGCAACTTCTAATTTCATCAAAACACATATCCTGCACCGAGCTTAAATATATACTTCAAACAAATTGGGCCCTCTCTTGCCATAAACCAGATGACTTGTGTTTTGTGGTCATGGCTTTGTATCAAGGGTATTTGTTTTGGCAATATGCCTAGTCAGAATCACGATGCCCTGTTGAAAATAATCCAAAAATCATTCGTTTCCATTGGAAGTTGGTTCCTCTTTTCAAACTGGAAATTCTTATTTTTCATACTTTTGATGTAATAAATGAAGAATGTCTTTGGAAACATAATGGTAAACACCCAAATTGAAAAAATGAGATTATTTCACCACATATGTTTTTACGTCTTTTCCTGATAATATAACAATTCCAGCCATAAGTCAACAATAAATAGTCAAACAGTTTCCATTAGAGAGCAACAATGTATCTTTTATTCAGACATTTCAAACTGTACGTAGTCATTTGAAAAGCAAAATCCTTTATGGATTTCGTATCTTAAAAATGTATTAAAATAGAAAAATCAAGTTTAAATATATTATTTTTATTACCACATATTTCAATATACATTTTTATGTGTTAAAATAAAATATAAAGTGCACGCCAAATTTGGTGATTATTTTCTTTGATAACGATTTAATTTTACAAATCTTCTTTTTGCTACTGTATACCAAAATTTGTTCTCATTATTACCCTTACAATAACTTGGCAACTTATTTTAACCCGCATTGCCAAAAAATACTCACATTTACCCTATATATTTTAACCTTTTTAAATAATATTTTCATAACTTTTAGTCCACAGAATTCTTGATTCTTATCGCGTAAAATGTTCTCATACACTTGATATTGTTAAGAATTCTATGAATCGGATGTTGAAAATCATTTTTTTCCTTTTCGTCTCAGCGCCTTTTTAACTGACACATTAATAGCATTTTACTTTATTACTTCAAAGTTGATGACAATTTTTTCACATGAAATATTTTTTATAAGAGTCTCAGATTCTAATTATTGTGGTCGTGGTATCCTAGTGGTCACGGTCATGAATTCCCGGTTAATGCTTCCGTAGAGACACAGATTTGAGTCCTGATGCCACTGAAGACCCTTCGTATAGTAAATAATTTTTCGAGTTTCCAATGGTATGGTGTAGAAGTTTAAAGAGTAAGGTTTCATTTCAGGATTGATCTCGTCAATTGACCCTAGTTCAAATTTACGAAGTCGTTCGCCAATACGTGTCTCTTCTGTGTGTGTGTCATTAAAAAACAACAAATAATCAAAAAATTTCCAATTACTGTGTTTGAACTTTACAAAAGTTAAATTAAAAACTTCTATGAATGTGCATAATTTTTACTTGCACATGTATAGAAATGAAGGGAAAACTAATTTGTAGACAAGTCCCTTGGGGTGTTCAATTAATGTATGCCATTCATTTTATAATATGAGATACGGTTTAGTGACCTTTAGGACAGACAATTTCGATTTTTCTGTAAAAGTCGCACAAAGCAAATTTTCTTGGAGACTCAAAAACAAACTGTTTTGCAAAAATGTGTAAACATCAATTTTCAATGTCACAAAGTAAAACTAATGAAGAATTTCTAACGTGTTATATAGAATTTTAATTCTACTTATCTCTTAATTATTCATCCGAATCAATATTTAAATATTATGTGTGTGATTAAGGTTGAATTATTATTGCTACGAAACTAATGGAAATTTTAAAAGAAGGAAATTGAAGAAAAGAAATATTTTATGGAGAAGGCGCTTCTTAACAACCGAGTAAGCATATGAGGCAATCAATATATGCATCGTGTTGCATTTTTTTTCTGTTTACTGTCTTAGAGGAACCTGCAAGGTTTGCAATATCTATATGTTTAACACTTCCACGAATTGACCTATTTTTCACAGTGATGGTGTGCATCCAATTACATTCTGAGAAATACTGACTTCTTAAAGTGAACCAAATCTGTAAATTAAATTTTGACCTTACAGTGTTAATTTAGTTTTATTTTGATCTATAGGGAGATAAGATAGATTGGTATAGATGGGTATATATATATATATATGTGTGTGTGTGTGTGTGGTGTGTGTGTGTATGAATACGAGGACACAAGTAATGTTTTGAGTCACAAACACAAGAAATAGGTATAAAAGGATACATAATGTATTTAATTGCAGCATATTTGGCAAGAATTTACATCATTTCTATAAATATTGATTTTTAGTTACTTCTTATGGGGATATCTGAAGGCTCTTTTTTATCCCAACTCTGTTGATTCAGCTGAGGACTTCGTTACTCTTAATATCTATTGCGACTATACATGTGCGAGAAGTTCTGGCCTTTCTTAAAGTGTACCACAATCACTCCTGGAAACTTCTAAGTGCTAATTACAGTCGATTAAGCAATAATAAATGATTAACATCGAAACATTTAACATGATCCAAAAAAAAATGGTTGATACAAGTTGATGGATTCTCTGGAGCCCATGAGTCTTTCAACTTTAAATCTCTAAAGAAGACTTTAGGAACTTTTCTGTGCCATGTACCTTACTCATGATTATTACTTAAACAAATATTGCAATTGAAAAGAAAAATAAAAAGAAATTTACTTAATAATTATGAAATTTAAACTAATATTTAAGCTGTATTTGACAATTTATGAATGCAAACATGCTATTAGCTGCTTGGAGTGAGAGTGAAAGAGTGGGAAGGGCTGCGATGAATTTCTATTGGTTGATTTTGTAAGTGGAAGAATATGATGATATTTGTAGGAATAGGCTAAAGTTTGTACAAAATTTGAGGATTAAATAATATTTTGATTTTTTAAAACAGGATGTTAAAGTTAGTAGGGAACCAGTCTGACGTATCGATTGTTTTTCCCAAACTCTGAAGACTGGTACATACCCTGGTAAAAAAATATTTATTTTCGAATGTATCATCTGTTTGGGAAGCGTGATGAATTACTCTTAGAAGGTTTCGAAAAGTGTTGAAAATTTCACGTGATTGTCTGTCATGATTTTTTGTATTACTTTGTTTAATGGGGCTTATCGGATTAAGAGTGCTCATTCTGGGCAGATTCAGATCTCCCAATAGTTGGCTTTGATTCCATAAATAATCGGAGTAAGTTGTGTTTTCTTTGTTTGTGCTTCAACGTGTCCCGTGATCCCTACAATTTAAAACAATATTTTGTTGTTGTTGTGTGTGTTACTACATCTAATAAAATATTTTATGACTTCTGACTCTTTGTGTACATAGTTTGATCAAGTTCGTTCAATCTTTATCGAAAGATGTAAATGCAATTTTTTTGTTTGATGGTATTATTCTTATATAAGTAAATATTTTAATTTTATTGTCTTGTTATTTAGAAAATATATGATGGTTAACAGAGAGTCAAAAACATTTTCAAACTTAATGACTTAACCGAATAGTCGAGATGTTCAGCAATACCTACAATGATGCAAAACTATAAAATGAAAACTGAAAGTAAAATTTTTTCTCAGTCCAAAGTAATTGGATTAACACTCAGATCATTCCTTGATACAGTACGAATAACTTTCTGTAAGAAAATTTCTAAATAGTTTGAACAAAACAGAAATTGTTAAAGAGAAATTTTCTCACATTGTTATAAGAATATGAAACAATCTAAAACTATTATTTTCTCAAAGTTATTAAAGCATAAAAAAGCTGTTATTTGTTTTGATTTCGAATGATTTTGTATGCGATAATTTATTTTTATGTTATGTATGATATTACATAATTATTCCAGCTTTACATTTTACGTATGAGTCAGTATAATAGTGTGCTCCATATGTTGACAGGATTTATATGTAAACTATTTGGTTCCAGCACCACGAATGTTTTGCGGTAACAATTTACTAAAGCAAAAAGGCGATCTAATTCATTATTCTACGTAAACACTAGTTAAATGATTACTGAATCTGAAGAGGACATATCCAAATATGGCAAAATATGTTATAAGAAACATTTTGAATGAAAATTGTTTCCTAAAAGTAATGGAAAAGCACAAGTAAGTAATTTCATTATTACTCAATCTATTCATCCAGGATAAAATTTACATGAAACTACTTCTTAATACACACAAGTGAAGAAATGCAGAAGCAGTAGGGATAAACTTGTCACTAATTAATCATGAATATTCTTTTACAGGAGCAGCCTTCTACCAGAAACGAACATGATTAATGGGCTATTTTAATCCTTAATTACGCCTTCTCTCTCTTAATAAGCACTTTTCGTTCTAAAGAAACACTCTCACCACAAACAATAGATACAGATACATCATTCTATTCACTATACTTCAAAAGAATGTTTAGTGAAGAACTGAATTTTCTTTGTAGTGATAAACAAACTTTTTTTTTCTTTTTTTTAAGTTGAGTTTTGAGATTGTAAAGAGTATTTATGAAGACATATGTGTATTTAGTAACAGTATGGAACAGTGCTTTAGAAGTGTTAAAGAAAATGTTTGTGTCGAAACGGCTAAAGAATAAGACATGTTTAAAATAAGATTTTGAAAAATGCAAACGTAATTTTCGTTGACACCGAGAAATATCTTTTCCCTTTATTGTTTTAGAAATTAATTATTCTTCAAGCGTGACAAAACACAAAACAAAATAAAATTTGAAGTTTGCTGTTAAATTTTATATATATATATATATATATATATATATATATATATATATATATATATATATATATATATATGCCATTGATTAAAAATTACAACCAATTTAAAACTCAAACAACCAGAAATATAATAGACAAAATCAAGAGAAAAGAATGAAAGTAAGACAAAAAAAAAAAAATGGAGATAATGCAATTAAATAATGTTCACCACTTTGGAGTGGAAAATGTATGTTTATACTAGTATTACGTATTCAACAACCACAACTTCAGTGATTTATTTTTAACAGGATATTAAAAAACTAAAAATTAAGCAGAAATGTAAATTGAAAGCGAAAATTCAACTAAAGGAATAAAGAAAATGTAAATAAAGGAAACAAATTCACATTTAAATCAAAGTAAATTAATGTAATGTTATGTATAATAATATTTATTTGAATTATTAATTTATTTTCATTGGATAATTTTTTGATTAAGATAAGGTTTTCATTTTGAGTTTTATTTAGTTTAATAACTTACTAGTTTTTTTTACTTTTAATTCTGCAGTTTTTGAGTTTCTAGTTATAAACAAAAATACATTTAAATGTTTTAATAGCTGTGATTTGTATGATTTTGCTTACATATAAATATATTATTTTATCAAATACAATATAATAGCATCATAGGCGCCCACGCTGCGTGTTTCTAAATAAAAGGTAGCTTTTTACAAGAGTCTTACATAAAACATTATGCGTATATATATATATATATATATTAATGTTATTTAAAAATAATTTTGAATTATACAAAATCGTACTAAATTACAAGTTATAACCACTAGAAACCAAATTTAATTAAATGTATTATAAATAAAATAACTTCAAATATTACAGAATTAATCGAAACAATCAATAAAATATCAATATAACCAAATGAAAGTCGAAAGTATCATTATAATTTCGAACAATATGTAATGTAAAATATTATAATAAAAAAAGACCTAAATTTTCTTAAATAAAACATAAAAATATCAAGAACTCACATCATTCCTAATAATTTTAATACAAAACAAAAATAAACCAATAATTAAAAATTACAACCAAGTTAAATTAACATAGTTATCCAAAAAATAAAGCAAATCTCAATAAAAAAGAAATCAAGGATGAAACAAAATGGAGATAATGTAATTTAAATATTTTCTCAGACTTGAGATTGAGAGAAATGTGTTTAAATTAGTTCCTTGAATCCATCACAATTTCAATGATTAGATTAGCATTGATAGCATAGACTAAGAATAATCAAATTCCATACACGAACCGTAATTTAACATTTGACAAAAAAAGAAATGTGTTAAGACTAAAGTGACTAAATGAAAACATTAAAAATAATATATACCCATTTGTACATAGTGAAAAAAATTAACTAAAAATGTTTCAAAGCTTACCTTTACAAGCAAATTGATGTGCACTACTGCATTCCAATGTCGTGATATTACAATATTTTTAACCACCGAACAATGTTGATCGATTGATCAACTATGCAAAACGAAAGATATTTACTAAGAAATACTTCTTCCAAATTTAAGTACTTAATTTGAAAAACATATACCTAGAAATCAAATTAAAACTAATAATTTTTATAATAAATAAATCTACTAATCTTAGTAAATCTAAAACTTTTAAAAATTCGGAAAAGAAATTATTCCAAAAATATGTGTGTGCCTCTAGTGGTTAAGTTTAAAATCAAATTAAAAACTTTTAACTTGTAAGAAAATGAAATAAATTAATTACATATTAAAGAAAATTGCAGTATCAAATACGTCGTATAAATTAAATTCCTTATCTACGAACATGCTATATTCCTTTTTCTCTTGTTTCATCTCTAAGACTCATAAAAATAAATTATACGAAACAATTCTTACAGTTTAATTGTAATTTAGTTTCGATATTCATTTTATCTAAAACTTATTTTATTTAAGTTTAGTCTCTTAGAAATAGTTTTGATTTCCCTCAATATTTCACATTCAAAAGCGTATTACATTAGTTTCTTTGCATAAGTTATCTGAACTTGGTTTAAATTTATCTGAAAAGAGGCAAATTAACCCTTTAAATTTGAAATTCTAATAACAATTTTCTTCTTTGAATTATTTACATAATAAATCAAATTAATAGCTCTATCTTTCGTATTCGGAAATAATTTAACAATGATTTAACATTTTGAAATAAATTAGTTTTTTACAAGCACTCACTAATGATATAAATGAAAAAAAAATATTTCTACAATAAATAAACAAAAATATGTTTCCTTCCCAACTGAATTTTCTGAAACACTAATCGTGAGCTTACAATATACTTTTACAATCGAAATGAGGGAATTCGAACTAAAAATAGATTCACAATTATTTTATGCACTTTATATCGATTCATTAAGCGATATCTTATTGAAAATAGTTATTCACAAAAAACACGATGTTTAAGAACTGAACTATCAGTTATTTTATTCTCCTAAAATATAATTTCATTCATTTCATATTTGATTCGCTAAATTTCATGATTGTGTTTCTTTATTCTGAAAAAAAAATCAGCTAAATTTATTTGATATAAGAGGGTGAATAAGTTATAAAATACATTGTTAGATTCGAAGAAGCTTTCGTTAACATGACAGGGATAGGAAACTTTAGGACTATTCCATTTTTTTTTAGACCGAGGTAAGATTCTTATATACAACTTAAGAATAATTCAGAATTATTGAAATTAAGTAAATTTACATTCTCTGGAACATTCTCGAAATGTTAATTTAGCAAACATGAAGTAGAATAAAAAAAACAATCTGATAATAGGATTCAGGGATCGCACCAATTACCTGCCGTTCTACAAATTTACTCACGTTAGAAGTGGAAAACGAGTTATTAGGAAGTGTTAAGTGATCGGTTTTCCTTTTCTACGAAGTCAAAGGGTATGGCGCTCTTCGGATCCCAAAAAATCTTCTCAATAACTTTCCTGTTCCATGAGACCGCCTTTCTCTTCTTTGAAGTAGATTCAGTAGAAGCAACCCATTGATTTCCCTGTTGATTGGTTTCTGGTGTATAATGATCAATCCAGATCTCAATCACTATGTATTTTGACTGCAGCAATCAAATTTTGATTTGTAGTACAGCACATTTTAGGACACTAACCTATTAATAAGTGTCGAATTCATTTTGGTATCATTTAACACAGAACACTATAGTAAACCAACTTACTTTGAAAATACCATCTGTCGACAAAATCAGGTATTTTTAAGTCATCCTAGTTCAGTAGATGTTTTTAAATTCTCTTAGTCGTTTAACTTTTTCAAAATGTGACAATAATACAAATATAAAGTTACTAATGAGTTGCATGTAATATAAACATTTATTACCAAAAATTTTATACATTGCTTATGTAACCAAGAAAAGCCATATTATTACAATTTTACATTATTATTATGCATTGTTTTTCAACAAAGAGGTCTTGTTCGTCACTATACTCGTATATATTCTACTTTCTAACTGTATGACATTTATATTCTTACATCGCAGTTACGGTGACAACTACGTTCCCCGTAATTAAATTTTATTACTCTATTTGGTGTCATATATCTTGACCCATTAGGATAATGTTAGACGACAGAGCTCGTTTTATTATTCAAGTACCATAGCTGTATAACAATTAACGAACATGTCTGAAAATGGCCATAAATGAGGTTGCGCCGAACATTTTAACGTAATATAGTTTCTTACAAGTATCACAGACGAATAGTAATAAGTAATTAATATAAACGTTGCGTTAAATATACAGAGTTTAATTTTTTGTAATTACTGATAATATTATTGCGTACATTAACTTAAAAAATTACTGTATTAAAGTTTACTTAAAACTAGTAACTTATAAGCATAGCAGAAACAGAATTTGAAATACATAGTAATGTATTTAGCATTTAAAATTATATTTAGGGGCAGATTTCTATACTGACGACACAAAAAAAAAAGGAACAAACCAAAACCAAAATTGGAAGCCTAATATTTTTTGTGTTATAATCACAAGTAAATTAGAATTAAAATCAAGTAATTTTCATTTAAATTTAAAAAATTAAATTTCGAGTAAATATTTTGAAGTTTCTCTTATTTTAATTAAATCATTTTGAATGATTTGTGTGTGTATATTGTTCAATCAATTTCCTCTCTACTGCTATTAGAAACCTGTATTCATTTTCTAAAGATATTTATGTACATGTAAATATGCTTGGAGCGAAGTAAATTGCCATCATTATATTTGACACTAATTAAATTTAAAATACCTCTAATACAGACCAAGGATAATTTTTTTTTCGTGAGTTCATAATTGGAACTTGAAGTTCCTTCCAATTTCTGTTAAAATTAATTATTATTATTAAATTTACCTAAAGTTAAGACTTACTTTTGCTATATCTTTTAAGTTTAGTGTTTGGTAATTGCTTAGTTAAATTATTTGACTCGTTGTCCATCTTATAAGAGTGTCATGTTTATTCGAACTCGGGAAGTACTTAAATTAGTTAAGTAGTTAAAGGCTAGACTTCATAACATCACTAAATCAAAGATAGAAATATTTTTAAAAGATAAAAATAACAATCGTCTGTTATTAAATCATTATTTTAAAAATGTGTTCAATGATCTTTTCATACTAGGGACTGACTTTAAAAATTCTAACAACAATTCAATACCATCCTCCGTTTGAATTGTTGTTAGAATTCAAATTAGTTTTCAAGAAATTCATCCCAATTTCCATCAAAACATTTATCATTTTTGTAGAAACTATCACAATGTTAAAAGCCTTACCACGCACCTGTAGCTGTTATTAATAAATAAATTTAATTATGTCTTAAAGAATTAAAAAAAAATTAGAGCTTTACTCAAATAAAAAAATTCATTGAATCATTAAATGAAAAATTCAAGTTGTTCCTTCCCCTTCTTTTGTTTCAAGTTCTAAAAATACATTGCTGCTCATATTTCAATTAAAAAAAACTATTCTGTTTTGTCTTTAAATTGACTATACTTCGACTAATAAGAAATTTTATAATTTAGAGATCATAGCTATTGCTCTTTATAAGAAGAATAATTAATATATAGTTTAGATTCCTAACAAAGATATATACTATTTTCAACTCAATGAAATGCTATATCAGAGGTTCAAGGCCATATCACATTGAGTTACCAATATTAGTGATGAGAAAATTCAGTTTCATTCATGGTAACTTAGACTATCAGAATATCTTAGACGATTATGTCCAGATGCTGCATAATGTATTTAAATACAGAATAGTATTGAGGAAAATAAGGTTTAGCTCTTAAATTTTCAAATTATTTTTTTAAATTCAAAATGGTAAAAAAAAGTTGGTTAAAATAATATATTTTACCTGTAATGGAGTTATTACCAGTAAAAATTAATCCCAATTTTAACGTATCATATTCATTACACAGATGTTCAGCACAACTTATGTAATTTTGGTATTTGAATGAAGGCTTCAATAAACCTATGATTCAATTAACGATCCTTTATTCTCTTGTTACCAGTTGCATGAAATTTCATTATCAAAGCAGATTTAATTTCACACCAGCTTATAAAAATATAAAACATTTGATTTATTTAAATTAAAACATTGATTTTTTTTTCCTTTAAAAATGCAAGCGCGTTTTTTTTTTTTTATATGCTAAAATTTGAGTGCGTATTTTTATGTTTAATGGTAATAATTACAATATTTGTTTTCATAAAACAACATTCCCCTTAATAACATAAACCCCCCTTATCATTATAATTGTTTGTATTTACTCATAATACAAGGTCAAAATGTGCCGAAATTCAAACCCAATTTTTTTTTTTAAAAATTATCTAATAAATTTTTAAGAACGACTTCGTTCATAAAATTATATTTTGATTAATTTTTTTTATAAAATATGTCAATATATGTGAGGAATTTTAGAAAGAAACTGAGAAGTGAATTTCCTATTAAACATCATTTTTATAGCCAAAAAATTTTAATTTACATTTCAGGTTTAAAAAAAAGAGGAATTTTCAACACTTTCTCTACCCATATAAATTTTAATATCCTTTTAATTGAAATCGTGGATAACATTTAAAAGCAGGATATAAATTAAGATAAAAAAAATAAGTATTCACTAGCATGTGTACTTTAATTAAAAATATTTCTTTTTTCATTTTCTTTTTCTTTTTTTTTTTTAAATAAAAGAAGCAAGTTTAAAAAGATAACCAATAGTCATCTGATTTGAAAAATAAATACTCATTCCCAATTTTTTGTTCAAAATAATCTTAAAAGTATTTGAATGAAAATCTTTTATTTTAAGGGTGGAAATACTTATATAATTAATAAGTGTAAAACTAGACAAAAGGTCTCATTAGGCAAAATAGTGAAACATTGTCATTATCATTACAGAGCAAAAAAAACACTAACTTGTTGCTATTTCATTAACATGTTACGATAAAAAAAAATACTTAGAAATCGAAATAGCAATTTGGAAAAATGCCAGGTCCTAATTATAAACAAGATGTGGTTTTAGCCTTGGAAAAAAAGTATTTGCTTATCAAACAACAAGTGTTTTTTTATTCCAAATACTCAAAGTTACCGCAAGCTTTAATAGGCTAAAAATGACAGCATTTGTCACTGATAAAGATGAGAATATTGTCTTCTTGCTTAGGCAGTTTTAAGAGATTTTTTGAAATAAATAGCAATGTTCTTAATAATGTTTAAAAACGATAAAGTAAAATGTTTATGTTTTCTTATGATATTTTTAGAAATATTTTAAATTTAATAGTTCTTACTTATGCCTTCTCAATTCTGATGTAAATAACTTAAAATAAAGAAATTTAGAGCAAATAATTTTTTACTAAGAATAGTAATTCTTTGGAATTTTAAACTGCTTTCAGCCTTTTAAGTTACTGTTTTAATGACCTGATTTCATTGAATTTTTTTAATCTTGACTGCGACAATGCGACTAGAAAATTCTCAACCTTATCTACAAAAACGCTACGAAAATTGTAATAAACGGTGCTTAAAATACACGCTAAGACATAAATCGCTATGACATGTATGAAATATAAAGAATAAACAAATTAGATTCATCAAATTACAACATTGTTTTAAATATATATATATATTATTTGTTTTCGCGCAGCAGATTTTTCAAACAAAATGAAAAAAATCTTTTATGAAATTAAAAGTGTTGTATATGTAATTTTTTTTTTATCTTTGCTGAAAATAATAATAATAATAAAAAAAAAACCGATGATTGATCAAGTTGTTTCTAAAATGAAAATATTATCCACGAAACAATAAAAATTTGAAACACAGAAAACGTATAAACAAAATAAAAATTATGTTTCATCAATAAAGTTTCTTTAAAAAAATTATGCTCTCGGATTAAATATTGCAAGTCAATAATATTTAAGACCTGAACATATAAGAAGCTAAAAAAAATCCGGAACATATTTTTAAACAATCACGATGAAAAATTAATTTCAAAAAACATATTTTAATATAATTAAATTACGTTATTATCAATTCTTTTTAAAAAATATAAAAGCTTTTATTTCTGTTTTTGACAAGGAAGAGGCAAGGAAATGTTTTGAGATTTGGTATAAATGCAAGTACAAGAGTTTGCATTCCATGTTGAAAGTAGAGATAGAGAATTAGAGAAAAATTGTCTAAAAATTTAATCTACCTATTATTTTTTAAATTTTTTTTATTCGTTAAATATGTGTCTATCATTCATATAAAAGTGTATTACTATTAATAATATTGTTAAAAACAATAGAAAACTAAAATTATGATTTTAATCGAGAAATTGGTAAAATATTATTTGTAAGGAATTGTAGAACTCCCTATTCACAATGTAAATGTCTCGCGTTCTACACAACCATCATAAGCACAGCATTTAGCGTACAAAGAATGCAAATATGCGTTTGATTATATATATATATATATATATATATATATGTGTGTGTGTGTGTTGAGAATTTAAACAACAGCCGCAATATTTATTTACTCAGAGGTTTTGATTGACTGATTATTTTTATTAATGTAGCGTTTTGCCACAACTTGATGGCGGTTGCCACGGATCTCGTAATTTTGAACCTCGGTCAAGTAACAAGACTCCTCCTTCTTCAAACTTCCACACCACGCTATGGGAGTACTTTGAACCTAGTCATGTTTAACGTGAATTGTTAAGTCTTTGTAACATAAAGGCTCGAAACCATGATTTGACGGAACAAAGTCGGCTGCGAGTTCGAAACCGTAGCAACTAGACTATCTCGGCCTATTTACTATCGGAATATAAGGTTCTTTATTTCTTCCGACAGAATTATGTTTCAAAAACTTCTACTGATAAAATATGGATACATGTTTCAAAATTACATGTTTCAAAAACTTCTACTGATAAAATATGGATACATGTTTCAAAATTACATGTTTCAAAAAATTCTACTGATAAAATATGGATTAGATCACAACACTAATTCATTAATTATTTGGGTACTTTAACTCTAAAGCAATTAATTTAGAACATTTCAATATAGTAGTAATTATTTAGGTACTTAATCAATTAATAAAGAATATTTAAATGTATTTCGATACACAATTTTATATTTTATTTTTAAAATTCTGAAGGTAATTTATTACTTGAAATCACTAAATATGTTTGAAGATAAGCATATACGGTCTAGCAAATCTCATTATCTTTTTGCTTCAACATTTCAACGCTCTTTCGATAGCAATTCTTCCGATAAAATACTGGTTACTTCCTATATTCAACAAAATTAATTGTTCCACCAAACGCTTAGTATTGATTGTAATAGCGATGGGGAAATGACATACATTAGCGTGAAAATATTTCGCCAATGCTATTAAAGCCAATAATACGGCGAAGTAGGATTCGTTTATAATTTCATTTAATGAATTAGCAATGAGTTTGAAAGTTAACTGCTCTTAGAGAAAAATCGTTACGCCAAATGTAAATTGAATTTCGGTTTTAGTTATATCTTAATGTGTTGCATGATATAAATTAATTCTGAATTTAAGTTATTCTACAATTAAAATATATGCATGCGAATGTGTCAAGATTTTCGTGTTGTAAATGCTTAACAAACTTTTAGGGGATTAATATGCGAAAGACCATGTAATGTAACATTCATAGTTTTTATTAAAATATTTGCAGAATAATAAGGCTATTTATATTGCAACGGTAATATGTTAAGTTAGATTTAATTTATTTAAAAAGTTTTAGATAGTATTCAAAATTCTTGATTCATAAACTCAACTTTTTTTTTGCGCCAAGGTAGTCGTATTGGGTCCCTTTTGCAAGTACTTATCATTTTTTTAGATGTTCATTCATAAGACGTTTGTTTGATAGTTCAGATTTGATCTGCTAATCAAAGTACTAGGATTGTATCTGAGCTGGTACTTCACTTTCCAAACACTTACACTCTTCCACGTGAAGACATTTAGGTCTAGTTCCATTTTAAATTTTTGGGTAGTATATGCTGTTGTAAAAAGTACAATTCAATCTTTTTTTCTTCTTTTCTTTTTCATTATAATACCGGGGGTTTCCATCACATATCCGGGGAATATTTATTATATATTTTTTTCCTAATTTGATTTCAATTTATAAGCTTTATTTAAGTTAACTAGCATTCAGTTTTAGGTATCAGTGACACAGGGATGTATTTTTACTATTATTGATATGGAATATATTATTTTTATCGGAAGAATATAATAAAAAAAGCAGTGGAAAAAGTATTTCATTTAAATTGAATCAAGAAATATATATACTAGTAACAAACAGAGAAATTATATAAACAAATTTGTCCTTTGTGCAAGAAATAAGGGTTTCGTTGAATGCTATGAAGACTGAACAGTGAAAATATTGGAATTAAGATACGACACAACATTGGTTCTCCATTGAATTTATAGAAGACAATGCAGCAAACTTAACTTACACAATGGAAAAAAACAAATTTAATAGATATAAATTTAAGACATTTTACTAGTTTAAATAATAAAACATTTTAAACAAAATTCCTAGAAACAAAAATCTACATCATTTGCTAGGGAAACAATCGAAGCTAATCTAGATTTAAAAATACCAATTTGAAAAATGAAAAAAAATTGGTTCTCAAATAACTTTGTACACAAAATGGATTGAAAATAAACTTTCATGAGAAGAAATCGAGGTCCCCCCAGTAATCAGTGAAGTCTATTAGAGTAGGCATTTTTTTTGTCAATATACAACTTCAGAACCCTATTCCAATTTGGTGCATTATCAAACCTAAAGAATGTGTGATCATCGAGAACAAAAAATAAATTAACTACGCTATAACATAAATATTACGAAGAAACAAGAAAATTTACTAATTCCACTGAAATGTTTTATATGATATAAAAAAACAAAGCAAGTAGTTTCCAGTAGCAAAAAATATATATCTCGATGCACATTACAAAATTTTAATTCCACCAATCTTTAATAGTCTTCAAGACTAGTATTTGATACAAATCTGTACACGAATACTTGATAGGGATACTGAAGCCTTAAAGATGAATAGTAACATGTTCTAGATTGGATATAAACCAAATATATCCTACGGAAAATGAATCCCTATTTGTGAAGGATATTGCATAGTAAATATTCTGGATTTCTGTTAGCTAAAAATAACTTAAAATATCTGTAAAAATAGAATATTGCGAAAAATACCAGGTCATTTAGTTCTCATTCATTTGAATATGTAATGTAATGATATCAGGTATTAGTTTGTACCAATAGATCAAATTTTAACGTCAATATATCCATACCAAGCAAATAAACTTCAGCAAACTAATTACAAGTTCATGTAGAAAACTGTTTTGTATTCCAAACAGACTGAGGTAAAAACAAAAATTGCATTACATTTTTCAAAATTTTATGATTTTTAAAATTTTAATGCTTTTTTTAATAATAAATTAAATAAAGGGAAATGAGTTTCTTAATAATATGAAAATAAAGAAATTTACCCTTTTTTATTGCTGTTTTGAGTGAAAATTTAAATCTATTTCTACGTAATACAGATTTTCAAAAAAAAAAAAAAAAAAAATTAAAAAAAAAAAAAAAAACAGAATCAAAAATAAACTGATTATAAGATTATAGAAGTAAATTTATTGAATTTCATTCAAATAATTTATAGAATATTCATAGAGAATTCATAGAATTATATTCATTATTTATCTAATGTAGCACTATTATTCTGATATTATTCTCATTAATTACATATTAATCTAACTATGTTATTTTTCTTATCTAGTCATTATTATTCTGATCTAATGCATATGTATAATAATGCCTACTATTATAATAATTAAATATGGATTCATACGTACTTTAGAATGGAATCATATTCATTATGATTCATCCATAAAAATTTTAAAACCCTACATTAATTTTAACTTTTTGCCATCCAGTATATTTCATGAAACATGAAGGAAATGGTAACAATTTAAAGCTATTCAGCATTTATAATAATCAAAACAACTATTTGATAGCCAGTCTCCTACATCTTTATATTTAAATGTGTAACCAAAGTTGAAATAGAAAACAATAAAATGAAATTTACAGCTATAATACTCGAGGATGTAGTCTGCCTTAATCTGTGTTAAATCACAGGAAGTTCTTGGAAGAAGTTGCCATTAACATAAATGATGGATACAAACGTCTCCCCAAGCTGTGTAAAGTAGCTTCCAACACATCATGAGTCATTGTGAGTTAATTTATCAGTAAATACTGTCTTACAATTAGAATTAAACTCGATGACTTG
>BMAW01121489.1:0-17482 GCA_019974015.1 Nephila pilipes
TTTTCATGCATTACAAGCTATGGAGGCAAGTTCTAGGAGTTGTAAGCTCATTAGTTGTGTTCTATCATGGGAGTTCCGGCTCTATTAGATGGTCTTGCATTTTCTTTAAAATTAATCTTCAATTTGAGCTGAGCTTAGAGGGTGTGATGATAGGTAGCCAGCAGTATCGTGTGGGCTAAGGCCAAAGGCGTAATTCTCCTCCAGTTGTTCTGAAGGCTGGATTCTTCTTCCAATCCAATCTGAGTTTCATTGTAATTTCCTGTATCCCAAAATATAATTTAAAAGCTGAATAGAGCCAGTTGATTTTGTAGCCGTCTCTGATCTCTTGCAAAGGCCCCATTTGATTTTCAATTTCAAGCCCTGATGCAGTGGTGGGTATTCTGTGATAGACATGAAGATAGATCTGGTTTCTGTCACTATGCTCCATATCCTGTTCGTCGAAAATAAAGCCAGTATTCTGTGTATGTGTTACTATGTTGGGTTTTTCTAAGCACTGAAAGGTGTGTAACTAAATATTTAAGTGTGAATATAGCATGATACTAACTTTATTTTCATGTTAAATTGAATGAAATACCCACTTTGATGGTTCCTCACAATAGCACTGAAAAGTACAAGGTTTAGGTATTTGGTGTTACAAATAGTGAAAATTCAGATGAACTGAACAATATAACAGATTATTAGTTCTTTTCGTCTGCTTATCTTCGTAATCTCCCATCCAACGTGTGATGACCAAATTTAAAACATCCGACTTAGCAACGGATGGTTCTATATCTATGTGAATCAGAATTAACCAAGATACTGCTACTGGCTGCCCTTTAAGGTAAAAGAATTAAAATATTGTGTAGAAAACAATTAAAAACGTTAAAGAATTAATTAAAATGAAAATCAATGAGAACATTGGGAAAAGAAATTTATTTCCATTTATATGTTCAATTTTATTGTATTTAAATAGTATAGATGTGTAATCACTCATCATAGTTTAACACATTAGTATTTGAATGTTAGTAATTTTCATTAAGTTGCTTCCCTAGCTGCCATTTTTGGTACACACTCATGAGTTCCAAAGAGGAGCGAAAATTCTAAAAGGTCTTAAGTTGTCCTTTCAGTTTACTTCAATGGAATAGGTTAACTGATTATAGTTTTATTTGATTATAATAACAGATATTTTACGCATTTTGGATGTGACTTTCTTGTTTTCTTTTTACTCATAGGCCCATGGGTGAGGGCACTGGAGCATTTGATGACCAACTAGACATTTTTCTGCTGTGGTTAAATTAATACAGTTGTAGCATTGAGTGGTTGTATTATTTTGTAATTATCTAAGCATTGTATTGATATATACAACTTTAGTAAGATCGATTTTTATTAGTTTCATTCTGGTAAAAGTGACCATGTAGACCGATAGGTGAAGTTTCGTTCGCCTGTTAGTCAATTGAATTGCATTTGTTGGATTAAAAACGAGTTCTTCAAGTTAATGTATATCATTAGCGTCTGTATTTCTTGTTAATTCCTTAATGACAGTTTTCAAAGCTGGTGTAATTTTAGGTTCAATGGAATTGATTAGGTTTAGAATTAAGAACATTGTTACGTGAACGGTATTCTTCAAAGTTATTTGTATACAATTTGATGTACGAGTACGTAGGGTGGGTTCAGTTGTAAGTTCTTTAAGGAGTTGTCTGTAATTTTGACTTATTTGAAACATATTTGGTGGTAGGAGATTCTTAGTTTTAGGGGAATTAGTACCTTTAGAAATCAAAAGCAGAACATTTTGATGAACTCTTTTTTCGATTCTTCATAAATCAACAATTTTTTTCTCTTTTCAATATGAAACTTTGCCAGTTTGTGTAATAAAGTGTATAGTTTAAAATATTGGGCCAAGTTTTGCTTTTAAATAAACATATTTTCTTATACAACATGAAATATGCGTACAAAAATTTAAAAAATAAATTAGCTTACCTTACATTACCCAACCCACAAGATAACATTTGAAAGATGTACAGTAGTTATAAAATAAAATCTAATCATCCTATTAAAAAAATTGAGGTTCACATAATAAAGATCTACAAGTATAACACTCATGCAAAATTTTAAAGCTCTGCATGCAAAACATTTTTTTTTAATCCAGAGGGAAAGTGTAAAAATAACAAACAGAAAAAATGGTTTGTTTCCATTGCATTACATAAAACAAACCAATTTAGGCATTTACAATTTTTGTTGCACAGGGCGTAATAATTGTCGGATTTTGACGCGGTTTGCTTTGAAATGCTCCTAGCATTTAAAACTATTTTGTGAAAACAAATTTGAAAAATCGAATTTTTGAAGGTGCAAAGGTACTAAGTGGCCTAATATTTGTAGTTAAATTTAATTTACGAGCAGTTTTATTTTTGGGTGGTGTGATAAAACCATCAGAGTCAAATTCTTTCCTTTTAAAAAAGTTTAAGTTTGGGGACGGAGGTGGGGTGTGATGTACAGGGCAGGGCATCTAATGGTATCACAAGGCCCTAAAGAAACGTTCTCACCCTCGAATTGTTCCAATTCTTGGTTCATTTACTTGATTTCAAAGTGTTTTTATAAGTGGGGTTGTTCCTTGATCATGTTAATAGATTCGTTGATCGCCAATTGGTTTCTTTGAATTTCTATCATTCCGGCAAAGTATTGGATCCTTCTTTCAATTTCTCGTTTAAGTTACAAAAATTATCAGTTATCTTTAAATGAACCAATAACAATCAAGTTGACTCACCTCAAAAACACAAAGGCGTTTAGACGTTCATAACATTTAATTAAAACATTTGTCACGGTTTGACATCGAATCAGATAATATTCTTATTCAGAAACTCTCATTAAAGACTCTGCTTTGGATTTCTTGGATGAAAGGGCATTTATTTATGGCGTAAATAAAAACTCAAAGCCATTCTCAGAAGTAAACACAACCTTTTCTTTTAATGAATTCCAAAAAACTACATATACCTATTTTAACACCGTTGCCATTCGGAACAAAACAAAAGCTGAAACATAGACAATATTAATAGATATAGAGAATCAACGCGACAACATTGACGGATAAAACATTCACAAACTAAAAACGAAGTTACAATCGACTACAGTACTCCGTGGTCTACAATTACACGTCATCCTTCTGTTCTGGCACAATTCTGACTACGCCAGATGGTAATCTTATGACGCAGTGCCAGTGTCCTCTACATTACTACAGCCAGCGGCTTTTTCTTGTTCTACACATACACGCACACATGTTTATATTTAATTATATACTATGCATTTGTTCTTTTATACACAAATTTAATATCCACGTATAATTCTATAAACATTGCAAAGAACTGTAAAATGCGATCGCAGCGCCTCTTAGACTTTCAGAGATATTAAACTGGGAACGTAGTCTTCGGAGTGAAAGGTTTGTCATTTGTGTATCTTATTTATGAGTAATAGCTAAGGGCAACTATTCTAAGAAATAAGAACAGTTGCAAATTTAATTAATAGAGGGAAACAAAAAAAAACAAATATTCTTTTTATTTAAATACGAGAATTTTATTGAAACACTAGAATTAAATACGAGAATTCCTGAGACATGTATTACATTTCTATATCAAGATTTCTTTCTTTCGTCTGAGGGAATTTAATGTCAATTCATATTAATAGCCCAAAAGTCTCAATTTTCTAACATTGTAGAACACTGGGGGTGGGATTGTAAAAAAAATATATCTTAAAAGCAAAACATTTATACAATTTAATTACCACTTACTTTTTTGATATATGATGTATATATATATATAAACATGTGGATTACTGGAGTAAACATATAAGTTTGGAAGGTATACCATTTCTGCTCCAGTAATGAAGGCTAGGAATGTTATACATTGGTAGGTTGTGTACTCGTTGGATGTTTCGGTAAATAGTTCGGAAAATCAGTCCTTGTGCCAGATGCGATCGAACGCTTTCTGTACATCAAGGAATAGACCACCTGAGATGATGTTATTTTTGGCATTAGATTTTACGAAATTTACTACTCTAAGTAGTTGAGGTCTTCTCTCGGAAGCCATGTTGATGTGGAGGGATGATATTGTAGATGTCGGAGAAGCACTGTATACGTTTAAGGCGGATTTTTTCAAAACTTTTTGCTATTGTAGAGATGAGGCTGATAGGTCGGTAGTTAGGATCTTGAAGGTCTTTTCCTGGCTTTGGAATCATGGTGATGATTGCGTGTTTCCAGGCTTGAGGAAAATGATTTAATTGAATACATCTATTGAAGATGATTTTAGTGAGATAGGTGATGGAGTTGAGAGTAAGGGAGCTTTGTATGCCTTTTAAAAGTGTGATTAAATCTGGCTTCTAACTTGTTGTTTTAAGTTTCAATCCCTACTCTAGATTTTTTATTGGTTAGTTGACTTCGAACTTTACTTTTCATTAGATTCATTCAAGAGCACGCTTGTTCACACGAATACGTCGACCTCAATACACGAATATGTACGAATATATACTCTCGGAATTTCTTTTAAAGCTGTCCAATTTTAGCTGCGCGATGTGCATGCATTTCTGGATCTCCAAGTCTTCCAACTTGCTCTTGAGTTCTGTGAACATGCCGCTCCACAAGTCTTTGGTTTTGAAATCCAGCATCAATTAGAAACTTTTATTTGTACGTTATTCGTGTTTGTAAAAAAATACGTGTAAAAAAGAATATTGGTGAACCGTGTTATTTCAAAATCGTGTAAAAAAGGGAGTTGGGTGAATGTCGTTTGATTTTCGGTTTCAAAGATTTTATTCAAATGAAATTCTTCTCTTCTAGAATTGAAAGCTTGAAATATTAGGATTTACGAAGGATGTAGTTGCGTGTTAGATCAACAGTTTTTCGAATACAATTAAAAATATAAATGGAAATTTAAAGCTGCTTTTAACGACAAAAACCGTGGAGTTGCATTTACTATCATCATAAATATTTTCTTCAGTTAACCAAATCAAAGAAGCAACTTAAGGAGAACATCGACCTGTCATTGTGATTTCGTCAACATAATGTTCTCTATTACCTTCGAATAGTAAAGATGTGAGAGTAGAAATTCCAAAGGAATAACATTACGTCCAGGAATTCCTAATGGCCAGTGGACGGGAGCCATAACAAATGATTACTAACACAATCATGCTTAAAATTGTAAAAACCTAGCTCTTTGTCTGATACACTAAGGCTTCAAAACGAGAAACAAGATCACTGTTCCAACAAAATATTGAGTAAAAATTCTTGCACTTACCTCTTTTTTCTTTCTTTCCTGAGAAATTTATTCCGTTTATACGCATGAACAATTAATTTTACTGATTAGTGTTAACATAATGTTCAAATATAAAGTATTATTGGGACTCAAATAATTTCATGAAGCTTGAAAGTATAATTCCTATCCTTATGATACTTTGACGTTGGTTGCTTCTTATGACTCTCGTCTTCCGGTCATTTTGATTTCGTGAACTTAATGTTAATCCAGTGAAGTTTCTACTATCGTCCAGAAATACTTTCTTCTCTATCTATATGATTGCAAAAGAAGGCATCCTGATGAGAAAAAAAAATTACGATCGTTTCTGCAGAGTTAAGCCTTTTCCCTCTCACTTTTAAAAAACAATTTACGCTATTTTAATGATTCATGTGTACAATTAAAAAATATCCTTAAATACATATAAAATTTTGATGAAAATGTAATTCCGCTGCGATCTTCATTACTTTTTTTCTTTAAGATGCAATTTTGTTGAAAACAGTAACCATGGCGATAGTAGGAATTCCATCGGATTAAGATAATGTTAATGAAATTCTTTTCATTTCATAAAACCTGTAAAACCAAACAATCCCGCAATTCCCTTCATTAGTTCAGGAAATACATTTCGCATTTACGACAGTACATCTCGAATCTTAAAGAACCGTATTCAAGTTTATAGATTTTATTTATCGTTTTTTTGATCACGGAATGTTAGGCAGCAGGGAAAACAATTCTAACAATTTTTCCCGAATATTCCTGGAACTAATGACTCGAAAGGATTTGAAACATGGTATATTTACGCCATTTTTTACCTAATACGGGGAGGGAGATCGAATTTCCATCTGAAAAAATTGAATTGTGAAGGAATTTATTCATATACATTATAAGTTAGTTCTCTTTGTCTGCGAAAACTGTTAGCAAGAGAAAGATTCCTTTGTTCAAGTCATTCTTGAAAGTAATACAGAGCTCGGAAGGGGAAAAAAAATAAATTGAAGGCATTCTTCTATCGGATTAGTCTATCAAAAAGCTCAAAATAATTGAATGCATATAGTTGTAATTAATATCCCAAGGACACTGCCGCAAATACTAAACAATTGCTATAAGCCAAACATTCGTTGACGGAGCGCTTTTCTAGCTCGAATCTGGTAAAATAAAAGTTGCTTTGAAAAAAATTAGAATTTTCAATCTTCGAAATGTTTTTAAAATATGAAGGGAGAAATCTGGAAAGTGTAGAAGAGAAAAAGTGCTGATTTCGCAATGAAAAGGACCTAAGAATTATCAGCATCACTAGTGACATTAGGTGCATAAAAGAGTCTCTAAGAAATGCACAAAACTGGTTTCCGGTTCATCATGGTAACTTCAGCAATGAGCCAAATATCCAAATAAAAAAAATATCGCTTTTATATAATTCTTTTTGCTACAAGTAATTAAAATAGAGGTATCTAAGATATTAAGTGTGTAATATAATTTTTTTTATTTCCTGAAGTAATTAAGATGCAGCTGCATGAATCATAATAATGGGTCCAGTCATCATCCATCATAAGAAATGTATAAAATATTATTAATTTATTTCAGAACTCTTTCATATGGCCTTTGAGTAAGTTTCTTCGAATTTTTTGGAACAAAGAATCAGATTCTAATGAAATTTAAACATGATTTTCTCGTACTTACACTATTTTCTGCTTAATTTTGAGTTTAAAAAAATGGGTTCTGGAAAAAGAAAAATGTTTTTTAAGAGTTATGGGACTTAAATTTCATTCGGAACTCCACTCATGCATATTTATAATGTGTTTATGTTTATTTATTATAATGTTAGTTTTTTGTTTTGTTACTATTCCAATAAAAATTATGAACATTAACATTTATTTTAATATATAGTACTAATGATTAGTGAAACCAAAATAGTGGTTGTTGATTCGTGTAGCCCAGTATATGTATCAAATATATTATGAACCTATTTTTTTAATAGAATGGGCACCCATGCAAAAATGATTTTAAAATATAATTTGCTAAAGAAATAATAAGTTATTCGAAAGTTAACAAAAGTTAAATGCTCCGAAAAACAGTCGTACTGCTGCAGTAATATATCAAGGTACATTTACCCGGTGATTATCAATTTGAAAATTTTATATACTTCAAATTTCGGGTAGCTCAGTCACCACGGGATTTCGGCCGTATACATGATAAGTGACTAATAAAAACGAAAGTTTAATGCATAAGCCGTACAAAAGCATTCCGAAACATGAAACTTGGTGTTTATTTAGTTAGTAATTCCCTTTCGCATTGATTCGATCATCATTGAGAACATTTTAATAGTATTAACAACACAATAATAAATAGTAACATATAAATAAAAAAGAAAAATTTAAAAACCCAAATTCGAAACCATAAATAGTAACATATAAATAAAAAAGAAAAATTTAGAAACCGAAATTCGAAACCATTTTAAATGGTTCCATAGAAAGGTTTGCAAAGAGCAGATTTAGCCATCAAAGGCACTAACATTTTAAAAATAATCATCAAGTAATTTAATTAAGTGTTCGAATTAAAGCAAACAAGAAAATAATGAAGCGGACAAAGATATTCTTTTCAGATATTAAAATTAAAGCAAACGATAAATTAATGAAATGAATATTATTTTAAAATAAATATAATAATAGTAAAAAGGTTTTTAAATCATTTGACCTTAAAACATTCCAAAAAGAGATCCAAACTAAAAAGAGGTAGTTTGAAATTCTTGAGGCAAAAAAAAAAAGTTTGCTTTAAGGTAATGCATAAATTAATAAATAAATAAAATACTTAAATTTATATATTTGTTTTGCTTGAATTCGTTAAAAAAAAAATTCGGGAAATTTATGACGACATATTTTTGAAAATTAAGTTTGTTAATGGAGAAAGCAGGCATCAGATATTTATTGCATACATTTTATTTCAATCTAATAAAAAATTCAGGAGAAATTTATTATGACGTATTTTTGAAATCCAAGTTCGTCACTGGTGAAAGAAGGCATTAAAAATATACGCCAAAACAAGATAAAATTTGAAAAAGTGGTCAGCTACGACATTTTTGGGTGATCTAAAATAATAACCCCTTTGGTGGCTAATAATCAAACAAACATCCAACCTTGAACTTGCCCAAAACAACACAGCTAATTACTAAAAAAAGTTATCTATACGTGTTCATTTAACTTCATTTCTCACCATACAGTGCCTAAAAAAAAGAATACATAAATCACATAATAGAACAGTAAAAGAATTAATTATTTAAATAAACTATATTATACAAAACTTTCTAATCCCGGCTCATTAATGTCAAAATTAAATAAACATAACGAATGACCATCAATGCTACTTTCATCACTGTTCTAATTCACTTCTTTCAACGTCGCTACATTTATTTTCTTATATGATGATTTCAACAGAAAAATACATGCATTATGGTGTATTTTTTTTGTTGCACTGCCTTCGGGCAACCTGAAGGCCAGTGTCAAGCTATACTGTCGAAGTGAATTCTATATTAATCGATTCGTTTGCGCATAAATTACAATATATACTTGCGAAGTCTTAAAGACAGAGAAAATTAAAATTCCTTCAAATTTGCCGCAGTGGCGGTTCTTCAAAACTTCCACAATAAAAACAGGTTAAATTTTTAAATACATGGGTAAATAAGTACACTATATGTTTGCTACTGCTATTAAAATTAATATTTATCCACCGTTACATATAGTTTCCGCTTATGCTCGTAATACCCCCCCCCCTAAATAACCGCCAATTTAAGGAGCAGGATCTTTTAACAATCCCAAATTCTGGTCAAAACGTGACCATTGCTGGAGATTTGAATGCCAAGCAAAAAGATTGGAACGATACAAGTTCAAACACTTTCGGAATGACAATTATGAATTCTTGACAATCTTAAAAAAAATATGTATCAATTACTAAATAAAAAACAATGCGTACAATTTCTTCCAGTTTGACTTTCAATGAAGCTCAAATCAAAAGCAAACCATGTGCACTTTATATCCTTAAATACATATCCCTTCCCTTTAGAAAAATGTATAAATTCCAATAATGGCAGTGTTTGCAAGCATTGTGTCCAATACCATATGCTTGACAGAACAAGATTGAAATTTAAACACCACTTTTTTAATTAAAAAATCGTATTGAATTAAATGAACCAAATTTTTGTATTAATGTAGTTCTTTGAATATTCCATTGGTGGAAATCTTCATACAACGCGGATTAACGTCTGCGTATAGATTTTAAACCAAAATATATGTTTCTGATTTGTTTTTCCCGAGTTGTAGCAGACGCGCGATTGGGGCAAGTCTTCGGCGGTGCGGTGTCTGACGTAGGAATGGGCAAATGACCATGCGCCATGATCACGCGCAGAACGGGATTCAGCGAGAGGAAAGCCAACGGGTCGGATCGATTGTTCGATGGCCCCTTTTTCTGTGAAGGGCTCCCTTGGCCGAAAGGATTAAGAAATCAAAATATAATGCAATTTACTGCGTACAAATATTGTAGTTCTTCAACAACAAAAAATTCGTCGTCGAGTGAATACACACATAATTCGAAGCGTAAATTCTAATGGCATAAAAAGATGCGTTTATTTAAATTTTTATTTCAACATAAATGTCAACGAATCGATTATGTATGAAAAATATTGCAAACATTTATTTTTTTAATAAAAATGTTAAAACTTAAATATTTTCAGAATTTGCGTTTGGTCCGCATTTTAAATGATTTTGGGAGGCACTTTAGACAAACAGGCCTTAATTTATTACCATGGTGCACAGTACAGCATTTGACAAAGAATAAAATTAGCTACTGAAGTTCAAACATATCTGGATTTTCACTCGTGGAGCAGATCCAAGGCAGTTACCCCACAGAAGGCTTCTCGTATAATGCGCAGCGCTCTCTGTTTTCTAATTACAACAACCACTGCTAAGATATCAAACCAAAATTAAATCGAGCAAATGAATTTCAATGTTTTGATTTTATCTAATAATATAATTCAGAATGCTGAATATGCATAGGACTCGAAGTATTTTCTGTAAAATAATGTAAACATTTTCAAATTTCCAAATTCAAAAATCTCAGAAGAAGCGAATGGCGGTAATTCTGCTTTCCCATCTTTTTCTTCATACATATTAAAATTATAGTGCAAATTTTTTTTATTTCAAAATATTACTCTAATGATTGAGTGCTACTGGATATCTTTTGCCAACAAATTTGTTAACTCACTATTAAAACGTTTTCCTAAATAGTAATTTGATTTTACTCTTTAGGCTTTAAAAGACAATTGACAGGTTCTACCATGATCGGATAAATATAGCGAACATTTTATTTAAATTTAAAAAAAATTACTATTATTAATTCGCAATGCCTGTGGCTGTCTCCTCCAAACACTAATTATTTTCATCTAAATATTATACAACACGAATCATTCTTTTAATAATTGCACGCAAATTTTTTTCCTATCAATTTCAAAATATTTCTGTTACTCTTTATGAATGGGACAACCTTAATGTAACTAATCTTTAATTTAATTCCTACCAATCTAGAAAGCTTTTCATACGCTCCATACTGTAAAGGTGAGGAAAAATATTAAACAATGGGTGTCTTAAATTAAAGGAACTAGCAATAAAGACGACAAACTAAATACTTTTAAAAAAAACACTGAATGTGATATTTACTTCTTTGAAGGTATGCTGACCAGTCACACTTAATTTTAAGCCGTTTGGTAACTTTCGCAAATAAAAGTGAACTAAATCCACAGAAAATTGGCTCCTCGTCAAAATCACGTGATTACTACACGTAAAAATCAGCTTACAATAATATATATATATTAATATAGAATGGAATAAATTAATCTGAATATATTTTTTATGTATTTATCAACTATTATTATAATCCAAATCTCGAATATTAAAAAATCCTTAGTAAAAATATTATGCGAAACAATAACGAATTAGTTAACAAAATAAGAGGCCTAATATAAGAAATGAAGGAGAATAGTTGTTTGTAAGAGAAGGTTCTAATAACTATACCAATATTATATCAGAATGGTCGATAAAAGTGGTACTCACTCAGAATTGTTACGGTTACGGAACATTTTCACTGCCCCTCACGTCAGCGCCTTCTAATAGTTTCGGAAATTATTAAAACGTGACAAGTTTTCTGTCCATTGGATTATGTCTTTCATCGAGGATATTTAAAAAAAAAAATTTTAAAAAGGTTTTGCGTTTAAATTTATAAATTTATTTTTACTTTTTATATCCCGCAGAATAATGTCACTGCATTTAAAAAACTGCTTCTACAATGAAAATGTTAACAAGACAACAACTGTTTAACTCCTTAAGGTAGGGAAAGCATTGCGCTCATGGTTCGCTGACAGAAAGAAGGATTTCCATTCAAACCACAAGGAAGCAAGATATGCTGAAGAAAAGTTTATGGTATAGTAAAAAATTTAACGCGTGAATCATTCTTTCTTCATCTGAAGATATTGTCTAGGGGATATTTGTAGTAATTATATTATTCTTACTGCAGATTGATATTTTCATTTGCGTAATAAACACTTTTCTCTTCTCAAAAAATTATTTTATTTCATATTTTAAGATAGGAAAAACAACTTGCATGACTACACGGAGATGGGTGAGGGAAGGAAAGAATAGTCAGAAATAAACCAAAATTTTTAAAAAAAGTGGTGCTAAAGGGAAAAAAAGTTTACTGTAACCTTATATATATATATATATATTCTATTTTTATGTTTCTAGAATTAAAATAGGTGTTTATTTAAGATATTACCTGAGTTTATATAATTTAATTGTTTAGAGAGTCTTTTGCGACGGTAGAGTTACGTTACTATCATAATGAATGACAGAACAATAATGTTTATATATATATTCCAAGTAAAATAATGAATATTGCTTTATACTGATGTTTTCATTTGCTTGATTTAAAACTTAAATTGTTCCATTTTCCATACAACTCATATAACTAGTAATTAGAAATTCATTTTTTTCCACCGTAGAAAATTAAATTTTCATAAGTTTCAAATCAGCATAAATTTCGTAAATAGCATATGCTGCAAAGTAACGTCAGAAATAATCAATATTTATGAAGAAAGAGGAATTCTTTTGAATAGTGATTGAAAATTTGCGACAGATTTTATGAAGCAATATAGAAAAATTATTATGATTAATTTAGATGCATATATACGAAATAATTTTGGACGATAAACAGTTCTTTTCATAAATAATGCGATTCTATAAGAAAAAGTACCAAGATCTCATTTCAGATTATTCAAAATACGCCTCTTCAAAATATGTATACATACTTTCTTCCTGAATCTGTCTCTATTACTCATGTTGGGAATTATGAAAAGCATACACCCACAAACAATATTGTTATAATAAGCCTATACAACATAGAAAAACGTAATTCATACTCTCAATTTGTTAACTTTTATTATTTATCACAGTGATTACACAAAAATTGGAATTCATGTTTCTTCCGTTCTTCTAATGTCTTCATTTCCTGCAACATTTTTTTTAAAAAAAATCAATTCATTTAGGGTATTAAACACTTACGTCTTCCCTTTAAGTACCAATAATTTGTTTATATTAGCAGTCGAATTCAGCTTGATAAAAATTATTCCATAACTCTTCCACATTCCCAAGATAACGATGTCCGTAGCTTTTAGTAGACTCGTCCAGTTTTTTTTTTTTTCGTTGGCCTCGCTTTTTAAAGGCGCTAGCATTTCTAACCGTAAATAATGACACACTCTCATTCTTTCCATTTTAACAAGTCGTGTTGAATAAAAATGTACATTGAAAATTTTTATTAAATAAATCTGTGTAAGAACAACATTGAATTGAATTAAGCGTCATCAAATGACTATCAGAAATGTTCGATGCTTTTGAAAACTCCTCCATTTTACGGACAAAAAGAAATACTCTTCCTTCTCTTCACAGCGTCCAATTCAAAAGACACTTTCATCTTGTTCCTGGGAGAAAATATCTTACCGCCCCAAGAAACGTAAATGTAACTTTCCTTTGGTTTCCACGCAGGATGTTTACCCACGTGCTAAGTATTCCTATTTTGATCCAGAGACTACAAACGGAGAAGATTTACTGTGATAAATTTTAATATGACAAATTTTCGATTTAAGAAAGTGGTGTTTGACATTTTGTCTTGTTCCGTGCAGTCTCTGGCATAGGCCACGATAACTGCTAAGGCTGATGTTATTGAAATGTGCAGGTTTTTCTACACTGGAAAGGTGTAATTAAAGAGCTAAGGTGAATGTAGTATGATACTAGCTTTAGCTTCTTTGAAAGTAAAAACTGAATGAAATTGAACACAATATCCTTTATGTAGTAATTGGAGAGAAACCTTTTTTAATTGTCAAGAATTCAGAAGTGAAGTTTCAGCATAAATTGTGAAAATAACATGTGATACAAAGTATCGTTAAAGACAGTGAATACTTGTGCTATAAGGCAGAATTTATTTTTATTCAGTCTTTTCAGAATTGTATCTGAAATTGATATGCATCTAATGAAAAGGTTTTTAGTTTAGAAGCATATGACATATTATTTTAGAGAGTTTTACATTCTTGAAAAATAAAGATATTCTATGCTAAAATATTTTCTGAGATCTCAATGCATGATACAAAAAAGTCCAAGAAAATAAATTTAGAATCAAAAAGGATCTTGTGTAAATTAATACTCTAGAATTCGCATTGAGAATTATACAAATCTCTCTTACGAGTCAGACAGGCTGCCTAACAAAGCATCGTTTTTTCATCTAATGCAAAAACTCATGTAACATACTTGCTCGACATCAGTAAAATAATTTCTGACTTCTATGTCATGAAGCAATTAAAACTGGGTATAAAATAAATTTTCATTATTATTTATAAACATTTTTTTTCAGGTCATTTATTGCAAAAGGCAGTTATATCTCTGACCAAGAGAACGTCTCTTATGGCGCGCAGCGCTCTCTGTTCTCCAGTTTTAACAGATATTACTATCTCCAGGAAAATGTAAAGTTTCCCATTTCTTCAACTACAAATGGAAATTAAATAGTTTTAATTTGACTTGAAATCAATTTGATGTAAATTCTTGAAACTTGAGCTGTAAACTATGATATCAAATTTAATAAGATATTAAAATATTAATAAAAAATGTATCCAAAATATCTTGTTAGTTTTGTCACGTAAGATTTATGTGACAAAAATAATGACAAAAATTTAAAAAGCAAGCAAAGATAACAGATAAGGATGGACAATGAGGAGTAAAAAAAATTGAATTAAGCTCAAAGAAAGGGGGGGAAATGGTTTGGATTTTACGTTATAAGTCAAATTCTTAATACCATATTTACAAGTGGGGTTTTGTTTGTTTGTTTCAATAGAGAAGTCGTGATTGCCATTCCAAACATTTACATCGATTCTGTGCTCAATTAAGATGGGTTTTTTTTTTTAAAGAATGAGACATTATTTTTTAATCTAACAATTCAGCTTTGGTATTATAAAACTTACTTTATCATATTTAAGTTCACAGCCGTCGATAGGTTGATAGAAAATCTCACTCTCCGGACAAAGGACTGAATCAGCCGGGCTGTGAAAAAACCGGCTATCTTCCGTATGTGTACGTTGCACTCTTTGGCAGCGCTTGAAGCGCCATCTTTCATTCCTAAATATATATTTCAGTTGAGTGCCTTTCGAAAGAGACATACGTTCCCTACAATTCGTGTTTTGAGATTCAACTTTAAGGACATTTATACAGTTAAGAATTTTTTTTTCCTTTTATATTTCTCTGAGTAAACATTAATCGTAGGAACTAGACTGAATTTGTAAAGAATGTAGGTTTTCAGAATCTTTCTATGCAATCAGAAAACTTCTAAATAAACAAAAAAAAGGTTTTAAGAATGTTTCAAGTATGAGAAATCATTTTTATTAGGAAAAATATATTTTTGTATTTTCATCTTAATCGTTCTTGCACGCCAGTTTCTGTTGTTAATGTTATACATATAACCAGTTATATAAAAATATAATGTATCAATTTACTTTTTTATTGGTATTAAAATATGCAACGTACAAAATTTAATTTATTATCGTTATTAAGTTCTATAAGACTATGTCATTTACACAAAACTTGCTGATAGATTGCAAATAATATCAATATTTCCTATCTGTAAGTATTTTTATAAAAAAAAAAATTATTTATTTGTCTCTTTCATGAGAAAGTGTCATATGTTTAGAAATTTATGGAACTTTTCTTAATATGTTCTATGTTACCAATAAGAATTAAATACTTAGCATTGTTACAAAATTGACATTTTCTTCTTTTTCAGAGAGTGGGATTTATTATATTTTTTGTATTATATTTTTACATTTGTGTAATTTTAAATATCACATTACCAAAAAAAAATCAAAAACACTGTGTTTATGATTACTATAAGACGTATTGATTCTGAGTTACTTAATCAAGATAATTTTATTAGTTGTTTAGTGTATGCTGCATTCTTCTTATTATAAATTTAACAATTCAAAGAATGGATTAACTCACAGTTCTAAAACCAAATACAAAGATAAAATTCAAAATATTTCAAAAAGGGCAAATACCTTGATCTTGCATTCGAAAACCTTTCATCTGATTTTGTATAATCTTAAACTGCAAATCAGAGTTTCACAACATCTCTCTCTCAGCGAATCACTTCTAAAATCCGAAACAAAATGGCGAACCCCTTGTGAAGATGTTGGTAACTAGAAAGAAAAGAAAATTTGGCCGAGCATTTATTTTTTTAATGTCTTTTAAAATAATAGTTATAGAAAGTAAATTGAACATGTTTCGGATGTTCAATTATACTCACTTTAATGTTTTCATCCATTGAAATCAAATTTACTGATAAAATGCTGCTGATAACATCAAAACGTTCATAATCATTCATCTGCAAACATCTAATCCAAAAGATTACATCTATCATGACTTCAAGATGGCGCATATCTCCATCTTCAAGAAGGTTTTTTATCACTGTTTGCATTACGGTTGATGCAGATGATTCTCCAGACTAATATCAATAATTTTTTTGTTCTTTTTCTAAATGTTTCTTTAAGCAATTAATCTTTAAATGGCTATATATTACAACAACAGAGTTTTTAAAACTGTCATACCGACAACACGCAATCCGTTTTCCTTCTTGAAATAACTTCGAATTGATTAATAATATTCCAAAACAATAGCAACATGCATGCATCCATACATTTCGTTTTGGTATTCGACACCAGATGGCGGTAGTTATTTGAATTTTTTTTTGGTATGCAAAATATTCTACATTGTCTTGTTCTGCTTCAAGTGCTCTAATTGCGTCCAAATATTCAAGTTAATGCTTGGGTAGTAAATCCACAATCAAAAATAAAAGAAAATAGAAGAATTTTAATTTGCAAATTATTTCTCGAAGGCGATGAAACCTGTGCTATCGCAAATTTCAAAACCCCACTGAATCGTTATGTACAACTTAATCGAAAACATTTCACATGATCAAAACAGTCTATACGGAACGAAAAATTTCATGCAAATCACATTGCCGAGAAGTCAATTTCACTTATCCAATATACTACAGAAAATGCTTGATTTTATTATTTGAAAATCATAGTCCAGAATCTCGTAAGAAAAGAGTGGGAAATCGTTGTTGAAATAATATTGGTGGAAAGATATAATTACACGCTTTAACATTAGGCAGATATTTTGATAAGATCCAAGTTTAGTGTACTTCTGGGCGCGTTCTTAAAATCGTTCCATAGCGGCGCCAAAAGCAGAATTCTCAAAATCTTAGTCGGAATAAAGATGGCGTTTTGTCCGTTAGACAAAAAAGAATGTTAACTGTGAAATATAGAAAAAAAAAACATCAGCCGAAGCTGTAGAAATGTTTGAAAATACGGTTAAATGTTATCCGAAAGACAAAAAAAACGTGTTAATTCAGCGTTTTGTGGCAAACATTAATATAATAATTAGGGTGAATCATCTTAATTTTACTTAAAACAATAAAACTTTGATAAATATATTTAAGATTATATAAAATATATTTAAAATAAATATAAGATTTTTTTTTCCCAAACAATAAACTTCTAAATAACATAACTACGAAATGTTGAATAATGGTATGAAAAACGGTGAAATTATGACCGAAAGACAAAAAAAAAAAAAAAAAAAAAAAAAAAAAAAAAAAAAAAA